>CM035134.1:126576115-127028554 GCA_020205605.1 Panax ginseng
AATATTCAGAAACGTCAATAATTCATAATAAATAACTCTTTTATCAGAAAAATTTGAATCTCATGTCTATTCTATAGGAAATTTAATTCTCTACAACTTTGTAGAAGAAAGTTTTTCCAAATTCCAAACAGAAAATGCCCAAAATCTACATACGGATGATTTTTAATACCCCCATTCCGACAAAATACTGATAAAACACTTCAACATACCCACATAAAAATAAATATTTTCTTATCATATAAATTAATAATTAATTATTCACAAATAATATGAAAGAATCACAATACTGACAACCATGTCGTTCCCAGGAAAAGGGGGCTTTCCGATAAGGATTTCTCCTTACTGGCGCACAATTAGATGACCAAACCCCTTTCCTAGATACAACTTCCTTAGACATTGCCAATAATGTTATCTAATAATATTATTCAAATGATATGAATTATTGATCTGATAATGAGAAATATTGTGCAGTGACAATTATTGAAACAACAATAATATAAAATATCAACGTAGTAATTATTGAATCAATAAAATAAAATATTGAATAAAGAATTACCGTAACAATTATTGAGTAAAGGCCTTCACGTAAGAATCAATAATTCAAAATATTGTGCAATACTGGTGCTAAGCATTTGTGCAACCACGCCATTCATCGTATTTTAACCACCAGGTATTCCAACAATGTTAATGGTAGCAACTACGTCGTTATTTATAAAAACTCAAACTTGTCATTTTCTTCATCCGGCCGTTTTCCATTATGAGGCCCACAAATGACTGCGCCATCGTACGAATATTCCCCGACAACAAGAATATTCCACGACCAAACGAATATTCCCCGACAAAAATGAATATTTTATAACCACTTGCTTATTTTGCAAAATTTACACATTTCACCCATAACCAAAATATTATATTAAATTAACACCTTATTATTCAAAATAATAATTTAGAGGAAATTTCATTTTATTTAAAAAAATTCGGGGTCTTAAAACCTCCCCTCCTTATGAAATTTCGTCCTCGAAATTGACGTACGTACTTAGTGTTTCAAAAAGATGAGGGTACCTCGCTTTCATTTCTGATTCTAACTCCCAGATCATTTCCTTAATAGTAGGGTTCCTCCACAAAACCTTAACTTATGGTATAACCTTTGTGCGTAGGACATGCTCCTTCCTATCCAAGATCTTGACAGGTACCTCCTCGTACATTAAATCTTCGGCTATCTCGTCTGGTTCTAACTCAATAATGTGGTTTGGGTCTTTCATATATTTATGAAGTATAGATATGTGAAAAACATTATGAACACGAGACATGCTTGGAGGTAATGCGAGTCTATAGGCCACATTTCCTATTCGGTCAAGAATCTCAAATGGACCAACAAATCATGGATTGAGCTTTCCTCTCTTCCCAAGTCTTGTAACTCCCTTCCATAGAGCAATATGTAACAATACATGATCCCCAATATTAAATTCCACGTCCTTTCGATGAAGATTCGCATAACTCTTTTATCGATAATGTGCCGTTTGTATACGTTGTGGAATCGTTTGGATCTTTTCTGTAGTTATGCGTACCAATTCTGGTCCCAACAATGTTGCTTCACCCACCTCATCCCAGCATACTGGAAAATGACACTTTCGTCTATACAACGCTTCGAATGGAGCCATGCCTATACTTGCTTGATAACTGTTGTTGTAGGAGAATTCCACCAATGGCAAGTACTTATCCCAACTTCCTTTAAAATCTAGGACACCGAGTCTTAATAGATCTTCAAGAGTTTGAATAGTCCTTTCTGATTGCCCGTCCATTTGAGGATGGTATGCCAAACTGAATTGTAAATCCGTGCCCATAACTTTTTGCAAACTAACCCAAAATCATGAAGTGAGTCTTGGGTCATAATCTGAAACTATAGATAATGGCATGCCATGCAATCTTACAATCTCATTAACGTACATACGAGCAAGACGTTCAAGGGAATAAGTCTCTTGTATCGGTAAGAAATAAGCAGACTTGGTTAATCTATCAATAATAACCCAAATCGCATCTATGCCTTGAGAAACCTTGGGAATACCCGTAATGAAATCCATGGTAATGTGTTCCCACTTCCATTTCGGAATCTCAAGTGGTTGCAATGGTCCTTTTGGCACTTGATGCTCCGCCTTTACACGTTAACAAGTTAAACACCTCGAGATAAACTTTGCAATTTCTCTCTTCATATTAGTCCACCAAACTGTATGTCGAAGATCATGATACATTTTGGTACTCCCAGGATAGATTGCAAACGGTGTGTTGTGTGCCTCCATCATGATTTTATGCTTCGAGTCAGAATCGTTAGGAATGCAAAGTCTGGAGTTGACTCGAAGTATTCCTTCTTCATCGATTCTTGCTTCTAGAATAACACCTTCTTGTACTTTCTTATTCATACGCATCAGCTCTGGGTCAGTGGATTGAGCAACTTTAACTTTATCGATTAAAGTCGGTTCTAATCGTATGTTTGATATCATCATGTGGGTACTTGGAGCCTTTAACTTTATCTCCATCCTTTGTAAATCGTACAAAATGGATCTTTGTGTTAACAACATCGCACTCGTACTCGCATACGACCTTCTACTCAATGCGTCAGCTACCACATTTGCTTTTCCAGGATGATATTGAATGGTATGGTCGTAATCTTTCAACAGCTCGAGCCAACGTCGTTGACGCATGTTGAGTTCCTTTTGGGTGAAGAAATATTTGAGGCTTTTATGATCCGTATAAATATCCACTTTCTCCCTATACAGGTAGTGTCTCCAGATTTTCAACGCGAAAACGACTGCTGCCAACTCCAGATCATGAGTAGGATAATTCCTCTCATATTCTTTGAGTTATGCGAGGCATAGGCTATGACTTTCCCATGTTGCATGAGAACACATCCTAACCCTTTGCACAAGCATCGTTGAGATAACAAATCCATCCGAACCGGATGGTATTGTCAGAACAGGTGCCGAAATGAGTCTCCTCTTGAACTCTTGGAAACTCTTCTCGCATTCCTCGCTCCATACAAATTTTGTATCTTTCCGAGTCAGCTGAGTTAACGGAGTAGCGATTCGAGAAAATCCTTCCATGAATCTCCGATAATAACCACTAAGCCCGTAAAGCTACGTGCATTTTGGTCATCCGACTTTTGCTTGCTTCTAACTTTGCATTGCTTCAATCTTCACGGGTTAACAGATACTCCATTTTTTGACACCACGTGCCCTAGGAATGCTACTTCCTCAAGCCAGAACTCGCATTTCTTTAGCTTGACATATAGCTTGTTATCACAAAGCCTTTGAAGTACCAGCTTCAAATGGTGCTCATGATCTTCACGACTTTTGGAATAGATGAGGATGCCATCAATAAAGACAACAACGAACTGATCCAAATATTCTTTGAACACATAGTTCATCATATCCATGAAAGTAGCAGGAGCATTAGTCAATCCAAAAGACATGACTAGGAATTCATAATGCCCGTACCGAGTTTTAAAGACAGTCTTCGGAATATCCTTAGTTTTAATCTTCAGTTGATGATATCCAGAACGAAGATTGATCTTTGAAAATAATTATTCTCCTTGCAACTGGTCAAATAGGTCATCAATACGAGGTAGCAGATACTTATTCTTGATGGTGACATGGTTTAATTCCCAGTAGTTAATACAAAGTCGCATACTCCCGTCTTTCATCTTTATGAATAAAACAGGAGCACCCCAAGGAGATGTACTAGGACGAATGAAACTGATGTCCAACAACTCCTGTAGTTGGACCTTTAACTCCTAAAATTCAATAGGAGTCATTCGATATGGGATTTTAGAAATGGGTTTTGTACCCGGTTCAAGGTCAATAAAGAATTCAACTTCACGTTCTGGGGGTAGACCGGGAAGTTCTTCAGGAAATACGTTAGGAAATTCACTAACAATAGAAATATTATTCAAATCTGACATATTTTTGTTCAAGTCCATGACACGGGCTAAGAAAGCTTGACATCCATTTTTTCAAAACAAATGGCTTTATTGCTTGATATGACAGTGATTGACTTTAGTGGTTTGGTTGCTTGAATTCGCATAACAGGTTGATTAGAGATATGAAAACTAACAACCTTACGAAAACAATCAATTTTGGCATGATGAGTAGTTAACCAATCAATCCCTAAAATCACATCAAATGCAAGTATCCTTAAAGAGATAAGATCAACAAGTAATATGATGGTGCCAACTTGGATCAAACAAGATTTATAAACAGTGGATGTAATGAAAGTTTCTCCAAACGGAGTCTCAACAGATAAGTCAAAGTCTAATTTCTCCGGAGTCAAGTTCAAACGTTGAGCACAAGCAAGAGAGATAAAAGAATGGGTAGAACCGGTATCTAGTAAGGTATAAACTTCGCAAGATTTTATGATTAGCTTACCTGTGATCACCTCGTTTGGGTTCCTCGCATTTTGGCCAGTCACGACAAACACTCTTCCAGGAACCGCTGACTTTGACTTGTCCGAGATAACCTTTGGAGTCACCATTCCTGCTGGACTTGGTTTCACTACAAACAATCTCGAGCTATATGACATTCTTTTCCATAATTATAACATACCTTGAATTGTTGTGGGTAGTTTGGGCTGATGTGTCCCCCTTTCCCGTATTTATAACATACGACCGGTGGTCATTCTCCCCCCCTAGAAATAGTTGATGTGACACCCCCAAAATAGGTATACATCACCCATCTTGGGTCGCCAAATACATAGTATTGGATACAAATACAAACTTAATTATACAACATGAGCTGAGAGTTTTTACACGAATATTATCTTCTAGACAATATCCAAACTCAAATAGAGTCCTTATTACATTTATTATCACACTATTTTATAGAATAATGAGGACTACTATAACACCATCTCGGACCATCACTCCGTTTCCCGGCTAGTCCCGGCTACGTTCTCATTTCCTGAAGAGAACAATGAAAGCAAAAGGGTGAGCTCAACTAGCCCAGTAAGAAATATTATGACTAAGATAATGCAGAATAAATTATCATTAGTCTTCAACAGTGTTAAACTGATAAAATATAATAAACATCAAGTTTAACTGCAGCAGAACAAGCAATCCATTAGATAGTCAAGTAGAGCATGATATCTACTATCTTCTATGATTTAAAAAGTTTTTCATCAATTTTATTGCTGAGACTCAGCTTAATAAATAAACCACATCATCGAATCATCCCTGCACTACAGGCCAAGGATATTCATGTAATCATCAATGGTCATGATTATACCGAATAATTTTTGGTCATAATTATACCAACAACTGTCCATCAATGTACTACAAGCCAATGAGGACTTTTACCACATCATTTGTAACATTACGGGTCACGATTATACCGAATGATCCATGGTCATAATCATACCAATCAATAGTCCATCTATGCACGTAAGCCAAAGATGTCTTTCATCACAATATAAGCATGAGGATGATGACAATGATATAAGCATTAATCAAATGAAATCAAGGATAAATTTTAAAGACTTTAAATTTATCCAGAGTTTAAAAATATCCAAATTGTCAACATGATACTGCTTTGTGGAGTAAAATTCAAGAATAATATTCATATATCAAAAATAATTTGGACAGAAAAGAAATATATTTTTTGGGTGAATAGTACCCCGTGAATAGTACCCTATGAATAGTACTTCGGGAATAGTACCCCGACATGAAAAGTGCCCCAAATACCTGAGTGAATAGTAATTGGGTGAATAGTAACTCATGAATAGTACTCCGACATGAAAAGTGCCCCGAATACCCAAGTGAATAATATTTGAGTGAATAGTAACCGGATGAATAATAACCCATAAATAGTAACTCATGAATAGTATTCTGGTATGAAAAGATCAATAATTATCAAGAAAGCTCATAATAATATTTCCATGAAAAGATATTGGATGAAGCGTAAATATTAAGGATATTCTACTAATTTCATGGAGTATAGAAGCAATACTTTAACAGAATAAGTGTAGAATTAGGAATATGAAACGAAATAATATTACTCACATACTACAGAGTATGGAAGAAAATATTATTTCTACAAATACTGAAAAATATAATATCCCTTACCTCAGAAGAAGACTGGATACTAGAATAGTGAGGTAGCAGACTTCTCTTCTTCTTTCTCTCTATAGCTTCTCTCTCTATAATTGCTCTTGTGAGTCTTAGTGAATTGGTGAGAATGGAAGAAGAATGAGCTTCTATTTATAGGAAAATATAATTTTGATAATTGCACGTTTTGGGGCTCAAAATATTACAAAGATAATACCTTCATCTTTTCTTCATTTTAATTTAGTCTTCCAAGTATTATCAAACTTGCACCACCTCCCCTAATAGTACATCATGTGAATCAATAGTACATTCATGTGAATCAATAGTTCTATACATGTGAAAAAAAATAGTTACAGTATAGTACCTTTATATATACCTCCATTTTTAATTTAGTCATGCAAGTATTATCAATCTTGCACCACCTCCCCTAATAGTATATACATGTGAATCAATAGTACACACATGTGAACAAATAGTTATAAGCATGTGAATTAATAGCAATTAATTGCTCATTTATCCGATTAATTACCCGATTGGTCAATATAACCTCCAGAAATCAATTATTATCGAAATAAATGTCGATTTCCACTAACACTAATAATCCCAACATAATGGAATTATCAAATTCATCTTTCATCAACACGAACTTATTCATCATTAATATTATAACTCATAATATTTAACAACCAGATCATTCCCAGGAAAGAGGGGGCTTTCCGATAAGGATTTCTCCCTATTAGCGCGCAATTAGGTGACCAAACATCTCCTCGGTAGAACTTTCTAGACATCGTCAATATTGCAAATAATAATATGAATAACTTTTTTGTCTCAATTATTAATTTAATAATATAAAATATTGATACTGTGACAATAATTGAATCAATAATATAAGAGATATTATGCAGCAATTATTGTAGCAATAATTGAGTATAACTGAGTGACTTCTCACGTAAGCATCAATAATCAATACCGTGCTACTATGCAACCATGCGTATTACTGTACTTTTACCACCGGGTAGTTCAATAGTTTAACGGGAAAACTTTTGCTATTATTTTTATAAAAAGATAATTTTGTCGTTTTCTAACTACGACAATACTTCCGTTGTGGGGTCCACCAATGATTGTTCCGTCATACGAATATTCCCTGTTAAAACGAATATTCCCCGACCAATAGAATATTATATAACCACTTGCTTACTTTGAAAAATTTATAAATATTACCCACAACTATAACATTATATCAAATCTACACCATAATATTTAAAAATATATTTTGAGAAAAATTATTCTTTATTCATAAAAGTTGGGGTCTTACAACCTCTCCTTCTTATGAAATTTTGCCCTCGAAATTAGGGTACGTACCTGGTATATCGAAGAGGTGAGGATACCTTGACTTCATTTCAGATTCTAACTCCCAGGTCATTTCTTCAACATCGTGGTTTCTCCACAAAACTTTGACTTGAGGTATAACTTTGGAGCGTAGAATATGATCCTTCTTATCCAAGATTTTAACCGGTACCTCTTCATATGTTAAATCTTCCGCTATCTCATCCGGTTCTAATTCAATAATGTGGTTCAGGTCTTTCACATATTTCCGTAACATAGATATGTGAAAAACATCATGAACACGAGATATACTTGGCGGTAAGGTGAGTCTATAGGCCATAGTTCCTACTCGATCGAGGATTATAAATGGGCCAATGAATTGAGGATTGAGCTTTCCTCTCTTTCCAAATCTCATAACTCCTTTCCATGGAGCAACATGTAACAACACATGATCTCCAATATTGAATTCCAAGTCCTTTCGATGAAGATCAGCATAACTCTTTTGTCGATTTTGTGAGGTTTATACGTTGTCGGATCGTTTGAATCTTTTCCGTAGTCATATGTACTAATTCTAGTCCCAACAACATTGCTTCACCCACCTCATCCAAGCATACTGGAGAACGACACTTTCTTCCATACAACGCCTCAAATGGAGCCATGTCAATACTTGCTTAATAACTATTGTTGTAGGAAAACTCCACCAATGGGAAGAACTTGTCCCAACATCCATTTTTCAATAAACAAATGGCTTTATTGCTTGATATGACAGTGATTGACTTTAGTGGTTTGGTTGCTTGAATTCGCATAACATGTTGATTAGAGATATGAAAACTAACAACCTTACGAAAATAATCAATTTTGGCATGATGAGTAGTTAACCAATCAATCCCTAAAATCACATCAAATGCAAGTATCCTTAAAGAGATAAGATCAACAGGTAATATGATGGTGCCAACTTGGATCAAGCAAGATTTATAAACAGTGGATGTAATGAAAGTTTCTCCTAACGGAGTCTCAACAGATAAGTCAAAGTCTAATTTCTCCGGAGTCAAGTTCAAACGTTGAGCACAAGCAAGAGAGATAAAAGAATGGGTAGAACCGGTATCTAGTAAGGTATAAACTTCGCAAGAGTTTATGATTAGCTTACCTGTGATCACCTCGTTTGGGTTCCTCGCATTTTGGCCAGTCACGACAAACACTCTTCCAGGAACCGCTGACTTTGACTTGTCCGAGATAACCTTTGGAGTCACCATTCCTGCTGGACTTGGTTTCACTACAGAACAATCTCGAGCTATATGACATTCCTTTCCACAATTATAACATACTCTGAATTGTTGTGGGCAGTTTGGGCTGATGTGTCCCCCTTTCCCGCATTTATAACATACGACCGGTGGTCATTCTCCCCCCCTAGAAATAGTTGATGTGACACCCCCAAAATAGGTATACATCTCCCATCTTGGGTTGCCAAATACATAGTATTGGATACAAATACAAACTTAATTATACAACATGAGCTAAGAGTTTTTACACGAATATTATCTTCTAGACAATATCCAAACTCAAATAGAGTCCTTATTACATTTATTATCACACTATTTTATAGAATAATGAGGACTACTATAACACCATCTCGGACCATCACTCCGTTTCCCGGCTAGTCCCGGCTACGTTCTCATTTCCTGAAGAGAACAATGAAAGCAAAAGGGTGAGCTCAACTAGCCCAGTAAGAAATATTATGACTAAGATAATGCAGAATAAATTATCATTAGTCTTCAACAGTGTTAAACTGATAAAATATAATAAACATCAAGTTTAACTGCAGCAGAACAAGCAATCCATTAGATAGTCAAGTAGAACATGATATCTACTATCTTCTATGATTTAAAAAGTTTTTCATCAATTTTATCGCTGAGACTCAGCTTAATAAATAAACCACATCATCGAATCATCCCTGCACTACAGGCCAAGGATATTCATGTAATCATCAATGGTCATGATTATACCGAATAATTTTTGGTCATAATCATACCAACAACTGTCCATCAATGTACTACAAGCCAATGAGGACTTTTACCACATCATTTGTAACATTACGGGTCACGATTATACCGAATGATCCATGGTCATAATCATACCAATCAATAGTCCATCTATGCGCACGTAAGCCAAAGATGTCTTTCATCACAATATAAGCATGAGGATGATGACAATGATATAAGCATTAATCAATGAAATCAAGGATAATTTTAAAGACTTTAAATTTATCCAGAGTTTAAAAATATCCAAATTGTCAACATGATCTTGCTTTGTGGAGTAAAATTCAAGAATAATATTCATATATCAAAAATAATTTGAATGAGAAAAGAAATATATTTTTGGGTGAATAGTACCCGTGAATAGTACCCTATGAATAGTACTTCTAGAATAGTACCCCAGATGATGAAAAGTGCCCCAAATACCGAGTGAATAGTAATTGGGTGAATAGTAACTCATGAATAGTACTCCGACATGAAAAGTGCCCCGAATACCCAAGTGAATAATATTTGAGTGAATAGTAACCGGATGAATAATAACCCATAAATAGTAACTCATGAATAGTATTCTGGTATGAAAAGATCAATAATTATCAAGAAAGCTCATAATAATATTTCCATGAAAAGATATTGGATGAAGCGTAAATATTAAGGATATTCTACTAATTTCACGGAGTATAGAAGCAATACTTTAACAGAATAAGTGTAGAATTAGGAATATGAAACGAAATAATATTACTCACATACTACAGAGTATGGAAGAAAATATTATTTCTACAAATACTGAAAAATATAATATCCCTTACCTCAGAAGAAGACTGGATACTAGAATAGTGAGGTAGCAGACTTCTCTTCTTCTTTCTCTCTATAGCTTCTCTCTCTATAATTGCTCTTGTGAGTCTTAGTGAATTGGTGAGAATGGAAGAAGAATGAGCTTCTATTTATAGGAAAATATAATTTTGATAATTGCACGTTTTGGGGCTCGAAATATTACAGTATAATACCTTCATCTTTTTCTTCATTTTTAATTTAGTCTTCCAAGTATTATCAAACTTGCACTACCTCCCCTAATAGTACATCATGTGAATCAATAGTTCTATACATGTGAAAAAAAATAGTTACAGTATAGTACCTTTATATATACCTCCATTTTTAATTTAGTCATGCAAGTATTATCAATCTTGCACCACCTCCCCTAATAGTATATACATGTGAATCAATAGTACACACATGTGAACAAATAGTTATAAGCATGTGAATTAATAGCAATTAATTGCTCATTTATCCGATTAATTACCCGATTGGTAAATATAACCTCCAGAAATCAATTATTATCGAAATAAATGTCGATTTCCACTAACACTAATAATCCCAACATAATGGAATTATCAAATTCATCTTTCATCAACACGAACTTATTCATCATTAATATTTTAACTCATAATATTTAACAACGGATCATTCCCGAGAAAGAGGGGCTTTCCGATAAGGATTTCTCCTATTAGCCAAGATTAGGGTGACCAAACCTCTCCTCGGCGTAACTTTCTAGACATCGTCAATATTGCAAATAATAATATGAATAACTTTGTTGTCTCAATTATTAATTTAATAATATAAAATATTGATACTGTGACAATAATTGAATCAATAATATAAGAGATATTATGCAGCAATTATTGTAGCAATAATTGAGTATAACTGAGTGACTTCTCACGTAAGCATCAATAATCAATACCGTGTGCTACTATGCAACCACTCGTATTACTGTACTTTTACCACCGGGTAGTTCAACAGTTTAACGGGAAAACTTTTGCTATTATTTTTATAAAAAGATAATTCTGTCATTTTCTAACTACGACAATACTTCTGTTGTGGGGTCCACCAATGATTGTTCCGTCATACGAATATTCCCTGTTAAAACGAATATTCCCCGACCAATTGAATATTATATAACCACTTGCTTACTTTGAAAAATTTATAAATATTACCCACAACTATAACATTATATCAAATCTACACCATAATATTTAAAAATATATTTTGAGAAAAATTATTCTTTATTCATAAAAGTTGGGATCTTACAACCTCTCCTTCTTATGAAATTTTGCCCTCGAAATTAGGGTACGTACCTGGTATATCGAAGAGGTGAGGATACCTTGACTTCATTTCAGATTCTAACTCCCAGGTCATTTCTTCAACATCGTGGTTTCTCCACAAAACTTTGACTTGAGGTATAACTTTGGAGCGTAGAATATGATCCTTCTTATCCAAGATTTTAACCCTCTTCTTCATATGTTAAATCTTCCGCTATCTCATCCTGGTTCTAATTCAATAATGTGGTTCGGTCTTTCACATATTTCGTAACATAGATATGTGAAAACATCATGAACACGAGATATACTTGGCGGTAAGGTGAGTCTATAGGCCATAGTTCCTACTCGATCGAGGATTATAAATGGGCCAATGAATTGAGGATTGAGCTTTCCTCTCTTTCCAAATCTCATAACTCCTTTCCATGGAGCAACATGTAACAACACATGATCTCCAATATTGAATTCCAAGTCCTTTCGATGAAGATCAGCATAACTCTTTTGTCGATCTTGTGAGGTTTATACGTTGTCGGATTGTTTGAATCTTTTCCGTAGTCATACGTACCAACTCTAGTCCCAACAACATTGCTTCACCCACCTCATCCCAGCATACTGGAGAACGACACTTTCTTCCATACAACGCCTCAAATGGAGCCATGCCAATACTTGCTTAATAACTGTTGTTGTAGGAAAACTCCACCAATGGTAAGAACTTGTCCCAACTTCCTTTGAAGTCAAGGACACAGAGTCTTAATAAATCTTCAAGAGTTTGAATAGTCCTCTCCATCGCTGTCGTCTGCTTGAGGATGATATGCCGAACTAAATCGTAAATCCGTGCCCATAGCTTTTTTTCCAAACTAACCCAAAATCTTGAAGTGAATCTTGGGTCTCGATCAGAAACTATGGATACTGGCATACCATGCAATCTTATAATCTCGTTTATGTACATACGAGTAAGACGTTCAAGTGTATAAGTTTCTCGTATCGGTAAGAAATGAGCAGACTTGGTCAATCTATCAATAATGAAATCCATGGTAATGTACTCCCACTTTCATTCTAGAATTTTAAGTGGTTGCAATGGACCTTTTGGCACTTAATGCTCCGCCTTGACTCGTTGGCAAGTTAGACACCTTGAGATAAACCCCGCTATCTCTCTCTTCATATTGCTCCACCAAAATGTATGTCGAAGATCACGATATATTTTGGTACTCCTAGGATGGATTGCAAATGGTGTGTTGTGCACCTCCATCATGATTTTATACTTCAAGTCAGAATCATTAGGAACACAAAGTATGGAGTTGACTCAAAGTATTCCTTCTTCATCGATTCTTGCATCCGGAATAACACCTTCTTGCACTTTCTTCCTCATATGCATCAACTCCAGGTCTGTAGCTTGAGCAGATTTAACTTTATCGATTAAAGTTGATTCTACTCGTATATTCGCCATCATCACATGGGTCCCTGGAGTCTTTAACTCTATCTCCATCCTTTGTAAGTTATACAAAATGGTCCTTTGCGTTGAAAATATCGAACTCGTACCCACATATGATCTTTTACTCAATGCGTCAGCTACTACGTTCGCTTTTCTAAGATGGTATTGAATGGTATGATCATAATCTTTCAATAGCTCAAGCCATCGTCGTTGCCGAATGTTGAGTTCTTTTTTAGTGAAAAAATATTTGAGGCTTTTATGATCCGTATAAATCTCCACCTTCTCTCCATATAGGTAATGCCTCCAAATCTTAAGCGCAAAAACGATAGCTGCCAACTCTAGATCATGAGTAGGATAATTCCTCTCATATTCTTTGACTTGTCGTGAGGCATAGGCTATGACTTTCCCATGTTGCATGAGAACACATCCTAAACCTTTGCACAAGCATCATCAGATATGTACAACAAATCCTCCGAACCGGATGGTATTGTCGTAACAAAGTCTTGAAATGAGTCTCCTCTTGAGTTCTTGAAAACTCTTCTCACATTCATCGCTCCAACCGAATTTTGTATCTTTTCGAGTCAGCTGAGTTAATGGAGTAGCGATTCAAGAAAATCCTTCCACAAATCTCCGATAATAACTAGCTAAGCCCAGAAAGCTATGTACTTCGGTCACTGACTTAGGTTGCTCCCTGCTTTGAATTGCTTCAATCTTTGTCGGGTCAACAGATATTCCATGATTTGATATCACGTGCCCAAGGAATGCTACTTCCTCAAGCCAGAACTCGCATTTCTTCAACTTGGCATATAACTTGTTATCACGAAGCTTTTGGAACATCAGCCTCAAGTGTTGCTCATGATCTTCACGGCTTTTGGAGTAAATGAGGATGTCATTAATAAAGACGACCACAAAGTGATCCAAATATTCCTTGAATACTCGGTTCATCATATCCATGAAGGCAGCAAGAGCATTAGTTATTCCAAAAGATATGACTAGAAATTCATAATTCCTGTATCGAGTTCTGAAAGTAGTCTTTGGAATGTCATCAGTTTTAATCTTTAATTGATGGTATCCGGAATGAAGATCGATCTTTGAAAAGAATTTGGCGCCTTGTAACTAATCAAACATATCATCAATTCATGGTAATGGGTACCTATTTTTGATGGTGACATGATTCAACTCCCGATAATCAATATAAAGTCGCATACTTCAATCTTTCTTCTTCACGAATAGAACAGGAGCACCCTAAGAAGACGTGCTAGGACAAATGAAACCGATGTCTAACCATTCCTGTAGTTGGGTTTTTAACTCCTGAAGTTCAATAGGAGCCATTCGATATGGGACTTTGGAAATGGAGCCATATCATCTATACCTCCATTTTTAATTTAGTCATGCAAATATTATCAATCTTGCACCACCTCCCCTAATAGTACATGCATGTGAATCAATACTACACACATGTGAACAAATAGTTATAAACATGTGAATTAATAGCAATTAATTGCTCATTTATCTGATTAATTACCCGATTGGTCAATATAACCTCTAGAAATCAATTATTATCGAAATAAATGTTGATTTCCACTAACACTAATAATCCCAACATAATGGAACTATCAAATTCATCTTTAATCAACACGAACTTATTCATCATTAATATTATAACTCACAATATTTAACAACCAGATCATTCCCATGAAAGAGGGGGCTTTCTGATAAGGATTTCTCCCTATTGGCGCACAATTAGGTGACCAAACCTTTCCTCGACAGAACTTTCCAGACATCGTCAATATTGCAAACAATAATATGAATAACTTTGTCATCTCAATTATTGATTTAATAATATAAAATATTGATACTGTGATAATAATTGAATCAATAATATGAGAGATATTATGCAGCAATTACTGTAGCAATAATTGAGTATAACCGAGTGACTTCTCACGTAAGCATCAATAACCAATCGCAGTGCTACTATGCAACCACGCCAGATTCAGATTTCTTTTACCACGGGGTAGTTCAACAGGTTTAACGGTAAAACTTTTGCCCTTATTTTTATAAAAGATAATTACATGCTTTTTAACTACGACAATACTTCCGTTAGGGGTCCACTTAATGATTGTATCGTCGTCTTTAATATTACCTGTTAAAACGAATATTCCCCGACCAATCGAATATTATATAACCACTTGCTTACTTTGCAAAATTTGTAAATATTACCCACAACTATAACATTATATCAAATTTACACCATGGTCTTACAGTTGATGTTAGTGCTGACGTCTTCACGTTGTCGTTGTTGTACCTTCTCTTTTTGAAATCTCCCCTTAACTCGCTTCTTCTACTATCATAGCTACGATTACCACCAGAGTAGTTACCGCTTTTGTTCGTATTTTTTCCTCCCCGCTAGTTATCATTGTTCCGATAACTGCTGCCACTGGTATAACCCTGTTTGTGGTCCCTCGGTTGAACATACTCATTATCTCGCTCTAATAATTGAGTCTTGTTGATAACATCTGAATATAGAGAAAATTTGTGAGAGATAAGGTATTGATTTAATTCTCGGTTTCGCACCTCTCGAAACATCTCTGCGTCATCGTTTCTCATTCTCTACCAAATGAGGTGCAAACCGATAACTCCGCGAACTTAACCTCGTCTTTCGGACACCGCCATGTTGTTTTGTTCTAATCTAATAAACTCTACCTCCTTCATATGATGAATACTTTCAGGAAAGTACTTGTCATTGAACAGTTTCTGAAACATTTCCCAAGACATATTGAGTGTGGCTGGCTGGGTACGCTTCACAGATTCCCACCAGTAATATGCCTCACCACAGAATATAAAGGTGGCGAATGGAACCTTCTGTTCCTCCGTGCATCCTAAGACATCAAATATCTTGGTAATTTTCTTAACCCACATTTCCGCCTTAATCGGATCCGGCTTTCCCCAAAATTCTGGTGGGCCCAACTCTTTGAACTGCTTGGCTATCCCAAGACATCAACTGCTTTGCTATTATTTCCACCCGTATTTTATACACGAGTCTCCCTCGTCTGATTTTGAATGAATTTCAAAAAGCTTCTAAACATCCAATCATTCATCGTTTGTTTGGTAGTGTTGTTTATAGGAGGAACATTGTCGTCTTGTTGCACGTTCTCCTAGTTGGTGATTAAAGATGTCTCCACGGTCTCATTCACTCCATTATTAACGTTTCCAGCTATCATTCTCAAATACTGCCACAAAACAAGGGTTAATTAAAGAAAATGACACAGCACATAATAACCCTATATTCTAACCAACCAACAAATAAGCTTAGGTAGGATACACTAGCGAAGGATTTACTCGTCTCTCCCCTCCTAGTTCTATTCCCTGATCTCCGCCAGAGACCATATCCTTAAGCTCTGATACCAACTGTGACGCCCCCAAAATAGGTATACATCACATATTCTAGGTTGCCAAATATATGGTATAGAAACAACTACAACTTCATTAATACAATTATCGTGCAAAATACGACAACGCATAAACTGTGAGTTTAAATACAAATATTGTCTTCTAGACAATATCCACACTCAAATAAGTCCTTATTACACTTATTGATACACTATTTTACAAAATAGTGAGGACTACTATAACAACTGCCATGGAACATCACTCCACACCCCGACTACTTCCCGCTATATTCTCGCTTTCTGAGAAGAAAAATGGAACAAAAAGAAAAAGGGTGAGCTCAACTAGCCCAGTAAAGAATATTATGACTAAGATAATGAACACCAAATTATCGTTAGCCTTCAATAAATCAGATAAAATATAATGGATAACAAGTTTTAGATCAATATTCGCAGCAAAAATAACAATTCATTAGAAGAGTTTAGTAGAGAATAAAATCTACTGTCTTCTATGATTTAAAAGTCCATCATCAATATTTTATCCCTGTAAAATTAATCAATATACACCTTGAACCAAATATTCATCTTTGCTTTGCGGGCTAAAGATATTCATTTGTATCAACAGTTGGTCATGTTCATCTCAACACATGTCCATCTTTGCACTACGGGCCAAAGATATTCATCAGGTAATCATTCATCTTTGCACTCCAGGTCAAAGATATTCATAAAGTATCACCATTAAAGACTGAGGATGATGAAAAATATTTTAATGAACGAATCCAGTGAGATAAAAGAACAAAGATTAGGGATTCGTACTTTAGATAATCCAAGTTCAAAAATACTCCATAATAAACAATAGTGGAGTAAAATTCAAGAATGAAGATCAAAATATGGATACAATCAAAGATAGTAATCATAATAGACATATTGGACAAAGAAGAGAAAATTTCATTTTTTGGTGAATAATGTTGTATTTGTGAATAGTATCGTATACGTAAATAGTAACCCCGACACGAAAAGGTAGAAATTCCACAAAGAAAAATCATACTTATATTTCGGTATAATGATAGAAAGAAATAACATCATTTACGAAAAAAATAACATCCCTTACCTCAAAAGAACAGTACTTCTGACCAAAATATCGGATATAATATTGAAGGAAACTTGCACTGAATAGCAACTCCCAAAGTATCTAAATACTCACAAAAATACGCTCGATATTATAGAGAGAGAAAACTTCTGATTCTGATGTGATTTTTAATTCTAACTAAGCTCCCTATTTATAGGAAAATGCTAGAAAGCCAAAGCAGACTTAACCTGCTACCTAGTGGCTTTACTAGCTACTATTCATGCACACCACTTTTGAAATAAAATTTTAACACATTTCTTACCAACCAAAAGTGGGGCCCACCCATTCTAGAAAATCTCTACCAAAATGTTTTAAATTTAAACAATATTCAGAAACTTCAATAATTCATAATAAATAGCTCTTTTATCAGAAAAATTCAAATCTTATGTCTATTCCATAGGAAATTTTATTCTCTATAACTGTGTAGAAGAAAGTTTTTCCAAATTCCAAACAGAAAATGCCCAAAATCTACATACGGATGATTTTTAATACATCCATTCAGACAAAATACTAATAAAACACTTCAACATTAATTCCTTCATTTATATCCACATAAAAATAAATATTTCCTTATCATATAAATCAATAATTAATTATTCATAAATAATATTAAAGAATCACAATATTGACAAACAGGTCGTTCCCAGGAAAGATGGGGCTTTTCGATAAGGATTTCTCCTTACTGGCGCGCAATTAGATGACCAAACCCCTTTCCTTGACAGAACTTCCTTAGACATTGCTAGGGGTGCTCATCGGTAAAAAACTGGACTGGACTGGCCCGAATTGAACCATACCGAATACCGAAAGTAGCTAATTTCATATACTGATACCTATACCGATTAAATCAGATCCCCAAACCTATTACATCTTAGCTCACTTAGTTCGATCTTAGGGTTTATACATGTTTTGTACAGATTATGTGTAAGAAATAAATTAACTCATTCATGTACTTTACTCGCTCATTGCTCATGTATAAACACCCTCAAACTCAATTGACCCATTCATTATTCATGTACACAAAACACCCTCAATTCATGTATGTACCCTCAATAAGACATATCATCAATATTATACAAAACAATACTTCTCCAAAATAGGACATAACATCAAAAAAACAATAAAACATCAAGTTTCTTATTTTGCACTATAAAAAAACCACTTGTTGCACAAGTTCGACTGAACTTCTGTTCTGCAAGACAGTATCTGCCACCCACCTAAAATTCAAATTTTAGATAACAATACTATTGATAATTGACTTAAAAAGATAAGTATAGTTTTGTCACCTTAACAAACGGATGAACTTCTAAAGAATGAAATCGGAATAAAGAGGGGTTGTTTTAGAACCCTAATCTAACAAGAAACCCTAGCCCTTTAATGAACACGATAACAAAGCGCGTATCAAAGCCTTCGAGGGCGAATTGGAGCTCCAGTAAACTGCGGGAGACATCCAATTTAGAGTTTTTCACAAGGCGGCAGAGCTCCCGAACGGACTGGTAGACGACAGTAGGAGAGGTGGAGCGGAGACATTGGGTTATGGCGTCTCTTCCCATGTCAGAGTCGGAGTCAAGGTGGGGTTGGGCTGATTAGAGCTTCTCGAAAATCGAGATTACGGTGACTACGATGCGGCGACTGACGAGTTGAAGGTTGGCCGGTGGGAGAAGAATGGATGGATCGTCGAGGTGGAGAGACAAATGTTAGAGACTTCGAGATGGATGGACTGGGTAGTGGGTTCGACTGTTCGAGACTCTGAGGAGAGGAGAGAGGACTGGGTTCAACTAAAGACTGAAGACTTTGAGATGGATGGTAGCGTGTTTGGGAATAAAGAAGTCTGAAGACTAAAGTCTAATTTAAAACACTGAGATATTTTATTTAATTAATATTATTTAATAAACCGGTTCGGTTCGGTATATACCGAACAAATCAAACAACCTACCGAAGCTGGTACCGAAAACCCGGTATGTACCGGTTCCGTGTACCGGTACCGATCCATTTACGCTTTGTACCGAACCGACCGGTTCAAATCGATTCGGTTTCCCTAAAAATCGAATATACCATTTTTTTTGAACACCCCTAGACATTGCCAATAATCTTATCTAATAATATTATTCAAATAATATGAATTATTAATCTGATAATGGAAAATATTATGCAGTGATAATTATTGAAACAATAATAATATAAAATATCAACGTAGCAATTATTGAATCAATAAAACTAAATATTGAACAGTAATTACTATAACAATTATTGAGTAGTGCCTTCTTACGTAAGAATCAATAATCCAAAATACTATGCAATACCGCAAAGCTTTCTTTGTGCAACCACGCCAGATTCTCGTATTTTAACCACTGGGTATTCTAATAGTGTTAACGGTAGCAACTACGCCGTTATTTATAAAAACTCAAACTTGTCATTTTCTTTATCCGACCGTTTCCGTTATGGGGCCCACAAATGGTTGCGTCGTCGTACGAATATTCTCCGATAATAAGAATATTCCACAACCAATCGAACATTCCCCGACAACAATGAATATTTTATAACCACTTGCTTATTTTGCAAAATTTTCACATTTCACCCATAACAAAAACATTATATCAAATTAACACCTTATTATTCAAAATAATAATTTAGAGGAAATTCCATTTTATTTAAAAAAAATTGGGGTCTTACATTAGACTTCTAGGAACAAACTTAGAAAATTCCATTAATCCACCAAGATATGAAATGTGGGATGTATCAAGAGAAAACATTCGCTCATTTGTTAAATGAGGTGAAGATGATGAACAAACAAAAAATGAATCCTTGAATATATTTGAGTGAGAATGAGAATAACCATTAGTTGCAGAGAAAATGATGATAATAACTCAGACTTGGGACTAGTACAATATGCGGGAACTGCTAAAATAAGATTATCAATCAACAATGAAGAAGAATCAATCGGACTTGTTGTATCCTCAGGATGTGTAACCACAGAAAAATGAATATCATTAGGCTCAACAATAATAGGCTCAATTTTTGAAGTATCAATAGAAGTGAATTGTTATAACAGTTTTTCATGTCCAAATAGAAGAGTGGATAAATCATTAAAGGAAGGATTCATCAAATAATAATAAACATGAACTCTTTTGAAAAGAGTATCATCAAGGCCTTCAACTAAAAAATCGGTAAACTCTGACTCACTAAGAGAACCGCCCATGCTTTCAAACATATAAAGAAGCGATGTCGCTTTGGCAAGATAACTTTTGACAGACTGAGTAGGTAACTTTTATAAACAAAATATTTAATCGAGGAGATCATTCATATACCAGGATGTTACATCATCTAGGAATTTGCAGTCATCTAGGAATTCGCAATCATCATTTTTATGGACCAAAGGGTCATCAAAATTTTGAAATGGACCGTATATTTGATCGGCTATGGAGGCGGGGCCAATGTTGGGATTGATAGTATATGATCGGAGATAGGATTCCTGGAATGATTTTGGGTTAAGCCACCTTTCCAAATCATAGGAAGAAGAATGAAAATTAGAAGCCAAAGAAGTCATTGATAGAAGAAGAATAATTTGAGATAGATTGTGTCTCAATCATACTTGCGCTAGGACTAGGATGATTTTTAAAGAAAGTTCCTAGAATGCAGACAGGTTATCAGGGTGTCTGGATTTTGGTACAGACTATCTGGATAGGGAGAAAAACTGTCTAGATCAGTAGGCAGAAGATGTGCAGCGGAAGATAAAAAAATGGATCATAAACCGTTAGGCATAGTAGCTCTGATACCATAACAAGACTGATAAATGTTGGTGTTTTATTATATATCAAATAAGAGTACATCATCCTAATGTATATACATGAGTTTAGAGAGTTCTCAAATAATACAAATATTTGAATAATTATCTCATAATTCAAAATTTGTATTAATATAATCTGAAAATTCTCTACTAGCTTGAGATGATAGTTCTCCATAAAAATTAATATCAACATTCAAATCAAAATTATTTCTCAAACATTCTTAATTTTCATTCAACTCATTCATTAGACTTTCTTCATCACTTGGAAGAAAATTTAAATCTATAATTCTACTTGTTGTCATGTTGGAGTTAGTTGTATTTTTTTTCCTTTTAAAAATTCATGTGGCCTACATAGTTTTTTATAAACAAAAATGGTGGGAAATTTGAAAAAACAAAAATTAAAAAAATAATTATAGTGCATGGCGCCAATTTAAAATGAAAAATATGAGATAAAGTGACATCAAGTACCGTAAATTGTGAGGGAGAGAGAGAGTGTGAAGTTTAAAGAATCTAATAATTATGGTGTTTTATGGGGAGAGAGAAAGAGAAAGAAAATAGGAGTAAATGAGACCAATGCGGTTTTTTAGGAGTAAATCGTGAGAAATTTTTATTAACAAAAGAATATAAGATAAGTGAGGTGTGTAAACACTCGAAATTTTGTTTTTCTGTTACTAACTATGCAGGAGGACAAAAACATCTTTTTCACACTCCGGAGATAACCCTGGAGGACTACAACATTAATTCTAACCCTGGAGATAGCCCGAGAAATCATTTTTCCAACCCCAGAGAAAACATCAGGAAATCAGTTGCCAACCCTAGAAATAACCCCGGGAAAGTCAGTTCTAACCCCGGAAATAACCCCGGGAGATCAAGTGCAAAGCCCGGAGTCAACCCCGGGAGGTCAAGCCATCCTCAAAGATAACCCTGAGAAGATTCAGAGTCGATAATAGGCCAATCTCAGAGATAACCCTGAGAAAAGACTGCTACAACTGCGCCAAAATCGGAGATAACCCCGGGAGGGGCAAAATGGTCATTTTGCCAAACTCAACTTCAACACAAATCACATCAACTAATTTCAACTCAAACTTCTTCAAAAGAAGTCCCACAAGAACCATATCTTAACTTCCGAGAGCAAACTACGCGAAACAGCTCAACGGACTGCCTGGCGGAAACCCAGAAATTCCATTTCAAGCATGGACCCATCTTCTTGGAATCAAAAAAGGGTAAATCCTATGTCATTGCATAGCTCTCAGAAAGAGCTTTCCCTAATGGTATGGCACACTTCCATCGGACTCCCGGATTGAAAGTATGAAGGTTCGAGTGAACAGCGCGTCGTCCGAGTGCACGTACTTCGAGACGGCGGGACCCACATCTCCCAAAGCACCCCGGGAAGCCACAAGTACACCTGTGGCTCCACCCTATAAATATAGGACTTGAGGTGGCCATTTTAGTAACAGAAAAGGTGAGGAAGCCCTGTCCAATTTGCTCTGTACACACTATAAATTGAGTGCTTTCTCATTTTAAACATTTGTGAGCTCATATATTGTCATATTTTTACTGGTGGGAGCCGAGTGTTCCTCCATTTAAAGCTATAGAAGTCTTCTTTAGCATTCCACTATAAGCCTTTTTACACCTTTCATATTCTTTTTTCCACATCTTGCACACATCGTTCTTCACGTTGAGAGTCGTGTTGCGTGTGTATGCCCGAACTTTGGTCCGTGGCTTTTTATTTAGTTTTGCATATATATATATATATATATATATATATATATATTTATATATATGGACTAATATTATCAAGTTATGCCTCGATTGAGCCTGGACTTATGTCCGGAGCATTTACTGCTTTTGTATATATATACATATATATGAACTGTTATTTAACTCGCTCAATGAGCACGGATTTTATATCCTAGCATTTATTGCTTTTATATATATATATATATATATATATATATATATATATATATATATGAACTGTTGTCGAACTCGCTCAATGAGCCTCGGATTTTATATCTCAAGCGTTTATCGCTTCTATATATATATATATATATATATATATATATATATATATATATATATATATATATATATGAATTGTTGTTGAACTTTGTTCGATGAGCCTGGATTTTATATCCGGTGCGTTTACCGCTTTTATATGTATATATATATTTACATTTCTGTCAGGCCTGGAGTTTACTTCATGGTCTTTTATTGCTTTCTTTACATTTCATCCCGCCTGGAGTTTACTTCGTGGCGGTTGATCGTCTTTACTGCTTTCTTTACATTTCGTTCCGCATGGAGTTTACTTTGTGGCAGTTGATCGTCTTTTACGGCTTTATTTACATTTCTGATCCCCCATGGAGGTGCTTCGTGGTGGTTGATCATGTCTCTCTCTCTCTCTCTCTCTCTCTCTCTCTCTCTCTCTCTCTATATATATATATATATATATATATATATATATATATATATATATATATATATATAGCTTTTATATATTTACATTTAATCCCCATGGAGGTGCTTTGTGGTGGTGATCATGTCCAAATATATATATATATATATATATATATATATATATATATATATATATATATATATATATATATTTACAGCTTATTATATATATAACTCGCTTACAACTTTCATATAAATCTATGGCATCATGTGAGCCTAAGAATCATGTGATCACAGATTTAGTCTACTGAATCTAGATTCCGTTCCCGTGATGGATATTTTCAGCTATAACCTGCTTGTAAATTATTCACAGTGTTTGAATTTCCTTGGATGACTCTCATGTCCATAAGGAATTCGGCACTGCTTTGTACATTATTTCTCGAAGATGCTTCGCATCTCGAAAATAAAAGCAATCAAGCCGAACACATAATAAAATGAAAGTATCAAAGGCCTCAATTACTATTGAGCATAAGGGTTTGAAAAACATATTTTTTTTTACAAAACCTCACTGCTATATCTTGTTTAAAACTAAATTTTTATACAAATTCAAACCCTTTGTATATAGGTGCGAACGAGGCATAGCACTACTTTCAGATAATTGCACATTGACCCACACACACACACACACACATTCATATAACAGTTTCTTGAAAAGTGGCGGTCACCGTGGTAACACGGATGTCGGGGGGTGCCTAACACCTTCCCTCCGCATAAGCAAGTCCCCGGACCTTAATGAATCTCGGTTTCACAGACCAGTTTAGCAGTGTTACATCACGTGGTCAATGTGCAAACCTTTTCTCGGTTGTGTTGGTACAACCATTTAAAAAACCAACAGGCAACTCTTACAGTCCAATCGTCGACATATAAATGTCGGACCTTTTCACAACTTGTTTTTTTTTCAAACAAATCTCACCTAACATGAGAACACCAAAAGATAAGAATAGAAAAGGGACAGTAAAAATCCCGACGTCAACAGGTGGTGACTCTGCTGGGGACATCCAGTAAGAGGACTTAAGCCGCTATTACAAACTTTTCAAAACTTTTATATGCTCATGTGTTGATATTGCATTTACATTTGAATGAATGTGTACGAATGCATTTACTTACTGCACTTAGTGCTTTGCACTGTAACTACTTGTGATATTAAAGTGCTTTGCACATGTCATCATTTTCATAACGGTGAGACACGTTGTATGTAAATGTATGTTGTGTGGTTCCTCCACTAGGAGGCTATCATGTCGGTGTTTGATTACTGGACTCGTAGGGAGACTATTCAAACGAGGCTCAGTTGAAAGACCGGATTAACTTCCCGTCAAGTAAATTACGATGATCTGGGAACCTTCATGCCAAAAAGCCGCGAGAGTAACCTAAGATAGGTCAGCCTCTGATAAACCAAACGCGGAGGAAAGTCTCTTCATGCTTTCCATTTTCAATTACTTGTAATTTCATTCCATGTCAATCTCAATGTAATGGAAAATATGAAGGAATATGTGTACATGCATATTAAAACCCGACATGCTATCATCCATTTTGTAAGAAAATATTCCTAAAACGGATACATCACATAGCATGTAACATTTATACATTCCCTAAGACTAAACTACGTAAGTCTTTTTATAGGGAAGTAATTAGTCTCATTTCCTGTTCAAAGTCCAGAAAGGCATTAAGCCCACAACCAAACATGGCTAAAAGTGTCCAGCCTAATCCTACTCCTGTCTCAGGCGAGGAGTTTGAAAGATTAAGCTATCAAATTACAGAGTTGGCTATTATGCTCAAAGAACTACACCAATCTACTCATGGTCCACAAATACCCATCCACACAGAATCCTCTGCACATGGAGGAGCCCAGGGCCAAACAATGCCTACTCAACCAGAGTCATTCACACCAGGGGGCATTCAGGGTATTGGTAAAAAGATGGAAACCCAGATACCTGAACCTCATTCCAATAAAGGAACCAACAAAACCCCTGAAATCACAAAACTCAGGGATGATCGAGAAACTGGGGATATAAGAAAGAAAGTCCAACAAATGGAGGAAACCATCCAGTCAATCAAAGGGACTGGAAACTATGGTAATGTCACCTATTCAGATCTCTGTATATTCCTAAGGGCTTGATATCCGGATAAATTCAAAGTCCCAGAGTTTGAAAAGTACAATGGGGCAAGCGATCCTTATACGCACCTAAAAGTATATATTGGCGAACTGGGGTCTTATGCTGAAGATGAAAGCCTCAGAATGCAACTTTTTCAAAAGAGTCTCACTGGAGAGGCTAAAGCCTGTTATGCCCGACTTGTCAATGCCAAAATCCACAATTGGGAAGAATTGGCCCACGCCTTTCTAAATTAGTACGGTTTTCAGTCACAAGTGTCACCAGATCGATGCCAAGTGACTAAAGTCAAAAAGCAAAATACTGAATCTTTCCGAGAATATGCCCAAAGGTGGAGACATCAAGCAACGCAAGTCATTCCATCAATGACAGAAACTGAGATGGTAATGACGTTTATTGATATCCAAGAGGCTCCTTACTATGAGAGGATCCTAGCAGACATAGGAAAGCCATTCTCGGAAATGATCAAACACGGAGAAATGGCAGAGATAGGTCTAAAGGCAGGCAAGATTAAAGACTTCACTACCTTGGAAGCAGTCGCAAAGCATATACAGACTGGCATGTATGCGAGTGATCCCAAGGGGGTACCCGATAAAGGCACTGAAGATGTATCCCTTGTTGTACAGGGGCAAGCTAGTAGACCAACCTACAGTCCCCCCATTTGGAAAAAGTGATACAATTTGCCATTTCAACAACAGGCTACATTTAACCAATTCTAGGACAGAAAAAGAAAATTTGAGAGAACGAAAAATCGGGTGTTCACTCCACTATGCGATTCTCTTGAAAATGTATTGGCGGTATTGATGGATCATAAGAAAATTACCGAACTGGCTCCACCTCTAGAACCAAGGTGCAAAAGATACAATCCAAGCCAGAGATGTGCTTACCACTCAGGGTCTCCAGGACACGATACACAAGATTGTTGGTCCTTAAAGTATAAAATTCAAAATCTGATTGAAAGTGGCAGTATTATGGTCCAACAACCTGACCAACAAAATGTCAACACCAACCTTCCGTTGCAGCATGATATGGAGGAAGTAAACATGATCGGGTCAGGAAGCGCTGAAATGTATCCAAATCATAAGTACATACAAAGGATAGAGGAATACCCCCAAATGCACAGATCAAATGTCCTAAAGTGGAAAAACTCGGAGGAGGGTATGATAGTAATGCAAAAATTAAAGATGATCCAGAATCAAGTAAATCTGCTTGCTAAGCTGATAGTGCGACAACATCAGGATACAAGGCAGTTTTTCACTCAACTATCAGAAAGCCAAGAGAAAAAAGAGGTCAACTATAATGCAAACGCATATCTCTCCATGATGAGCCTGCTAAATGAAGAATATCAAAGCAGGCTAAAAGGAGAAGAAAAGGGGATTGATAAAATTGCTAGAAGATCTCGCCAGCGGAAAAATCGCTCGGGGGAATGCGAACAAGAGCCCGAAAATTCACCCCTTTGAGCAAATCAAATAAAGAAATGCTATACTTTCTGATAAGTGAAGGATGGATTACTGAGTTGCTGCCTCCTATAAATCCCAAGATAAAGAGTTATGATTCCACCAAGATGTGTCTCTACCATTCTAACTCACTTGGACATACGACTGAGGAATGTTGGTCTTTGAGACATAAAATCCAGGATCTCATTGAAACTGAAGAGCTGAAGATAGAATTCCTCATGACCAAAAAAGGCGAAAAGGAAATAAAAACCTTAATGTGTCCACTCGAGATAGGCAGTTCAGAAGAGGTAAAGGCCATGAGCACCAATCCTAGCAGAACACAAGATGGACTGATCCTAATGAATCGAATGACAAAGGAGACACGGGAATCCCCAAAGGATATTCCTCCGCCAACATCAAACATCTTCTGGTCCAAAGATAGCAACCACCTTCCTGATTTTATCACCTTAGATGATGAAGAGGAAATACTAATCCTGTCCAAGGAAGGAAAAGCCAAAAAGGAAAATTCCTTGCAAGAAATGCAACCATAGTTCGAGGGAGATTTCATGGTCGAATCCTCTCAAGCCCAGGAAAAATACGAAGGAACAGATGAAAGAAAAGATGGTGAGATTGTCGGGGAAGCCAACCCATTGAAGAATCAAGAGTTCATCCCTTTTTGCGATGGGTCCAATTCAAGCATCCATGAGGAATGTATTGCATCAAGGGGCGATCAAGTTATGGCCATAAGCGAAGATATTCAGAATCAAGAGGTAACCTCTATCGCGAGCCTTGAAGGCAACATCACCATTGACAACTGGACTATCAAGCCTCAACTAGCCAAGAAGATGTAGATCCAGGGGTTAAAGTTGTGAGTTCCAGAAGATGTTGGGACGGTATAACTTTCTTCGCAGTATACCTTTTATTTTTCATGCATGTAAATATTGAAAAAATCAATAAAATCAATAAAATCAAAAAAATTAAAATCAAAAAAATCAAATCAGTCAAGTTTCAGCTCATCTAGCCTGAACTACGAAAGATCTGATCTCCCCTTATCAATGGGAGTACGTAGGCAGCCATTTATGGTGCGGTCAAACCAAATAAAAAACCCAAAAAAACATTTCTCAAACTGTTTATCTCACCATCAGGAACTACGCAGACCTGATCTCCCGCATACACAGGAGTACGTAGGCAGCTATTAATGGTGTGGTCTGCCCTCAAAAGAAACATTCAAACCCAAACATCAATCCCAAGACACCAAAGAATAATCCTCCAAGTCAACGACCCATGTTGAGAAGATACCACAACACTTCAATGTCATTCCATCAAATCTGGCACAAAACCAAAAAAGAAAAAAATAGCGATACACTAAGACAACCAGCAGCGAGGACCTTCAAAGAGCCGACACCCTCAATCACAAGTTTTCATCAAATCAGAAGAAAACCATCAAGGCCAATTATGAGAACAAGTCAGGAACAATGATTGAGGGCATCCAAAGCCCAAATCTGCTACCTGTTCACCATATGGTACAGAGGTAAAAGCCTCTTGCGATCTCGACATCTTATCAGCCCATCTTTCAAAGCAAATATCCCAGACAACAAGCAAGGATGGGGTAATTTCAAAATTGGCAACAACCTGATATTGGGACCCTTACAACAAGACCGGGGCAGTGTTAGAAACAGTGACAACTCAATACCGGGGCATTTATCAACCATCCTAAAGAGGAAAATGCACCAGTCATCGCCATCAGCATGGTACATCATCATCGGAGCTTCCCTCACATCATCTCACTGGCAATTCGGTATGATCATTTATTCTTCTCCAATCATACTAATCTTAGAATGAATAATCCATATCTGAGGTATGACTCTCTCATCTCTTTATGAGCTTTCAATCTCAATTTAAATGCATATGCATGTTAAGTATTCTTAGAAAAGGATTTTGCTTAACTTATTATGAATGGGATTAATTTTCATAAGTGTCCGTGGGGCGAGAATCACGGGAATGATTGGGCATGACATCCCAGTTCAAAGCACTTTTTGGAACAGACTTAACCTCATATGCATGTTTGCACTTTACGATTTCCCTGACTCTTAGTTGTGGGGTATGAAGCTATGGCAAAAATAATAGCAAATAATGAAAAGATAAAAGATAATTCGTCAGCCTAATGTCTCAAATCGTGGCCTAGGTTGCTCAAGTTATTAAGCTTGAGGGGTGTCTTTACACGTGCTGCCCTAAAGCCATCTGGTTTGGGAGTCATCGGCCCAACGCTCCTTACATGGGTAACTTAGTGCCTAAAAAATGAGCATTGAAAAAAAAAGCAAAACCTGAGCAGATCCGAATCGTGGCGCAGGTTACTCAAGTAATTAAGCCCGAGGGGTGTCTTTACACCTGATGCCCTAAAGCTATCTGGTTTGGGAGTCATCGACCTAACGCTAGTTACATTGGGTGACTTAGAGCCTAATAAAATGGACCTGGCGAACTCAGGCAAAGAAACAAATAGATTATCGCCTGACTTATCTCGAAGCGTGGCCTTTATTACTCGAGTCAATAAACCCAAAGGGGTGTCTTAACACCTAGTGCCCTAAAGCCCTCCTGTTTGGGAGTTATTGGTCCAAAACTCATTACATGGGTAATTCTGAATAGCCTAAGAAAACGAGACAAGATTAGGCGAGAAAAAAGAAAAATTTGCCAAGGCATAGAAGTAAAGCCCCTGCTAAGATTTGTGTCACGCATAGTGTGTGTGTCATATGAAGTCAATTCTGTGAAGAATAACGTCTAGAGCGAAGATGAAGTTTCTCTGATAAAGGGAGATAAGTCTTTTAAAATCTAATCCTACCCATAAATAATTACCATGGATGTTTACAAATTTCCTTGCGATTTCATAACTCATTCCATTTCATAATTTGTACTTCAAATGCCTTATTCACAAGAATATACTAATCATGTTCTTTTGATGTGCAGGATATTTCTCACTCGCGACTTGGTCAACAAAGAGAGTTTCCCATATGAATCCCCGACAACAACATGCGAAAAGATTAGGGCATTTCCTAATTCCAAGAAATGGAAGGAGTTTAAGGTGAGATCAAGCTTCTCATCAAAAGAAAGGAGAGAACTCCTGAAGGAAATCATGGCGACGTAAGCTTGCCCCTACAGAAGAAGGGTAAATTTTTCAAAAAAGTCCTTAACTCAAGAGTAGAAGGTCAATGACGAAAGGTCTAGCGAATGAAATCTTCACCATCAAATGTATCAACCTGCGTCAAGTCCTCATAAGTCGAGGCCTCTACACCGAAGTTCAAATCTGGGCAGTAAAAGAACGGGATGTACCAATTAGTTAGGGCACAAGCACCCCAACAGTGAAAAGAAACTCCAAATCACCTCAGAAAGGGTGAGGTAAGTTTCTACTCTAGACACTTTAAAATGTGCATCAACCTTGGACAATAGACTCCTAAGGACAAATCTAGGTCATCACATCATGCATGATCAGCACATGTGCAAAAGCGCTACATCAGCGTACATCTCTATCAACATTTAGCATGCATCTCCTGTAGATTTAAATATGCACATATTAAATGTCTAGATTAGAGGAAAATTCTGTCGTAGACATCAGTTGGTTATCATCAATCCAGCGTAACATTAGGCGGAGTCTGGTGAATTAAGCCATTGAATATTACTTTAGCGAAGGTATTGGAAGAATCGATATTCTAAACCATTGGCATCAATTCTGTATAACATCGAGCCATTTCAGCGATAAAAGCTTTGTATACCACTGTTCGAGTGGGAACCAAAATAGTTTGGCGATGTCAGCGTAGAAAACTAGCAACAGGGTAGGCACCATTGTAAACTACCAGCGTATACATCGGGAAGGTCCGATGATTTCATAACTTCATCCCCAATAGAGATGTAGAAAACATCTCAACTTATCTTCATCAAACAATTATCAGCAACACCGATAAAAAGCCAAATCGTTGGAGTCAACACCAGCATAGGCATCAACAATAATCGATAAAGGTAAAGTGATTTACGATGTGCGAAATGCGATTTATGATTTGCAATAAGAGAAATGCGATGTGTGAATTGTGAAGTGCGATTGGCCAAATGCGAAGTGCAAAGTGTGAAGTGCGATATGCGATTTGCGAACTGCGATTTAAAAAAGCATTTTAACATTCATTATAACATTTATTACATTACGATTTGCATCATTCAAAATACCTTGTCATATTTCAAGTGTCTAGTAATCTTTATCATGTCCATTTTATTGCATTACATGAACATGATACAGAGGGGCATCTGTAGACACTCAAAATTTTGTTTTCCTGTTACTAGCTATATAGGAAGACAAAAACATCTTTTTCACAATTCAGAGATAATCCTGGAGGACCACAACATCAATTCTAACCCCGGAGAGAGCTCGAGAAATCAATTTTCCAACCCCGGAGATAGCCTCGAGAAATCAGTTACTAACCCCAGAAATAACCCCGGGAAAGTCAGTTCTAACCCCGGAAATAACCCCGGGAAATCAAGTGCAAAGCCCGGAGTCAACCCCAAGAGGTCAAGCTAACCTTAGAGATAACCCTGAGGACATTCAGAGTCAACAGTAGGCCAATCTCAGAGATAACCCTGAGAAAAGACTACTATAATTGTGCCAAAACCGAAGATAACCCCGGGAGGGGCAAAATGGTCATTTTGCCAAACTCAACTTCAACTTAAATCACATCAACTCCTTTTAACTCAAACTTCTTCAAAAGAAGTTCCAAAAGAACCATATCTTAACTTTCAAGCGCAAACTACGTAAAACGGCTCAACGGACTGCTTGGCGGAAACCTAGAAATGTCATTTTGGTCTTGGACCCATCTTCTTGGAATCAAAAAAGGGCAAATCCTATGTCATTGCATAGCTCTCGGAAAGAGCTTTCCGTAATGGTATGGCACGCTTCCATCGGACTCCTGAATTAAAAGTTATAAAGGTTCGAGCGAACAGAGCGTTGTCCGAGCACACGTACTTCGAGATGGTAGGACCCACGTTACCCGGAGCACCCCAGGCAGTCGCAGGTACACTTACTACTGCCGCAAGTACATCTGCGACTCCCCCCTCTATAAATAGAAGGCTTGGTGTGGCCATTTTAGCAAGAGAAAAGGCGAGGAAGCCATGTCTAATTTGCTCTGTACACACTACAAACTAAGTGCTTTCTCATTTTAAACATTTGTGAGCTCATATATTGTCATGTTTTTACTGGCGGGAGCCGAGTGTTCATCCATTTAAAGCTATAGAAGTCTTCTTTGGTAGTCCACTGTAAGCCTTCTTACACCTTTCAAAGTCTTTTCTGTACATCTTGCACACATCGTTCTTCACGTTGAGAGTCGTGTTGCGTGTGTATACCCGAACTTTGGTCTGTGGCTTTTTATTTCATTTTGTATATATATATTTATATATATGGACTAACATTATCAAGTTATGCCTCGATTGAGCCTGGACTTACGTCCCGGAGCGTTCTTTATTAATATATATATATATATATATATATATATATATATATATATATATATATATATATATATATATATATATATATATATATATATATATATATAAGTATAAGTATATATACTTATATATATATATATATATAAGTATATATATATATATACTTATATATATATAACTTTGATATATATATATATATATATATATATATATATATTTTAATTTTTATCAGCCTCAAGTTTACTTCACGGCCTTTTATTTCTTTCTTTACATTCGTCTCGCCTGGAGTTTATTTCGTGGCGATTAATTGTCTTTACTGATTTCTTTACATTTTGTCCCGCCTGGAGTTTACTTCGTTGCGGTTGATCGCCTTTTACAACTTTATTTATATTTTTGATTCCCCATGGAGGTGCTTCGTGGTGGTTGATCATGTCTATATATATATATATATATATATATATATATATATATATATATATATGGACTAACATTATCGAGTTATGCCTCGATTGAGCCTCAGACTTACGTCCCGAAAGGCGTTCTGCTTTTGTATATATATATATATGAACTGTTGTCAAACTCTATTCGATGAGCCCGGATTTTATATCCAGAAGCGTTCGCTTATATATATATATATATATATATATATATATATATATATATATATATATATATATATATATATATTACATTTTTGTCGAACTGAAGTTTACTTAGTGGCCTTTTATTACTTTTACATTTCGTCTCGCTTTAGAGTTTACTTCAATGGCGGTTGATAAACTTTTTTGCTTTCTTTACATTTTGTCCCTTTGAGTTTACTTACGTTGCGGTTGATCGCCTTTCACAACTTTATTTATATTTCGATCCCCATGGAGGTGCTTCGTGGTGGTTGATCATGTCTCTATATATATACCGCTTTTATATATTTACATTTCGATCCCCATTGGAGGTGCTTCGTGGTGGTTGATCATGTCCATATATATATATATATATATATATATATATATATATATATATATATATATATATTCTTTTTTTATATATTTACATTTAGATCCCCATGGAGGTGTTTCATGGTGGTCGATCATGTCTCAGATATATATATATTTTCGCCTTATATATATATAACTCGCCACAACTTTCATATAAATCATGACATCATGTGAGCCTAGGAATCATGTGATCACAGATTCGATCTCTTGAATCTAGATTCTTTCCAAAGTGATGAACATTTTCAAATTGTAACCAAACTTTATAAATTATTCACAGTGTTTGAATTTCCTTGGATGGCTCTCATGCCCATAAGGAATTCGGCACTTCTTTGTACATTATTTTCTTGAAGATGTTTCACATATCAAAAATAAAAGTAATCAAGCCTAAGACATAATAAAATGAAAGTATCAAAGGCCTCAATTACTATTGAGCATAAGGGTTTGAAAAACATATTTTTTTTACAAAACCTCACTGCTATATCTTGTTTAAAACTGAATTTTTATACAAATTCAAACCATCTGTATATAGGTGTGAACGAGGCATAACACTACTTCTAGATAATTGCACATTTACCCACACACACACACATTCATATAACAGTTTCTTGAAAAGTGGCGGTCACCGTGGTAACACGGATGTCGGGGGGTGCCTAACATCTTCCCTCCGCATAAGCAAGTCCCCGGACCCTAATGAATCTTGGTTTCACAGACTAGTTTAGCAATGTTACATCACGTGGTCAATGTGTAAACTTTTTCTTGGTTGTATTGGTACAACCATTTAAAAAACCAACTGGCGACTCCTACAGTCCAATCGTCGACATATAAATGTCAGACATTTTCATAACTTGTTTTTTTCAAATAAATCTCACCTAACATGAGAACACCAAAAGACAAGAACAGAAAAGAGACAGTAAAAATCCCGACGTCGATAAAATGATATTATAATTAATGTTTTCTAATAATTTTTTTATTTCTTGTGCACAAATTTAAAACAGAGGAAATATAAGGTAATGAACTTTCATATGAATCACTTTCTTTCGTCTTTGTTATGTTTATGACAAAAAGAAAATCATAGATTTGAAAAGTCAAGAGCCATATGGAAATTGGAAAACCTGTGTGCTTTTTTCTATACAAATGATTGTTTTTTCATCTATCCATTATACATTGAACCTCAAAAGCTACTTCGTACTGTAAAAATTTAATTAGCCTTTTAAAATCCAAGTGCACAACTTTTATTATATTAATTAGATTATTATATTAATACGGTCTTAACTGAAATTTAATATACATTCATTTTAGATTCATTTATAATGACTTTTCCTATTATAAATTAAAAACATCGTACTAAGGATCATTTCTTGTTTACATTGACCTATAATTCTTCAAAGGTTTAAATATCAATTAATACTTTAAATTTTTAATTTTTTATATTTTGAAAATTGTCTTTTCAATTTTTTTAATTAAAAAATTAAACTTTTAATTTTTTTTCACTTTGAAAATTGTCTTCTCAATTTTTTCAATTAGAAAATTAAACTTTTAATTTTTTCTGATTACGTCTAATTAGTAGTGTCACGCCAGAAAATTGATGACATGACAACATCATGTGACTAAAAAAATACTTATGTATAATATTTAGTCTCATTTTAACATTTATTCAATTAATTATTTTTACCAAAAAGGGAAAATATAATATCAGTATTGATTTTTTAAAGTAAATTTAATGATAATTTTACCTTTTTTGATATAAAATATCAATTATATTGATTATTGATGATTATGAAATAAATTTAAAGTTCAAGGTATTAATCTATATTTAGGTCTTAATTTTTATACCAAATAGGGTAAAATTGTTATTATATTGATTAATGATGATTATGAAATAACAAGTTTTTAATATGTAGTACATTTATATATTTTAAAATATTTATCATTTTATTGTTTATTGATGAATTTTTTAAGCTGAGTTTATTAAATTTACTTTAAACAAATTAATTACGGTCTTATATTTACCTTTTTTAGTATTGTCAGGGTGTAATTATTTGGGTCCGAATTATATAGTGGACCAAAGTCCATGTGGAGTTATTTGACTCGTGTAGGAATCTTTTTGGTAGTTGAGTATTTTACGAAATTAAATATTCCTAATCACATTCGATTTAAGATTCCTAAGGAAAATGTCAAGAAATGATTCAATTTCCTTTCCTTAAGGAGACTCTGTTTGATCCCATTAGGGAATTATTCCTAATGAGTATTTCCAATTCTATACGGGGAAGGACTCTATGGAGGTGGTGAAATTATTATAAATATAAGGATTTACCCTGATTTTAAGGTACATATACACACTTTATTATTATTTTTCAGCACTAGAGCATTAAGCCTCCATTGTTAAACCTTATTCAGCATGTACTTATTCTCACACCGGAGCTATCTCCCGGCGGCCCAAGCCGTCAAGCTTTTGGTTTGACTTCGTTTCTGTGCAGGATTTGACGCACTTTGGTGATTGGAGCGTGTGGACGAATCTTGGTGTTAACATTGACGATAAAAGGAGGGCATTTCTAGTGTTGCTAGTTTTTAATCACCACAGAAGTTTTAGTTGGAATCATAGTGAATAACAAAAAGACAGTTTCAGCTTGCGACCAGTCCACGACGGACCCCTCTCCTCATCAACCAATAGGTTCTATCAAGGATCGGTTGGGACCATCAGTTTTGGAGCGGTTGGGGTCTCAGGCCAACTCAGTGGCTCCGTCAAGGGACATAGCAGAGGGCCCTCAGCAAAGATTATTCTCAACAACCAGTAGAGATGCAGGTCTTGGGAGTCATGTCGAGGATGCACTATCCCGAACACGCCCCCATGACGCTGGACGAGACAAAAGGAGATTAATCCTGGCAAGAAGGGCGAAGGAGATTGATGACGCGTTGAAGGCCTTATTATTGTAAAGAAAGGAAATTGACCAGCAGATGGCGATTTTAATTGGTGGAAACAAGGATGGTGCCTCCAGCTACAACCGAAAGCGGGAGTGGTCGCCAGAGGACACATCTTCCGGACGAGTCTCGGCAGACCGAGAGCAGGCTTCAGAGTCGCTTCTGTGACGCCCCCAAATTCAGGTTGTAAGACCCCGAATTTTATGAAATGAAAGTATTCAATTTTCTTATAATTATTATTCTATTTAGTAAATGGTTAAATTGTTAGAAGGATAAAGTTAAGGGTGATATGTGAATTTTTTTTAAAGAAAGTTGTCATAAAATAATCAGTGATAAAACTACAGTAATACACGTGGTTACATAGTAGCACACGATATTGATTATTGATGCTTACGTGAGAAGTCACTCAGTTTTATTCAATTATTGCCACAATAATTGTTCCATAGTATCTCACGTTATTGATTCAATTATTGTCACAATATTTTATATTATTAAATCAATAATTGAGACAATAAAGTTATTTATATTATTATTTGCATTATTGACGATATCTAGAAAGTTCTGTCGAGGAAAGGGGTTTGGTCACCTAATTGCGCACCAATAAGGAGAAATCTTTATCGGAAAGCCCCTCTTTCCTGGGAATGATCTGGTTGTTAATATTGTGAGTAATAATATTAATGATGAATGTTATTAAAAATCAAATTTAAGTTCGGAGTTGAATTTGGAGATGCAGACGAGATATTTGAGTCCGGGATGATGAAATTAGTAACACTACACTATAAACACAAAATTTGTCGGGGTTGACTTTTTGGTCAAAAAGTTAATAGTTGACTTTTTTGGAAAAAGTCAAACTTTGAACATTTCAAAGATGAAATTATTGATAAAAATATTTCCATTGTGTTGGGATTATTAGTGTTAGTGAAAATCGATATTTATTTTGATAATAGTCAATTTTTAGATGTTAAATTGACCAAACGGGTAACTAAACGGATAAATGAGCAGTTAATTGCTATTAGTTCATATGAAAATAAATATTTTTACACATGCATGGAACTATTGGTTCACATACATGTACTATTAGGGAAGATTGTGCAAGATTGATAAAAGGACTAAATTAAAAATGGAGGTAAAGATAAAGGCACTAAACTATAATAAGTCGAGCCCCTAAATGTCCAATTATCGAAACTATGTTTTCCTATAAATAGAAGCTCATTTCTTCTTTCATTCTCACCAATTCACTAAGACTCGCAAGAGCAACTATAGAGAGAGAAACTATAGAGAGGAAGAAGAAGAGTATTTTGCTACTTCACTATTGCAGTATCCAGTCTTTTACTAAGGTAAGGGGTGTTATTACTATTCATACAGTACTATTCATTCATACGGTACTATTTATGGATACTATTCATATATATGGTACTATTCACGGAGTACTATTCGTGGGCACTATTCATAAATACGACACTATTCATAAATACGATACTATTCATAAATACGATACTATTCACGGGATACTATTCACGAAATACTATTCACAAAGTACTATTCACGGGGTACTATTCATGAAGTACTATTCACGGGATTCTATTCACGATGAAAAATTAATTCTTTTCTGTCCAAATTATTTTTGATACGTGAATATTATTCTTGAATTTTACTCCACAAAGCAGTATCATGTTGACAATTTAGACATTTTTAAACTCTGAATAAATTAAAAATCTTCAATATTTATCCTTGATTTCATTTGATTGATACTTATATCATTGTCATTACCCTCATGCTTATATTGTAAATAAAGTCATCTTTGGCCCGTAGTGCATAGATGGACTATTGATTATTAGTTTTACAGTTGTATATCTTTAGTTTACGTGCAAAGATGGACTATTGATTATTGGTTTTACAGTTTTATATCTTTGGCTTACGTGCAAAGACGAACTGTTGATTGATATCTTTGGCTCGTAGTGCAAAGATGGACAGGTGTAAGACATGATCATGACCACTTGTGATACTAATGAATATCCTTGGCCTTTTGTTCTTCCGTGCATCCCAAGATATTGAATATCTTGGTAATTTGCTTGACCCATGTTTCCGCCTTAATCGGATCCGGCTTTCCCCAGAAATTTGGTGGTCCCAACTCCTTGAACTGCTTGGCTGTGACAAACCGCGCATTGCTATCATTTCCACCCGTATTTTGTGCACAAGTCTCCCTCGTCTGATTTTGCATGAACTGCAAAAGGTTTCTAAACATCCCATCATTCATCGTTTGCTCGTTAGTGTTGTTTACAGGAGGAATATTGCCTTCCTGTTGCACATTCTCCTGATTGGTGACTAAAGGTGTTTCCACAATCTCATACACTCCATTGTTAACGTTCTCAGCTGCCATTCTTAAATATTGCCATAAAATAAGGGTTAATTAAACAAATTAACATATCACATAATATCCATATATTATTACCGGCCAACAAATAAGCTTAGGTAGAACACACTAGCAAACGATTTACTCATCTCTCCCCTCCTAGTTCTATTCCCCGATCTCCGCCAGAGACCATATCCCTAAGCTCTGATACCAACTGTGATGCCCCCAAAATAGGTATACATCACCCATTCTGAGTCGCCAAATACATGGTACAGAAAATAACTACAACTTTATTATTACAATTGTCGTGCAAAATACGACAACACATACTGTGAGTTTAAATACAAATATTGTCTTCTAGACAATATCCACACTCAAATAAAGTCCTCATTACAATTATTGATGCACTATTTTATAAAAATAGTGAAGACTACTATAACAACTGCCTTGGACCATCACTCCATACCTCGGCTAGTTCCTGCTAAATTCTCACCTCCTAAGAAGAAAAATGGAACAAAAAGGAAAAGGGTGAGCTCAACTAGCCCAGTAAAGAATATTATGACTAAGATAATATACAACAAATTATCCTTAGTCTTCAACAGGAAAAAATCTGATAGAATATAATAAACAACAAGTTTTAGATCAACAATTAGAGCGGAAACAACAATTCATTAAAAGAGTTAAGTAGAGAATGAAATCTACTATCATCTATGAATTTAAAAGTCCATCATCAATATTTTATCCCTGTAACATCAATCAATATACATCTTGAATCAAATATTCATCTTTACACTACTGACCAAAGATATTAATTTGTATCACCAATTGGTCATGTTCATCTCAACACTGCTCATCTTTGCCTTCTGAGGCAAAGATATTCATCAGGTAATCATTCACCTTTGCACTACAGGCCAAAGATATTCATCAGGTAATCATTCATCTTTGCACTACAGGCCAAAGATATTCATCAAGTATCATCATTAAGGACTGAGGATGATGAAAAACATTTTAGAGAACGAATCTAATAAGATAAAAGGACAAATATTAGAGATTCGTACTTTAGATAATCCAAGTTCAAAAACACTCCATAATAAACCATAATGGAGTAAAATTTAAGAATGAAGATCAAAACGTGGATACAATCAAAGATAGTAACCATAATAGACATCTGGGACGAAAAAGAGAAAATTTCATTTTTTGGTGAATAGTGTCGTATTTGTGAATAGTGTCGTATACGTGAATAGTGTCGTATACGTGAATAGTAACCCCAACACAAAAAGGTAGAATTTCCACAATAAAATTCATATCAATATTTCGGCATAATGATATTGAAGAAAATAATATTATTTACGAAGAAAATAATATTATTTACTAACATCCCTTACCTCAAAATAACAGTATTTCTGATCGGAATATCGGATGTAAAGCCGAAGGAAACTTGCATAGAATAACAACTCTCAAAGTATCTAAATACTCATAAAAATATGCTAGACAATATAGAGAGAGAAAACTTATGTTTCTGGTGTGATTTTCAATTCTAACTTAAGCGCCTATTTATAGGAAATTGTTAGAACGCCATAGGAGACTAAAATAATAAAATAATAATTTTATTTTTCTTCCTTCCTTCCACGCATCCTTTGTTGAAAGCCAGCATGCCATTTCTGAAAATTTTTGGCAAACAAAGAAAAAGCCCGAGGCAGATCAAAACGCGTACCTAGGCGAACAATAAAGCAAATGAAGAACAGTAGCTAAGAAAAAAAAAAAGCGACGACGTCTTAGATTGGATCCATGAGAGAGGTTCCCAATCAGTTGGCCGAAGCTTGACATTGAGTTCCAAAGTGGGTCCCACTCAATTTTAATAAAAAACATTTTATTTTCTGAAACTTCAGTAAATCATAATAAATATCCCTTTTATCAGAAAAATATGAATTTTATGTCCATTCCACATGAAATCGAATTCACTACAACTTTGTAGCTTTAAGTTTTTCTAAATTCCAGACAGAAATTATCCAAAATCCACGAACGGATGATTTTCAATACCTCATAAAATTCATAACAAATCATACGTTAATTTTTAACGGTTCAAAATTTGTGGACATATAATCAACTTATATATGTGTAACATATCCAAAAATTACAACGATCCAACGGTTGGATTAAAATTATAACTCACGCAATAGAGCTTTAAGAACACTAATTTGATTTTTAATACCTCCATTCCGATAAAATACTGATAAAACACCTCAACATTAATTCTTTCATTCATATCCACATAAAAATAAATAGTTCTTTATCATATAAATCAATAAATAATTATTCACAAATAATATTATAGAATCACAATAATGACAACCAGGCCATTCCTAGAAAAGAGGGGACTTTTCGATAAGGATTTCTCCTTACTGGCACGCAATTAGGTGACCAAACCTCTCTTTGACAGAACTTTCTAGACATTGCCAATAATGCTATCTAATAATATTATTCAAATAATATGAATTATTGATCTGATAATGGGAAATACTGTGCAGTGACAATTATTTAAACAACAATAATATAAAATATCAACGCAACAATTATTAAACTAATAAAATAAAATATTGAACAGTAATTACTGTAACAATTATTGAGTAGTGCCTTCTTACGTAAGAATCAATAATTCAAAAATACTGTGCAATACAGTGTGCTACTATGCAACCATGCGTATTACTGTATTTTAACCACCAGGTAATCCAACAGTGTTAACGGTAACAACTACGCCGTTATTTATAAAAACTCAAACTTGTCATTTTCTTCAGCTGATAATTATTCTGTTATGGGGCCCACAACTGATTGCGCCGTCGTACGGATATTCACGACAAAAAGAATATTCCACGACCAAATGAATATTCCCCGACAAAAATGAATATTTTATGACCACTTGCTTATTTTGCAAAATGTGCACATTTCACCCATAACCAAATTATTAAATCAAATTAATTCCTTATTATTTCAAGATAATGAATAGAGGAAATATAATTTTATTTATATAAAGAAAAATCAAGGTCTTATAGTTGTATAAATTAAGTTTGTATTTTTATTTTGTACCATGTATCTAGCAGCCCAAGATAGGTTGTGTATACCCATTTTGGGGGCGTCACAGTTGGCATAAGAGCTTAGGGATATGATTCCTGGCTAAGATGTGAGACTAGAACTAGGAGGGGAGAGACGGGTAAATCCTTCGCTAGTATGACATGCTTAAGCTTATTTGTTATTTAATTGGTCGGTCAGAATATAAGAATAATATGTGGCATGTCAATTAACCTTTGTTTTGAATATGTATTCTAGTATGATATCTGAAATACAAGAGATGAGCAATGAGACAATCATGATACAGAGAAAATAACCGGGAAGGAACAATCTGAAAAAAAAGTAAGGTATTCTCATCTCTTCGAACTACAAGGTACGTAAATTTCGAGGGAGAAATTTCATAAGGAGGGGAGGTTGTAAGACCCCGAATTTTATGAAATAAAAGTATTCAATTTTCTTATAATTATTATTCTATTTAGTAAATAGTTAAATTGATAAAAGGTTAAAGTTAAGGGTGATATGTGAAAAAAATTTCAAAGTAAAAAAGTTGTCATAAAATAATCAGTGATAAAAGTATAGTAATACGTGTGGTTGTATAGTAGCACACGGTATTGATTATTGATGCTTACGTGAAAAGTCACTCAGTTTTATTCAATTATTGCCACAATAATTGTTGCATAGTATCTCACATTATTGATTCAATTATTGTCATAATATTTTATATATTAAATCAATAATTGAGACTACAAAGTTATTTATATTATTATTTACATTATTGACGATGTCTAGAAAGTTCTATCGAGGAAAGGGGTTTGGTCACCTAATTGCGTGCTAATAAGGAGAAATCTTTATCGGAAAACCCCCTCTTTTATGGGAATGATCTGGTTGTTAATATTGTGAGTTATAATATTAATGATGAATGTTATTAAAAATCAAATTTGAGTTCGGAGTTGAATTTAGAGACGCGGATGAGATATTTGAGTCCGGGATGATGAAATTAGTAAAAATAAACTATAAACACAAAATTTGTCGGGGTTGACTTTTTGGTCAAAAAGTCAATAGTTGACTTTTTTAGAAAAAGTCAAACTTTGAAAATTTTAAAGATAAAATTGTTGATAAAAATATTTTCATTGTGTTGGGATTATTAGTGTTAGTGAAAATTGACATTTATTTCAATAATAGTCGATTTGTGGATGTTAAATTGACCAAACAGGTAATTAATCGGATAAATGAGACATTAATTGCTATTAGTTCACATGCAAATAAATATTTGTTCACATGCATGGAACTATTGGTTCACATGCATGTACTATTAGGGGAGGTTATGCAAGATTGACAATACTTGAATAACTAAATTAAAAATAAAGACAAAGATGAAGGTACTAAACTGTAATAAGTCGAGCCCCTAAACGTGTAATTATTGAAACTATATTTTCCTATAAATAGAAGCTCAATTCTTTTTTCATTCTCACCAATTCACTAAGACTCACAAGAGCAACTATAAAGAGAGAAACAATAGAGAGGAAGAAAAAGAGTATTCTGCTACTTCACTATTGTAGTATCCAGTCTTTTACTAAGGTAAGGGGTGTTATTACTATTCATACAATACTATTCATTCATACGATACTATTCTTGGACACTATTTATATATTCATGTGCACTATTCATAAATACGATACTATTTATAAATACACTACTATTCATGTGGTACTATTTACGAAGTACTATTCATGGAGTACTATTCATAAAGTGCTATTCACAGGATACTATTCACGATGAAAAATTGATTCTTTTCTGTCCAAAAATATTTTTGATACGTGAATATTATTCTTGAATTTTACTCCACAAAGCAGTATCATGTTGACAATTTAGACATTTTTAAACTCTGGATAAATTAAAAATCATTAATATTTATCCTTAATTTCGTTTGATTGATACTTATATCATTGTCATCATCCTCATGTTTATATTATAACGAAAGTCATCTTTGGCCCGTAGTGCATAGATGGACTATTGATTATTGGTTTTATAGTTGTATATCTTTGGCTTACGTGTAAAGATGGACTGTTGATTATTGGTTTTACAGTTTTATATCTTTAGCTTACGTGCAAAGACGAACTGTTGATTGATATCTTTGGCCCGTAGTGCAAAGATGGATAGGTGTATGACATGATCATGACCACTGGTGATACTAACGAATATCATTGGCCCGTAGTGCATGGATAATTCGATGATGTGATTAGCAGGATCATAACCATTAGTTAACAGTTGTATGTCTTTGGTCGTAGTGCACATACAAATAATTGATTGGTATGATCATGGCCATTGGTTGTATAGTTGAATATCTTTGGCCCGTAGTGCAAAGATAGATAACTGATTGGTATGATTATTATTATTATTATATTTCAATATCTTTAGCCTTTGGGGTAAGAATATTGAGTAAATGTTCTATTAAGACTTTGTGGCAAGCAGGAACTATTAATTTACATGATTATAAATATGAATTGTGAATTTAACTATAATCTTTAGTGGTTCAGGTGAAGACAGGTGATGAAAATTCTCTTTGTCTTTGGTACAACAAAGAACTATTGATGAGTATTACAGGAATGAATTATTAACGATTGACTTTTAATTTGGAGGAGATAGTAGACATTATGTTCTACTTGACTCTTCTAATGGATTGTTGATTCCGCTGCAATTATAGTTGACAACTTTTATTATCCACCATATGTTTTAAATCTTTGATTTATTCTGATGAAGGCTATTGGTAAATGAATTTTCTTAGTCATAATATTCTTTACTGGGCTAGTTGAGCTCACCCTTTTGCTTTCATTGTTCTCTTCAGGAAATGAGAATATAGCTGGGACTAGTCGGGGAATGGAGTAACGGTCCAGATGGTTTCTTAAGTAGTCCTCACTATTCTGTGAAATAGTGTGATAATAATTGTAATAAGGACTTATTTGAGTTTGGATATTGTCTAGGAGATAATATTTGTATTAAAACTCATAGCTTATGTTTTATCGTATTCTGCACGACACATAACATTTGTATAAATTAAGTTTGTATTTGTATTCTGTACCATGTATCTGGCGACCCAAGATGGGTTGTGTATACTTATTTTGGGGGCGTCACACAGTTTACCTAACCCCGGGTTTGGTACTCACGATCCATCATACAAATAACATCTAACTACCCATTTATTTATGAACATTATCATACATACCATTAATTATTATAATTAATACAATATCCCATGTTATCTAACCTTAACATAACTTACATACCTTCAGATATACAAAAAAGTTTACATACAATAACATAATAAGTAAAGTTATAATAACTACTCCTGAATTTTGTCCTTGCCATTGTCTTTATCTACTCTGCCTGCTACCTCGTTATTATCTAAAATATTATTTTAAGCAAGGGTGAGCAACGAGTTTGCTCCGCAAGTTAAAGCATACAATAAGAAATATGTATCAAGAATATTAGAGTCTAGATTCGATAGGAATTCAACAATATTCAATAGATTTTGAAGTAGCTAAATAAATCATTTATCAATACAAGACTTTATCGAATTTCATGCTAAACAACAATTCAATAAGGAAAGAGTAAAACTCTTTTGAAGTTTCAATAATGTTTAATTGATTATCAAGAGACAATGATACTACAATAATAAAGTGGGATATTCCCAGATTTTATGTTGAGTGATCACAATTGGATCATGAACTAATAGAGAAATTATCAGGCATTCAATACTGAATTACCTCAGAATTATAAGTTAATTATAAAAACTAAACTATAACCCTCTGCAAGTACTTGGAGCGGACAACTCCTTGTACCTTATATTATGCATAATACACAAAAAGAGCATAATATCCGAATGTCCGACCCTAAAGTCCCTTTTATATAAGGGTTGTTCATCTCAGTCTTACATCATGAGTCTGTATCACAATAATATGGTTTGGATTTAAAGAAATGCTAAAGATTTCAAAATACAATATCTATATTGATCTAGCCGAAAATAATTAGCATTTATCTTTCAATAAAAACTTAGTTCAAATACTATAATGTATCAAGTTTCAACAAATATTAGTCTCGCCAAAATAATTAGCTGAGACATAAGTTATAAATTGTTCAATAAAAGTCAGAAATCAATTGCACTATTTGCAATCAACAATAATATTTATATATGTGAATAAACAACAATAGTTATTCACCAGTCATGTTTTTGAAATTTAAAACTCAATTTGAGTTAATGAACTTGCACTAATTGCGAATGATCAATAATAATCTTACATGTGGTATAATCAGCAATAATTACCCACTTAACATGCTGGTAAAAGAATAACTCGAATTTGAGTTAAGGAAATTGTAATACATACGAATATTCAATAACAATCTTAGATGTGGAATAATCATCAATAATTATCCACTAACATGCTTGAAAAAAATAATAACTCAAGTTTGAGGAAACTTGCCTTGGTTGTTTATTACTGCTACACATTCTAAATTAGCTTTGTTTGAAAGACCTATGATCAATAATATTGGTTTCACAATTAGCGTAACACATCACATCACATAATACTGCTATTTAAAGTCATTATATAACTTAGACACATAATCATGTAGTCACAACAGTGTTTAGAACCTATAGAAATACAGGTCAAACTATTTCAGTCTGGTTGGATTTCGGTAACAATACGATGTCCCGATTACCTTATCAGATAATTAACGATTTTATTTTTTTATAAAACTCTATTCCAAAGTTTCAATATTATTTTAGATAATTTAATTATCATTTATAATTTTTTAGGAAGCTTATACTAATTTTCAAACAATTATTATCTGTTATAATAAATTTTCAAACACTTTGGTATCATTTTTAAATGATTTAAATCTTGAATAATTCCATTTATCATTAATACTTAAATAGTTTAAAATATTAAAGAAATCCTCACAAAATATTAGAAGTTATTTATAATAACTCATCGTAATATTTTAAAACAATAATATTACCTTTAAATATTTTTTAAAACATTTAAAATCATTTTTAAATAATTATTATTAATATTCAAATATTAATGTATTTCTCATCAAAATATTAAAAGTCATTTATTATAATTTAAAATATTTTTAAATCCTTTTTATCATTTTTAAATGATTTTTAAAACATAAACATCATTTTAAACCATTTATTTAATACAATTATTAAATAAATTTATTATCATTAATATTCAGGTTATTAATGAAATTTATATTAAAATATTAAAAGTTATTCATTATAACTTAAAATATTTTCTAATACTTTAATATCATTTTTAAATGATTTTTGAAATATTAGAATCATATTTAACTAATTTATTTAATTTAATTATTAAATCAATTTAATATCATTAATATATAAATAAATTAAATCATTAATGAAATTAATTTCAAGTTATTAAAAGTTCATTTTATAACTTCAAATAATTTTTAAAACTCATTTTTGAATTTTTATTATTTATTATTTATTATTTATTTTTATTGATTTATTGAAATTAATTTAATTAATTTTAATAAAACTGTCGCTTTAGGCTTTAGCGACGAAAACTGTCGCAGTTGGTGTTCTTCATCACTGAAGAACACCCATGATCAATGCCCTAGGGGCTACTTTGACCATGGTTAATTCCTAACTGGTTCGGAATATGGGATTGAGAGTGTAATCATGGTGTTGCACTAGTGTAAGACTACAAGTACAAATAAATTTCATGGTCTAACTACTTCATTTCATGATGATTCTAAGGGCTCAAAGTTAATGACAAGGTTGTTCTGGAGTTTCTGGGTTACCCAGAAACCCAGTCAGTTCTAGGTAGCTACTTTGGAACTTGAATAACTTGGTTTTTGTGTAATATTTGGGTGTTAGAGTGTCACACTCTTATAGATAACATGTCAAAGAATAAAAGTAATACACTTAAGTATCTTAACTACATCACATATGTAAGATCTGGGTTGGTCAAACCTGGCCTGTCAGAAAACTTGTTCTTCAGTTTTCTAGAAATTCCAAAAAACTGCTTTTGTGGTTGGTCAACCTTCTTTGAGTGCTAATAACTTTGATTCTGTTGATGTTTTATGGCTTCTAATGTCATGGTTCTATAGTGCATATACCAGGGTACATCAATGATACACTTACACAAGCAAACCACATAATACATGCAAGATCTAAGCACAACAAAAAGATGTCAGACACTTTTTGGGGATTTTCTGGGTTTTTCAGAAACTCAATTTCATGACTGGTCAACCATGTTTGACCATTAATAACTTAGAATCTGGACATGATATGAACATGATTCTACTTCCAGTTTACTCTCCTCATAGCATACTACAACACTGATACACATAGCAAGTCTAACAATTAACAGATTTGGATCTATGGCCTCTGACATTTGACTATTAGGCCATATTTTAGGGTTCTTGACAATTTTTAAAAACTTCATTTTCATGCACTTGGATGTTATGGATCTATGACATCATAGATCACTATATAACATCCTATAACACATAAATAAACATAAAAACACAAAAAAAAAAAAAATTAAACACATAAGATCTAGCTTGGTTAGGGTTTATACCTTTCTTTGAACAATCTTTGATCTTTGCTTCCTAATCTAATCTTGGGTTGTTATTGGCTTATCTTGAGATTGATTCACTAACTACATTTCGTGGCTTTAAGAGAGAGAAAAACTTGGTTAAGTGGATGAGCACAAATGAGGCTTCTTTGATATTTTCTTTCTTTAATCTCTCACTTTTTGATTTATGTGGACGGAAATGTTGTTATGTGGCACAAATGAGCTGATGCAAAGTGTACTTAAACACATGGTGAAATTCCAAGTGATGTGTCAACAAATTTGGCCATATCACTTTTAACTTAAAAGTTAAGTAAAGGGTATTTTAGTAATTTTGCATCTAAATGGGTATTTTGGCAATTTCCCATATAATTTTAAGGGTAGTTTGGTCATTTGACATGATTCCTTTTAATCTTAACACTTAGAGTTTGATAATCATCATTAGGGTTTTCTCATTAGGGTTTAGGGTTCCCGAATCAGAAATTAGGGCTTTCTAAAATAGAATTAGGGTTCCTGACTGATTACTAGGGTTTCCTAACTGCATATTAAGGTTTCTAATCTAACATTAGGGATTACTAAGGTTATAACTTATTTAATCAACATTTGATTATTAATCCTATACTGTACAAACACATAATCATAGATACAATTATAATAACTGTATTAATACTCAAATCCCTATCCGTAATTAGGGTTATGGTTTTCATCTGCTGATCAACATAACTTTACTCATATTACTTAGTCAATATATTGTTTGACTATCTTGCTACGCTCATATCACAGATGCTCAACATAATACTGATAATCAATTCTAATATTAAATAACAAAAACTTTATTCGTAAAAATTGAATTGTTTAAAATTTAGGGTCCTCACAACTTTCGGGACAGGAGCAGGCACAGGAGAAAATCGTGAGATCGTTCACCCGGGAACCAGTTCAGGACACATCATACGAACAGTTCTCGGCACACTGGGAGCAGGCATCGGAGTTGCTCTAAACAGCCAGCTCAGAAGGTATGAGGAGATTGGATAGAAGGGAACCTAATCACTCTCTTGATCGGGAAAGATAGAACAGAGAGAACATAACTCCCAGGGTTGAAGGGGTAGAGGCTCTAGCCCAAAAACATAGCTCGACGTTATGCATTGGGCAAATTTTTTCTAGGTCAAATTTCTCCTTCCGATATATTTTCTTGAACTTCTTCGTCACCTAACAAAGGATTATGAAGTACAAAATAAATTAATATTCAAAAGGAGAATTCGATTAAATAAATTAAAATTTCAACAAAGTTAATGTCAAAAAAAATTAAAATTCCCCAACAGTATAAAAATATAGTTACATTACCAAATGAAAATTGTTGATTAGTACTGTGGTGTCTATGGCATTGTTGATTGCACTTGTGTAGTTCAACTCTCTAAGCATGCCAAAAGGAAAAAGTAGTGGGTTTATATTGGAGTAATTTTGGACCAATTTGGAATGAGATTCTCTAGTTGATCTTAATAAACATTTAATCTACATAGAAATGAAAAATAGGGCATATAGTCTCTATTAGTCCACGTGTTTAGTAACAGAGACTAAATGTGAAGTACTGGCTCAAGATGTTGTCATTGGAACTCTATGGTTGATGGGCACTTCTGAATGGGTTGTGGAAGAGTGACTTTGAATAATATATTCTTTAGTGAAGAAAGTAAATTGTAAACTTATGTCACAAACATTTTCTAGTATATCCATATGGTCTGTACTTCTCTCCTGACCATGTATGGAAAGTGCGGATGTGTTGAAGATGCAAAAAAAAAAATTGATCAAGTAGTTTAAAACAAAGTTGAATTATGGAATGCTATGATCTCAGCTTATATTGCATACAAAAAAAAACAATAGAAAAATAAAATAAAAAATAACATACCTGATATTTCATTCAAGGGAGAAGTGTTTAAATCAAAATGTGGTTGAATTTCTCTATTAGTATGTGCTCCTCCTAACAAGACTGATAAACGTTGGTTTTTTATTATATATCAAATAAGAGTACATCATCCTAATATATATACATGAGTTTGGAGAGTTCTCAAAAAATACAAATACTTGTATAATTATCTCATAATTCAAAATCTACTCTATCCTAATCCTAATGTAACAATAAGATAAAATTACAATTATCTAGAGTTCCAATGGCTCAAGATGTTGTCATTGGAACTCTATGGTTGATGGGCACTTCAGAATGGGTTGTGGAAGAGTGGCTTTGAATAGTATATTCTTTAGTGAAGAATGTAAATTGTAAACTTGTGTCACCAACATTTTCTAGTATATCTATATGGTATGTACTTCTCTCCTGACCATGTATGGAAAGTGCGGATGTGTTGAAGATGCAAAAAAAAAATTTGATCAAGTAGTATAAAACAAAGTTAAATTATGGAATGCTATGATCTCAGCTTATATTGCATAAAAAAAAGAATAGAAAAATCAAATAAAAAATAACATACATGATTCTTCATTCAAGGGAGAAGTGTCTGAATCAAAATGTGGTTGAATTTCTGTATTAGTATGTGCTCCTCCTAACAAGACTGATAAACGTTGGTGTTTTATTATATATCAAATAAGAGTACATCATCCTAATATATATACATGAGTTTGGAGAGTTCTCAAATAATACAAATACTTGTATAATTATCTTATAATTCCAAATCTACTATATCCTAATCCTAATGTAATAATAAGATAAAATTATAATTATCTAGAATTAACTGATTGTAGTTATATTCTCTAATACGTCCCCTCAAGCGAAATGGAGGTAAACGGAGCTTGAGCTTGAACTTGGGAAAATAGCCATGCAACGGTAAGACTAGTGAAATAATAACGCCTCATAGCAGAGAGAACATGAACAATTTCCATGAGAGATTAAATAAAAACATAAGATGCATGATAAGTACTGCATATAACCAATAAGACTGGAACGTGCTTGGTTGTTTGTACACTTGCAACAAATAAGGACTTTCTTTACTTCTTGTATTAGATGTGACGCCCCTAAAATAGGTATACATCACCTATTCTGAGTCGCCAAATACATGGTACAGAAACAACTACAACTTCATTAATACAATTGTCGTGCAAAATACGACAACACATAAATTGTAAGTTTAAATACAAATATTGTCTTCTAGACAATATCCACATTCAAATAAGTCCTCATTACAATTATTGATACACTATTTTATAAAATAGTGAGGACTACTATAACAACTGTCATGGAACATCACTCCACACCCCGACTACTTTCCGTTCTATTCTCGCTTCCTGAGAAGAAAAATGGAACAAAAAGGAAACGGGTGAGCTCAACTAACCCAGTAAAGAATATTATGACTAAGATAATGAAAAACAAATTATCGTTAGCCTTCAATAAATCAGATATAATATAATGGACAACAAGTTTTAGATCAATATTCGCAGCGGAAATAACAATTCATTAGAAGAGTTTAGTAGAGAATAAAATCTACTGTCTTCTATGATTTAAAAGTCCATCATCAATATTTTATCCATGTAACATCAATCAATATACATCTTGAACCAAATATTCATCTTTGCTTTACGGGGCCAAAGATATTCATTTTTATCAATAGTTGGTCATGTTCATCTCAACACTTGTCCATCTTTGCACTACGGGCCAAATATATTCATCAGGTAATCATTCATCTTTGCACTCCAGGCCAAAGATATTCATCAAGTATCACCATTAAAGATTGAGGATGATAAAAAAACATTTTAAAGAACGAATCCAGTGAGATAAAAGGACAAAGATTAGGGATTCGTACTTTAGATAATCCAAGTTCAAAAATACTCCATAATAAACCATAGTGGAGTAAAATTCAAGAATGAAGATCAAAACATGAATACAATCAAAGATAGTAACCATAATAGACATCTTGGACAAAGAAGAGAAAAATTTATTTTTCGGTGAATAGTGTCGTATTTGTGAATAGTGTCGTATACATGAATAGTGTCGTATACGTGAATAGTAATCTCAACACAAAAAGGTAGAAATTCCACAAGAAAAATCATACTTATATTTCGGTATAATGATATTGAAAGAAATAACATCATTTACGAAAAAAATAACATCCCTTACCTCAAAAGAACAGTACTTCTAACTGGAATATCGGATATAATGTTATAAAAAACTTGCACTGAATAGAAACTCTCAAAGTATCTAAATACTCACAAAAATACGCTCGATATTATAAAGAGAAAATTTCTAATTCTGGTGTGATTTTCATTTATAACTAAGCATCATATTTATAGGAAAATGCTAGAACGCCAAAGCAGACTTAACCTGCTACCTGGTGGCTTTATCTACTACTATTCATGTACACCACTTTTGAAATAAAATTTCAGTACATTTCTCACCAACCAAAAGTGGGGCCCACCCATTCTAGAAAATCTCCACCAAAATATTTTAAATTTAAACAATATTCAGAAACTTCAATAATTCATAATAAATAGCTCTTTTATCAAAAAAATTCGAATCTCATGTCTATTTCATAGAAAATTTAATTCTCTACAACGTTGTAGAAGAAAGTTTTCCAAATTCCAAACAGAAAATGCCCAAAATCTACATACGGATGATTTTTAATACATCCATTCCGACAAAATACTGATAAAACGCTTCAACATTAATTCATTCATTTATATCCACATAAAAATAAATATTTTCTTATCATATAAATTAATAATTAATTATTCACAAGCAATATTAAAGAATCACAATACTGACAACTAGGTCGTTCCCCGAAAAGATGGGCTTTCCGATAAGAATTTCTCCATACTGGTGCGCAATTAGATGACCAAACCCCTTTCCTAGACAGAACTTCCTTAGACATTGCCAATAATTTTATCTAATAATATTATTCAAATAATATGAATTATTGATCGATAATGAGAAATCTTGCGTTGATAATTATTGAAACAACAATAATATAAAATATCAACGTAGCAATTATTGAATCAATAAAATAAAATATTGAGCGATCTTAATTCTTTGTAACAATTATTGAGTAGTGCCTTCTTACGTAAGAATCAATAATCCAAAATCTTGTGTAATACTGGTGTCTTCTTGTCAATCACGCGTATTCATCGTATTTTAACCAATTTGGATATTCCAACAGTGTTAACGGTAGCAACTACTTCGTTATTTATAAATACTCAAACATGTCATTTTCTTCATCCGACCATTTTCTATTGTGGGGCCCACAAATGGCTGCGCCGTCGTACGAATATTCCCCAACAACAAGAATATTCCACGACCAAACGAATATTCCCTGACAACAATGAATATTTTATAACCACTTGCTTATTTTACAAAATTTACACATTTCACCCATAACCAAAATATTATATCAAATTAAAACCTTATTATTCAAAATGATAATTTAGAGGAAATTCTATTTTATTTAAAAAAATTCAGGGTCTTACATTAGACTTCTAGGAACACACTTAGAAAATTCCATTAATCCACCAAGATATGAAATGCGGGATGTAACAAGAGAAAACATTCGCTCATTTGTTAAATGGGGTGAAGATGATGAACAAACTAAAAATGAATCCTTGGAGATATTTGAGTGAGAATGAGAATAGCCACTAGTTGAAAAAAAATGATGATAATAACTCAGACTTGGGACTAGTACAATATGAGGGAACTGCTAATATAAGATTATCAATCAACAATGAAGAAGAACCAATCGGACTTGTCGTATCCTCGGGATGTGCAACCACAAAAAATGAATATCATTAGGCTAAACAATAATAGGCTCAATTTTTGAAGCATCAATAGAAGTGAATTGTTGTAACAGTTTTTCATGTCCAAATAGAAGAGTGGACAAATCATTAAAGGAAGGATTCATAAAATAATAATACACGTGAACTCTTTTGAAAAGAGTATCATCAAGGCCTTCAACTAAAAAATCGGTAAACTCTGACTCACTAAGAGAACCGCCCGCGCTTTCAAACACATAAAGAAGCGATGTCGCTTCGGCAAGATAACTTTTGAAAGACTGAGTAGGTAACTTTTGTAAACAAAATATTTGATTGAGGAGATCATTCATATACCATTATGTTGCATCATCTAGGAATTTGCAGTCATCTAGGAATTCGCAATCATCATTTTCATAGACCAAAGAGTCATCAAAATTTTGAAATGGACCGTATATTTGATCGGCCATGGAGGCGGGGCCAATGTTGGGATTGACAGTATATGATCGAAGATAGGATTCCTGGAATGATTTTGGGTTAAGCCACCTTTTCAAATCATAGGAAGAAAAATGAAAATTAGAAGTCAAGGAAGTCATTGATAGAAGAAGATTAATTTGAGAATTAGAAAAAAAAAATAGATTGTGTCTCGATCAGACTTGTGCTAGGACTAGGATGATTTTTCAAGAAAGTTCCTGGAATGTAGACAGGTTATCAGGGTGTCTGGATTGTGGTATAGACTGTTTGGATAGGGAGAAAAAATTGTCTAGATTAGTAGGCAGAAGATTTGCAGCGGAAGATAAAAAAATAGATCATAAACCATTAGGCATAGTAGCTCTGATACCATAACAAGACTGATAAACGTTGGTGTTTTATTATATATCAAATAAGAGTACATCATCCTAACATATATACATGAGTTTGGAGAGTTCTCAATAATATAAATACTTGAATAATTATCTCATAATTCAAAATTTGTATCAATATAATCTGAAAATTCTCTACTAGCTTGAGATGATAGTTCTCCACAAAAATTAATATCAACATTCAAATCAAAATTATTTCTCAAAAATTCTAAATTTTCATTCAACTCATTCATTGGACTTCTTCATTACTTGGAAGAAAATTTAAATCTATAATTCTACTTATTGTCATGTTGGAGTTAGTTGTATTTTTTTCCTTTTAAAAATTTATGTGGCCTACATAGTTTTTTATAAACAAAAATGGTGGGAAAGTTGAAAAAACAAAAAATTAAACAAAAAACAATTATAGTGCATGCCGCCAATTTAAAATGAAAAATATGAGACAAATTGACTTCAAGTACTGTAAATTGTGAGGGAGAGAGAGAGAGAGTGAAGTTTAAAGAATATGATAATTAAGGTGTTTTATGGGAGAGAGAAAGAGAAAGAAAATAGAAGTAAACGAGACCAATGCGGTTTTTTAGGAGTAAATCGTGAGAAACTTTTATTAACTAGAGTATATGAGATAAGTGAGGTAATATTATAATTAATGTTTTCTAATAATTTTTTTATTTCTTGTGCACTAATTTAAAACGGAGGGAATATAAGGTAATGAACTTTCATATGAATCACTTTCTTTCGTCTTTGTTATGTTTATGACAAAAAGAAAATTATTGATTTGAAAAGTCGAGCCATATGGAAATTGGAAAACCTGTGTGCCTTTTTCTATACAAACGATTGTTTTTTCATCTATCCATTATACATTGAACCTCAAAAGCTACTTCGTAGTGTAAAAATTTAATTAGCCTTTTAAAATCTAACTGAAGAACTTTTATTATATTAATTAGATTATTATATTAATACGGTCTTAACTGAAATTTACTATACATTCATTTTAGATTCATTTATAATGACTTTTCCTATTATAAATTAAATACATTGTACTAAGCGATCATTTCCTATTTACATTGACCTATAATTCTTCAAACGTCTAAATATGAATTAATACTTTGAATTTTTAATTTTTTATATTTTGAAAATTGTCTTTTCAATTTTTTAAATTAAAAAATTAAACTTTTAATTTTTTTTCACTTTGAAAATTGTCTTCTCAATTTTTTCAATTAGGGAATTAAACTTTTAATTTTTTCTGATTACAGCATCATGTGACTAAAAAAATACTTATCTGTAATATTTAGTCTCATTTTAATATTTATTCAATTAATTTTTTTTACCAAAAGGAAAAATATAATATCATTATTGATTTTTTAAAGTAAATTTAATGATAATTTTACCTTTTTGGTATAAAATATCAATTATATTAATTATCGATGATTATGAAATAAACTTAAAGTTCAAGGTATTAAGGTCTTAATTTTTTGTACCAAATAGGGTAAAATTGTTATTATATTGATTAATGATGATTATGAAATAACAAGTTTTTAATTAGTAGTAAATTTATACATTTTAAAATATTTATCATTTTATTGATTATTGATGAATTGTTTAAGCTGAGTTTATTAAATTTACTTTAAACAAATTAATTATGGTCTTATATTTATCCTTTTTAGTATTGTTGGGATGTGATTATTTGGGTCCGAATTATATAGTGGGCCAAAGTCCATGTGGAGTTATTTAACTCATACAGAAATCTTTTTGGTAGTTGAGTATTTTAAGAAATTAAATATTCCTAATTACATTCGATTTAAGATTCCTAAGAAAAATGTCAAGAAATGATTCAATTTCCTTTCCTTAAGGAGACTCTGTTTGATCCCATTAGGGAATTATTCCTAATGAGGATTTCCAATTCTATACGGGGAAGGATTCTATGGAGGTGGTGAAATTATTATAAATATAAGGATTTACCCTGATTCTAAGGTACATATACACACTTTATTATTATTTTCCAACACTAGAGCATTAAGCCTCCATTGTTAAACCTTATTCAGCATGTACTTATTCTCACACCGGAGCTATCCGTCGGCGGCCCAAGTCGTCAAGCTTTTGGTTTGACTTCGTTTCTGTGCAGGATTTGACGCGCTTTGGTGATTGGAACGCGTGGACGAATCTTGGCATTAACATTGACACTAGAAAGAGGGCCTTTCTAGTGTTACTATTTTTTAATCACCATAGAAGTTTCGGTTGGAATCATGGTGAATAGCAAAAGGTCAGTTTCAGCTCGCGACTAGTCCACGGCGGACCCCTCTCCTCATCAACCAAGGGGTTCTGCCAAGGATCGGTTGGGACCATCAGTTTCGGAGCGGTTAGGGTCTCAGGCCAATTCAGTGGCTCCGTCAAGGGACAAAGTAAAGGGCCCTCGACGAAGATTGCTCTCAACAGCCAGTAGAGATGCAGGTCTTGGGAGCCATGTCGAGGATGCACTAATCCGAACACGCCCCCATGACACTGGACGAGACAAAAAGAGATTAATCCTGGCAAAAAGGGCGAAGGAGATTGATGACGCGCTGAAGGCCTTATTATTGTAAAGAAAAGAAATTGACCAGCAGATGGTGGTTTTAATTGGTGGAAACGAGGATGGTGCCTCCAGCCACAACCGAAAGCGGGGGTAATCGCCAGAGGTTCGGTCCAGGACACATCTTCCGGATGAGTCTCGGCAGACCAAGAGCAGGCTTCGGAGTCGCATCTATGACGCCCCCAAATTCAGGTGGTAAGACCCCTAATTTTATGAAATGAAAGTATTCAATTTTCTTATAATCATTATTCTATTTAGTAAATGATTAAATTGATAAAAGGTTAAAGTTAAAGGTGATATGTGAAAAACATTCAAAGTAAGAAAGTTGTCATAAAATAATCAGTGATAAAATTAAAGTAATACGCGTGGTTGCATAGTAGCACACGGTATTGATTATTGATGCTTACGTGAGAAGTCACTCAGTTTTATTCAATTATTACCACAATAATTGATGCATAGTATCTCACGTTATTGATTCAATTATTGTCACAATATTTTATATTATTAAATCAATAATTGAGACGACAAAGTTATTTATATTATTATTTGCATTATTGACGATGTCTAGAAAGTTCTGTCGATGAAAGGGTTTGGTCACCTAATTGCGCGCCAATAAGGAGAAATTTTTATCGGAAAGCCCCCTCTTTCTTGGGAATGATCTAGTTGTTAATATTGTGAGTTATAATATTAATGATGAATGTTATTAAAAATTAAATTAGAGTTCGGAGTTGAATTTGGAGACGCGGAGGATATATTTGAGTCCGGGACGATGAAATTATTAAAAATAGACTATAAACACAAAATTTATCGAAGTTGAATTTTTGGTCAAAAAGTCAACAGTTGAATTTTTCGGAAAAAGTCAAACTTTGAAAATTTCAAAGATGAAATTGTTAATAAAAAATATTTCCTGTAAGACCCCAAATTTTATGAATAAAGATTTAATTTCTCAAAATATTTTTTTTTTGAATATTATGGTGTATATTTGATATAATGTTATAGTTGTTGGTAATATTTATAAATTTTGCAAAGTATGCAAGTTGTTATAAAATATTCGATTGGTCGGGGAATATTCGTTTTATCAGAGAATATTCGTACAACGTTGCAATCTTTGGTGGACCCCACAACGGAATTACTTTCAGAGTTAGAAAACGACAAAAATATCTTTTTATGAAAATAACGGCGAAAGTTTTACTGTTAACTATTGGAATACCCGGTGGTAAAAATACAGTAATACGTGTGATTGCATAGTAGCACGCGATATTGATTATTGATGCTTACGTGAGAAGTCACTCAGTTTAATTAAATTATTGCTACAGTAATTGCTGCATAGTATCTCAAATTATTGATTCAATTATTGTCATAATATTTTATATTATTAAATCAATAATTGAGATGACAAGTTATTTATATTATTATTTGCATAATTAACAATGTCTAAAAAGTTCTGTCGAGGAAAGGGTTTGGTCACCTAATTGCGCACCAATAGGAAGAAATCTTTATTGGAAAACCCCCTTTTTCCTGGGAACGATCTGGTTGTTAATATTGCGAGTTATAATAATGATGAATAAATATTGTTAAAAATATTGAGGGGATTTTTATGAAGTATTTGTTGTAAATTTTGCTTATTATATGGACCCTGATTTACCCATTTTTAAAAATAATAGGTAGAAAGTTATTCAGTATAATAAAGGTGGGGGCCACATGTGGGACCCACGTGTGGAAGAAATGGATGAAATGAAATGGGGGTGGGGGGGTAATGCCGGGAAATGGAGGGAATTATATATATATTTTATAAGTTTTGTTTTATATGAAAAATAGAATATATTATATTTTATTATGCATAGTGGCTGCATAGTATTTACATAGTAAAATCAAAAAAAAATTAAAATCAGCCGAACGCCCGTGATTGCCTTCTCCGTTCACCCGTGAAAATCTTTTCCTAATTAGCATCCTTCTCTTCTCCTATAAATAGGATGCTTAAGGATGCTTAGTTTAGAATTGAAAATCACACCAGAATCAGAGAATTCTTCTTCTATAATATTGAGAGTATTTCTTTCGAGTTTTAGGAAGCTTTGAGTGTAGAAAAAAGTGAAAATTTTCTTCAAGAATATCTCCGCTACACCAGTTGGAATACTCTTCTTTTTAAGGAAGGGGTATTATTTATTTCATATTCACTTACGATATTATTTTTCGTATTCGTAAGAAATTTTATTTCGTTCAATATTCGCAAGAAATATTATCTTCATTTAATATTCGTAAGGAATATTATCTTCGTTCAATATTCGTAAGGAATATTATTTTCGTTCAACAGTTGTAAGGGATATTATTTTTGTTCAATACTCGTATGAAATAATATTTTCTTCCATATTCTATAGTATGTAAGTAATATTATTTCGTTTCAAATTCAGAATTCTACACTCATTTTGTTAAGTTTTGGCTTCTATACTCCATGAAATTAGTAGAATATCCTTGATATTTGCGCTTCATCCATTATCTTTTCATGGAAATTTTATTCTGAGCATTCTTGATAAGTTTTAACCTTTTCATGCCTGAGTACTATTTACGGGGTACTATTCTCGAAGTATTATTCATGGGGTATTATTAACTCGAGTACTATTCACACGGGGTACTATTCATGATAAAAATTGATTTCTTTTTTGTCCAAATTATTTTTGATACATTATTATTCTTGAATTTTACTTCACAAAGCAGTATCATATTGACAATTTAGATATTCTTGAATTCTGAATAAATTAAACTATAAAATCTTTAATATTTATCCTTGATCTCGTTTGATTGAATTTTTATATCATTTTCATCATCCTTATGCTTATATTGTGATGAAAGTTATCTTCGGCCAAGGGTGCAAAGATGAACTGTTGATTGGTATGATTATGACCAGGGATTATTCGGTGTAATCATGACCTGTAATGTTACAAGTGATGTGGATTATTAAGCAGAGTCTCAGCGACAGTTGTTGGTATAATCATGACCATGCGTTCTCTTCGGTCAAGGGTGCAAAGATGAATTGTTATTTGGCATGTTCATGACCATTGTTGAAAACACGAATATCTTTGACTTGTAGTGCATGGATAATTCGTGGTCATGATACTAATGAATATCCTTGGCCCGTAGTGCATGGATAATTCAGTGATGTGGATTATTTATTAAAGCTGAGTCTCAGCGATAAAATTGATGATAAAATTTTAAATTATAGAAGATAGTAGATATCATGCTTTACTTGACTCTTCTAATAGATTGCTTATTCCGTTGCAGTTGTTGATCTAAAACTTGTTGTCTATTGTATTCTATCATTTGTTATACTGTTGAAGGCTAAGGATAATTTATTCTGCATTATCTTAGTCATAATATTTCTTACTGGGCTAGTTGAGCTCACCCTTTCTTTCATTGTTATCTTCAGAAAATGAGAATATAGCTGGAACTAGTCAGGAAATGGATTGATGGTCCAGATGGTTGTTCTATTCTGTGAAATAGTGTGATAATAATTATAATGAGATTGAATTTAAGTTTGGATATTGTCTAGGAGACAATATTTGTATTAAAACTCACAGCTTATATTTTGTCCTATTCTGCACGACACTTAACAGTTGTATAAGTTAAGTTTTTATTTGAATTTTGTACCATGTATTCGGTGACTCAGAATGGGTTATGTATACCTATTTTGGAGGCATTACAGTTGGTATCAAAGCTTAAGGATATGATCCTTGGCTGAGATGCGAGACTAGAACTAGGGGGAGAAACGGGAAAATCCTTCGTTAATATGACCTACCTAAATTTATTTTTTATTTAATTGGTCGGTCAGAATATAAGGATAATATGTCGCATGACAATTAACCCTTTTTTGTGGCAGTATTTGAAAATGGCATCTGAAAATGTTGAGATAAACAATGGAGCACAGGAGACCGTTGAGTCACCACAGATCAATAACTAGGATAATATGTGACGCCCCCAAAATAGGTATACAACACCCATTCTGAGTCGCCAAATACATGGTATAGAAAGAAAACTACAACTTCAATAATACAATTGTCGTGCAAAATACGACAACACATACTGTGAGTTTAAATACAAATATTGTCTTTTAGACAATATCCACACTCAAATAAGTCCTCCTTACAATTATTCGTACACTATTTTATAGAAATAGTGAGGACTGCTAAAACATCTTTCTAAAACTATCACTCCATACCCCGACTAAATCATGCTATGTTCTCACCTCTTGAGAAGAAAAATGGAACAAAAAGGAAAAGGGTGAGCTCAACTAGCCCAGTAAAGAATATTATGAATAAGATAATATACTACAAATTATCATTAGTCTTCAACAGGGAAAAATCTGATAGAATATAATAGACAACAAGTTTTAGATCAACAAATACAGTGGAAACAACAATCCATTAGAAGAGTCACGTAGAGAATGAATTCTACTATCTTATAAGATTTAAAAGTCCATCATCAATATTTTATCCCTGTAACATCAATCAATATACATCTTGAATCAAATATTCATCTTTGCACTACAGGCCAAAGATATTCATTTGTATTATTCATCTCAACACCTGTTCATCTTTGCACTACGGGCCAAAGATATTCATCAGTTAATCATTCATCTTTGCACTACAGGCCAAAGATATTCAGTAATATCATCATTTAAGACTGAGGATGTTGGAAAATATTTTAAAGAATATTAATCCAGTGAGACAGAAGGACAAATATTAGGGATTCGTAATACAGTTTATCCAAGTTCAATAATACTTCATAATAACCAATTGTGAAGTAAAATTCAAAAATAAAGACCAAAACATGGATATAATCAAAGATAGTAACCATAAAAGACATCTGGGACGAAAAAGAGAAAATTTCATTTTTTTGGTGAATAGTGTCGTATTCGTGAATAATGTCATATCGTGAATAAAGTAATAGATATCGTGAATAATAACCCCGACACAAAAAGGTAGAAACTCCACAATAAAATTCATAACAATATCTCAGCATAATGATATTGAAGAAAATAATATCATTTAAGAAAAAAAATAACATCCCTTACCTCAAAATGATAGTACTTCTGTTCGGAATATCGGATATAAAGTCGAAGTGAACTTGCACTGAATAGCAACTCTCAAAGTATCTAAATACTCACAAAAATACGCTCGACAATATAGAGAGAAAGAAAACTTGTTTCTAATCTGATTTTCAATTCTAACCTAAGCGCCTATTTATAGAAAAATGCTAGAACTCCATAGGAGACTAAAATAATAAAATAATAATATTTATGTTCTTTTCTTCTACGCATGCAATATCAGACCATCTAGCATGCCATTCTTAAAAAATCCCAGCAGCCCACGTGTTTTTAACAAAAGTGGGTCCCACCCTATTTTAATAAAAATCATTTTATTTTCTGAAACTTCAGTAATTCATAGAAAATAGCCTATTTATCAGAAAAATACGAATTTTATGTCCATTCCACACGAAATCGAATTCTCTACAACTTTGTTGCTTTAAGTTTTTCTAAATTCCAAACAGAAAATATCCGAAACCCACAAACGGATGATTTTCAACACCTCTTAAAATTCATAACAAATCATACGTTAATTTTTAACGGTTCAAAATTTGTGGATATATACTCAACTTATATATGTATAACATATCCAAAAATCACAACGATCCAATGGTCAGATTAAAATTATAACTCATGCAATAGAGCTTTAAGAACACTGATTTGATTTTTAATACTTCCATTCCGACAAAAATACAAATAAAACACCTCAACATTAATTCCTTCAATTATATCCACATAAAATAAATATTTCCTTGTCATATAAATCAATAAATAATTATTCACAAATAATATTACAGAATTACAATAATGACAACGGAATGGCTCCGGAAGAGGGGCTTTCCGATAAGGATTTCTCCTCTTCTTGGCCCGCAATTAGGTGACCAAACCTCTCCTCGATGTAACTTTCTAGACATTGCCAATAATTCTATCTAATAATATTATTCAAATAATATGAATTATTGATCTGATAATGGGAAATACTGTGCAGTGACAATTATTAAAACAACAATAATATAAAATATCAACGCAGTAATTATTGAATCAATAAAATAAAATATTGAACAGTAATTACTGTAATAATTATTGAGTAGTGTCTTCTTACGTAAGAATCAATAATTCAAAATTATCGTGTAATACCGGTACTCTTCGCAAATCAACCACGCGTATTCTTTGTATTTTAACCATCTTTGGGTATTCCAACGGTTAAGCAGTAACGATTATGCCATTATTTATAAAAACTCAAACTTGTCATTTTCTTCATCCGACAGTTATTACGTTATGGGGCCCACAAATGGTTGCGCCGTCGTACGAATATTCCCCGACAACAAGAATATTCCACGACCAAACGAATATTCCCCAACAACAATGAATATTTATAACCACTTGCTTATTTTGCAAAATTTGCACATTTCACCCATAACCAAAGTATTATATCAAATTAACTCCTTATTATTTCAAGATAATGAATAAAGAAAATTCAATTTTATTTATAATAAGTTCGGGCCTTACAACCTCCCCTCCTTATAAAATTTCGTCCTCGAAATTGACGTACGTACCTAGTGTTTCGAAAAGGTGAGGGTACTTTGCTTTCATTTCTGATTCCAACTCCCAGGTCATTTCTTCAATAGCATGGTTCCTCCACAAAACCTTAACTTGTGGTATAACCTTGGTGCGTAGGACATGCTCTTTCCTATCCAAGATCTTAACAGGTACCTCTTCGTATGTTAAATCTTCGGCTATCTCATCTGGTTCTAACTCAATAATGTGGTTCGGGTCTTTCACATATTTACGAAGCATAGATATATGAAAAACATTATGAACACGAGACATGCTTGGAGGTAATGCGAGTCTATAGGCCACATTTCCTATTCGGTTAAGAATCTCAAATGGACCAACAAATCGTGGATTGAGCTTTCCTCTCTTCCCAAATCTTGTAACTCCCTTCCATGATGCAATTCGTAATATTACATGATCTCCAATATTAAACTCCACGTCCTTTCGATGAAGATCAGCATAACTCTTTTGTCGATCTTGTGAAGTCTTTATACGTTGCCGAATCATTTGAATCTTTTCTGTAGTCATATGTACAAACTATGATCCCAACAACGTTGCTTCTCCCACCTCGTCCCAGCATACTGGAGAACGACACTTTTGTCCATACAACGCCTCGAATGGAGCCATGCCTATACTTGCTTGATAAGCTTGTTGTTGTAGGAGAATTCTACCAATGTGATACTTATCCCAACTTCCTTTGAAATCTAGGACACAGAGTCTTAATAGATCTTCAAGAGTTTGAATAGTCCTCTCTGATTGCCCGTCCGTTTGAGGATGGTATGTTGAACTGAATCGCAAATCCGTGCCCATAGCTTTTTGCAAGCTAACCCAAAATCATGAAGTGAATCTTGGGTCACGATCCGAAACTATGGATACTGGAATTTCATGCAATCTCACAATCTCATTCACGTACATACGAGAAAGACGTTCTAGGGAATAAGTCTCACGTATAGGCAAGAAATGAGAAGACTTGGTTAATCTATCAACAATAACTCAAATTGCATCTATACCTGATAAGTGGTATTTTTACCTACTTATTGCATACCAATTCATGCGAATTGTGCCCAGCTCAAGTACATTTTATTGTGTTTTAGTTGTATTTTACATTATTTTGCATTACATGTACTTAAAACTCCTTTTGGTGAATAAGTGCAAGAATCGGCTTAATTTTGGTGGAATTAGAGGCTAACGGATGTGTGAAGGGGAGTGACAAGCGAGGATGTGCATGGTATGAAGGTATAATGAAGCATAGAGGTGAAATGGAGCAAGGAGATCAAGAAATGAAAGAATAAATAAGCAAGCTGACACGAGCAATGAAGCAAATCCAGAGCGAAACTCGAGAGAGTGCAAATGCCATGCCATGGAAGAAAATCTGGGGAGCCTACGCGTCTAAGTACCGACCGGACCAAAATTACCTCTCGCAAGTTCTTGCGTGCGAGGTAGGGGAAGCCTTGAGAGAGAAGTTGATCGAAAAGAGCAAACCTTACAGAAGTCTCATGGTAGCCAGGCGAGAAAATATAGAGCGTCTTGTTGCATGCAATCTTGTGTTGTAATTTTGTTTTAATTTTAATTCTTAGTTAAATGATGTGTAATTGGTTTTAAAACAATTCTGATTGGTGTCAGACACACACTGGAGAACTTTTAGCATGTTCTTTTCATAGAAACTAGGGTTTACACCTTGGGAGAGATTCCAACGTAGAACGAACCTAAAACGTCTACTTCTCTACTTCTTCTTGGAATTCTCTATCATCGTGGATTTTGATTATTATCTATTGGATTTCTATGAGGATTTAATAGTTGAACATTGGTTTTTATCCAGCGATTGGGTTTAATCATTCTATCTTTCTTACTTCAATTATTTGTTTATTGATCATGGTTAGCGTTGAACCCATAATGGCTTTTGGTTCAGTCATGAACTAAACTCCATTATGGGATTCTAACGGATTTTAATATGTAGTTTGGTTGTACACTTAAATGCTAGAGATGTTTTATATATCATATGGAATATCTGTCATGGTTGTTTTACATGTATGAATGCTTGATCACCATTCATCTCGATTACTGTATCTGGAATTGACAATGAACATATGGGTATGGATTGTAATCATGATAGCATGCGAATATGGGGCTGTTGTATATGGCTTGCGTATTTTGTGAACCAGATAGACATATATTGTTTCACCGTATGAGCTAGGATAAGGGCTTGAGCTTAAAATCAATATAACTGCAATTTCACATAGACATATAGTGATTTTGGTTGTATTGGTGATTACATAGAGTCTAACATCTTTAGATGCTGTGTAAGTAGGTTATAGTGCATTGAAAAATGGTTATAACTCTCTTCGTGCTCTTGGCTATTTTCCTATGATATGTGAACACTTTTGCATGATAGTGGCGATTAGATGAATTATTGAATGAAGTTAGGATCCCATTATTTCCAAATTATATTTATTTCATTATTATTCTTATTTTTAGTTGGTAATCATAATTAGTTTAATTCAACAATTTTAGTCAATAGTCTAAGCATATAAATAAGGCGAGTTAATTGATGCATGATAGTTTAAATTTAACAACTTTCTCTGTGGGATCGATACTCTACTTACTCTGTATTACTTGTTGACCCGTGTATGCTTGCATGAGTTAGAGCTCTTTTATTAGAACTATAAAAGAGGCAACAAGTTTTTGGCGCCGTTGTCGGGGAATTATTTTAATAATTTTTGCCAACATTAATTTCAATCAAATTAGTCTTAATTTAAACATTTTATTTTATTTTAATTATCTTCCTATATTTTTCTCTTTTCAGGTACCATGGATGACTTTGCCTATCAATGGCCTTATGCAAATAGGATTCAACCAAGGGACACAAGAACTGAAGGACTCAATGTCAGAGTTGGACAAGTACAGTTTGGGGGTGATTACCTCAACAACTATGTTTATCCCAATTATCATCAAGGTTGGGGGTATCACCCAAATTCTGAATGGAGTTATAACTATCGAGACCAATACTGTGCCCTAAGTCCAACACGTCCATCGAATTTCTCATATCCACCTCCAATGCAACAAGAAGAAAATTCAAGGTTGAAGGAATTCATGTCAAAAAGCATAGCAGACCATGAAGAGATGATGATGAGTCAGGAGTTATCAAGCCAAAATCTTAACGGACAGATGGAACAACTCATTAATTCATCAATGGATGGTCCTCAATACATGGATTTCAAAACTGAACAAGATAATTCAAGATTGGAGGATTTGTGGTTCAAATTTCTAGCATCAACTAAGGAGATGATGATTGAGCAAGAGAGGTCAATTCGAAATCTAAAGAATCAGATGGATCAAATGTTCGAAGCCTTGAATAATCGCCCTCAAAACAATTGGTGCTATGACATGGATGATGAAATCGATGGAGAGCCAGAAGTGTACATGTCACTGAATGAACTGAAAGGAGTGGACATTGAGGAGACAACTGGGGGTATGGAAAATAAAGAACATGAGCTGACCTATATAATACCCCAAGTGCCTTCTCAGTTAGAGTTGAAAAATTTAGTGAAATTTGCACATCAATGTCCCCTTGGTAGTCACATCCAAAGCAAGAATTTCTGCAATTATGAGGCCTCTTATAAACCATGGTGGGCTGAGAAAGAGATAATATAAGAAGAAAAGCATGTTGTATCTTTCATGCCTCAATGCAAAAATATATTCACAGATACAACGGGAGAAGCACCTGGCATTACAATGGAACTAGGGACATCATGTATACGAAATATGCTAGGTGACTTCAATTCACAGACTCTCATGATGGGGAACCTACCAAAGCACATAGCGGTTCTAATGGATGGAGGGTTCTTATCTTATCGTAGAGGAATCGGATAGCGGTGTCAAGAAAAGAGTCTAGCTAACGGACTATAAACCGAGCGCTAGATGGGAGGCACCCCATCCAATCTTTCTCCCTCCTTGTTTAATTCTTATTTACATTTCCATATTTAGTAGAGGTTAGATAGTGGTAAGTATTAATAATGGTTTCATCGTTTCTCCTCTCAGGTTCAATCCAATTACTGCAAGCATTCAGGATCAAACAGAAGTCAAAAAAACTGAAGTTGCCAAGGTATAGGGTCGCGCGGCCGTGCCCAACTACAAGCCAAACACCGCGCGGCCGCACGATAGCATAGTCACAGAAAAAAAAAATGCTAAATTTTTAGAATTTCTGACTCAAGCATTCGGACAGTTAGACGCCCACACTCAGTTTCCAACCATAGAATATCTCAAACTTAGCCATCGCCTGATATACCATCGAATCATGAGGAGGCGAACGGAGATGACATTGCCACTTAGGGGAGTATTCTTTCACTTTTAATTACAATGAGGGCATTGTTTATTTTAAGTTTGGGGGTATTGAGTTGTAGTGAGTAGTTGTTGCATATAGTTTGATTGCATGTTTAAGTTGCATAGTAAGGGTATTTTAGTATCTGGTAGTTAAATTTTACATGATTTTTTTTCTTTTGTCTTGTTTACTTAGTATGTGTTTAGTTGCATAACATTACATAATCCCAGGTTTTTAGCTAGTTGAATTCTAATTTGGCCTATGATGAAATAGAAGTTTGATAGATTTTTGAACTTGGTTGATATCTTGAGCTTAGTTATAATTTTATACATGATATAATACATGCTTGCTGTTTAGATGTTACCAGGTAGCACGACAATGTTCCTATTTGCTTGTTGGTTAAGATTAGCATGCTCTTCTGCTGAGAGGAAAATGTTATTTTTAAGGATAGAATTGTGTAGGAAATGAGACATAGACTATGAAAACACAGATACTCAAACTTTGGGAACACATGGGTATGATTGCTATTGGGACGAGATGGAGCGTAAAACGCACTCGTTTAAATAGAAATGGAAAGTGAGATGGAGCGTAAAACGCACTCGCTATATATTAAAAAAAATCAATAAACACCACGGGAAAGTGCAAAAATCGCCCTCGTGTGTAAAAACAAAGCAGAATAAACCCATTGTTGAACCTTAATTTGTATTGATGTGTTGGAGTAGTTGATGTCTCATTAGTATATGCGATTCTTAATTTAAACTTCAATTTTACATCTTAAGCAATATAGCATGTGGTATCTTCATCTTTTTCAAGCTTATCTGTGAACACATCACACACACATAGCATCTTTATAGCGAGTTAGGATTATATGATTGTATGTCATTATGCCTTTAAGCTTAGTTTGATGTTTTGTTCTTGGATCTTGATATTTATTTGAGACATATCTTATTGGAATTTTAACATGGTTTGGAAATCTTGGGATTCATTGTCATAGTAGCGTAGCTTGCATAGTATGTAGATTGCATTAGCATTGTTGTTGCTTGAGGACAAGCAACGGTTTAAGTTTGGGGGTATTTGATAAGTGGATTTTTTATACACTTATCCGATATCTTTTACTTGAATTAGTTGCTTATATTCATGTGTCTTAGTTACTTTTCATGCATTTTGTGTTCATTTTGTAGGTATTATGTTTGGGAGCGGTGTGAGCGATTATTGGTAATGAAAAGCAAAGAAAAGGCAATCCGGACATCATTTAGGCTTTCGTGTTTACTTCATGTGTTGGTTTGGAACTTAGCTTACAATGTAGAGCGTCTTCATAGCTTTCCAGAACATCTTGAATCGCTCTAATCGGAGTTCGGATGCGAGAGTTATGATCGGTGTACTAACGGACGTCAAACTTCGCTGTTTTGGTTAGCCATTTTCATAGCAGTCCCTTCCAGATCAATTTCAACCTTCATCTGGCCAGAATTTCTCAATTATCAAAGAATGAAAGTTGTAGAGCTCGTCGATATCTTCGATTTGATAGGTGGCAAGCCCCGTAACTCTTCCTGAATCAAAAGTTATGGCCATTTTACCATAGCAGACTGCAGCAGAAAATCAACCTCGCGGGCCCGCGATTTTCCTGCCCAGCCGCGCGAATTACAGAAGCAAAAAGACGCGATTTTCAGCTTTCGCACGGGCGCCCCCAACTTAGGCCAATTCCTGCGCGGTCGCGCGACTTCGGGTGCTGACCAAAGCTGACTTTTCACTAAACAGTGCAATTGAAGTGTAATTTGGAGAGGGGTTCAATTAGGGCTTATATATTAGACATATTTTAATCATGTAAACATATTCCACCCCTTGAAATTTGAAGAAGCTATCTTCTTCTTCTCTCTTTAATTTTCAATAATAGAATAGAGTAGATTAGTGTGGGTATTTTCTAGTGTTGATTTGATTGGAGACTAGAAGCAATTGGAAAGCATTGGAGATTCAACCTTGGATCAAGAGAACCGATTTGCTACATAATTCTCTTCCCTTACTCTCTCTTTGATTCCTAATTGTATCTTATGATGTTTATTCAATATGTGGATGGTAGAATTAATTCAATTATGATTTAATCTCTATTCTGAGATTGCAATAGATTCTATGGATTAGTTATTTCTGATATGTTTCATTGTTAGCCTTATTGATTTTTATGAGTTTGTCTATTAAGATTCATGCTTAATTGCTTAGTTGATTGGCCATCAATTACTGTGATAACCCATATAAACTTGAAAGACGAAGTATGGGTTTAGATCTGATCTTGATAGCTTTTGATTGTATATTCTACATGGTGATAGGATGTATGATTTGTTCTTAGGATAGACATATACCAAAGCACCATTCGTAGTCAATTGAGAACTTGGGCTTAAACCCTAATTATTTGTAATTCACATATAGTGGTTTAGGTAATGTGGGTGTTCATGTGTATTCTATCAATTGTGGATTATATGTGATATGGGTATGGTACATTGAAAGATGGCTATACTTTACTTTAGTGTTCTCGACTAACAAACTGGTACAATTAGTTTGGCATAACATAAAATGTATGGATTTGAATGAGTCAATAGATGAAATTGTAATCTCAGGTCTTCGTTATCTAGTCTCACTCTAGAAATAGTTAGGTTTATTTAATTTCATAGTTTAAATATAAAATATATTGTCATTCGTTTAAATAAGACCGAGATGGTTATGGGTTAATGCTTGGTAAACTTTATTAGTTAATTCCACATGGATCGATACTTTACTTACTCTGTATTACTTGTTGGCATATATATACTTGCATGAGTTAGAGCTCTTTTATCGGAAAATGAAAAAGAGGCAACAAGTTTTGACAAACTTGTTGCCTCTTTTATAGTTCGATAAAAGACCTCTAACTCATGCAAGCATACACTATAGTCAACAAGTAATCTGAAAAAAATAAATATCGATCCTGAAAAAGTTGTTAAATTTAAACTATCATGCATCAATTAACTCACCTTATTTATATGCTTAGACTATTGACTAAAATTGTTGAATTAAACTAATTATGATTACCAACTAAAATAAGAATAATAATGAAATAAATATAATTTGGAAATAATGGGATCCTAACTTCATTCAATAATTCATCTAATAAGCCACTATCATGCAAAAGTGTTCACATATCACGGAAAAATAGCCAAAGCACGAAGAGAGTTATAACCATTTTTCAATGCACTATAACCTACTTACACAAAGATCTAAAAGATGTTAGACTCTATGTAATCACCAATACAACCAAAATCACTATATGTCTATGTGAAAATACAATTATATTGATTTTAAGCTCAAGCCCTTATCCTAGCTCATACGGTGAAACGTATATATGTCTATCTGGTTCACAAAATCATGAAGCCATATACAACTGACCCCATATTAGCATCTTATCATGATTACAATCCATACCCATATGTTCATTGTCAATTCCATACAGTCTTTGAGGCGAATGGTGATCAAGCATTCATACATGTAAAAAACAACCATAGCGGATATTCCATATGATATATAAAACATCTCTAGCATTTAAGCATACAACCAAACTACATATTAAAATCTGTTATAATCCCATAATAGAGTTTAGTTCATGACTGAACCAAAAGCCATTATGGGATCAACGCTAACCATGATCAATAAATAAACAATTGAAGTAAGAAAGATAGAGCGATCAAACCCAATCACTGGATAGAAACCAATGTTCAACTATTAAATCCTCATAGAAATCCAATAGATAATAATCAAAATCCACGATGATAGAGAATTCCAAGAAGAAGTAGAGAAGTAGACGTTTTGGCTTCGTTCTACGTTGGAATCTCTCCCAAGGTGTAAACCCTAGTTTCTATGAAAAGAACACGCTAAAAGTTCTCCAGTGTGTGTCTGACACCAGTCAGAATTGTTTTAAAACCAATTACACATCATTTAATTAAGAATTAAAATTAAAACAAAATTACAAATAGTAATCGGCATCACGCATGTGAGTCACCTTTCTATAACTTCTCGGTCTACATGCCACGAGACTTACAGAAGGTTTGTTCTTTTCGGTCGACTTCTCTGCGGTGCACGCCCCTACCTCATGGCAAGCCTGACTTGCGATGGTCATTCATTCGGATTACGGTCGGTCAAGATTTTTTCATGGCAGGTAATGCTTCCCAGAGCTTTTTAGCCATGGCTTTGCACTGTGAGTTCTGGCTCTGGATTTGCTTCATTACTCGCTTTAACTTCTTTTATTCTTTCATTGCTTGATCTCCTTGCTCCATTTCACCTCCATGCTTCATTGTACCTCCATGCCATGCACATCCTCGCTTGTCACTCGCCTTCACGCATCCGTTAGCCTCTAATTCCACCAAAATTAAGTCGATTCCTGTACTTATTCACCAAAAGGAGTTTTAAGTACATGCAATGCAAAATAACGTGAAATACAACTAAAACACAATAAAATGTACTTGAGCTGGGCACAATTCGCATGAATTGGTATGCAATAAGTAGGTAAAAATACCACTTATCAAATACCCCCAAACTTGAACTGTTGTTTGCCCTCAAGAAATGCATACTAATGAATAATGAAAATGCAATTACGCAACTATGCAACTACTTTATGATGCAAACTAGTCTCACATAATCCCTGCCATAACAGAATTTCAGCCCAAATTACCTCAGTGAATTATCCAAATCCAAGAATACAATTTCAAACCAAACTATAGGCATAACATCCTACACTCGGATAATTCATGTATGCTATAGAAATGTTGTGTGTGTGTGGCGTTCACCAAAAACTTGATCTAAGCAAAAAAAATATATATGTTACATTGCTCCAAACAGAAACTTATAGTCTAAATCAAGACTCATGTATACTCATGCAACACAGACTGTTCCACATATCAACACAAACTAAGGTTCAACAATGGGCTTATTACTTTATTTCTTCTCACGAGGGCGATTATCGCACTTTTCCGCGGTGTATATTGCTCTTTTTTTTATAATGAGTGCGTTTTACGCTCCATCTCACTTCCCCTTTTCATTTAAACGAGTGCATTTTACAATCCATCTTGTCCCAATAACAGGCATGTCTATGTGTTCCCAAAGTTTGAATGTCAATGTTTCAAATCTACATGCATGTTCCACATATTCCTCTCTTTACAACTATACGTTCTATCAAGCAATGCAACACACACTTCTTAAACCTACAAGTGATTGTGAACATATTCGTGCATACCGAAAGCATTTAAACAGCAACATGAATCTCATCGTGTAAAACATTATAACTAAGCTGTGTTAGCCAACATACTCTAGAAACCTTCATAATTCACTATCATCATTGGCTAGGCAAAAATTTCTATTAAGCAAGAATTTATGTGAGACATGCAACTAACACATACTAACACAATCAATAAAGAATAAAAATTTAAAATTTTCCTGCAAAAATTTAACTAAACACATAAACATGCAAAATTAACTAAACATGCACCAATTAAATAAAACTAAACTACTAAACTACTATGCTCTGATCCCCAATACCCCCAAACTTAAAATATTCAATGTCCCTATTGAATGAAGGTAAAGGGTACAAAAAACTCCCCTAAGGATCGGCTTGACCACCCTCCTCAGGTGGTGAATCTGGTGGTGGATACGGCATGGCTGTCCCAAACTGCGGCCATTCTAGCATTGTTCCTTATTGCGCGAAGGCTTCGGCCAATGCCCGAGTGAGTCCCGTAGCAAATGTTCCAAAGTTGTCATACATGGCGTCGACTTTGCGCTCCAACCTTCGAAGTTGTCCATCGCTAGGAACCGGGTGTGCTCGAGTGGATGGACCTGCCTCATCGAGCTGAGGGGGCTGCTGGGATGGCTCTGGGAAGGTGGGGCGGAGAATGAATCCAAATCCTCGCGGGTGTGGCTCACCACCTGCCCAGTCCTCAAATTTAGCAATGGTGGCATGTGTGATGTCTTGACTTGGATATTGCATTTATTCGTTGCCCTAATTGCACCCCTACTGCGCATATAGCATGGTTACCACTGAAGCATGTGGAATGCTCCCAGTGGTAGTTCCATTCAGATACTTCACAATATTTTGATGAATTAAATACCCCACATCAATGTACTTGCCAGTAATAATGCCCCACAGAATTACAGCCCTTTCTGTCGTGATCTCATGTTGGTGGAAGGCAATATCTTGGCACAAATGAACAGATTCCATGCCTTGGCGTATCGATTTAGTGTGGCTGCTGGAAATATTCGAGGCTGGGTCATACCAACTTTGTAAGTCCATTTCGTGCCTGGCACGCACAACTCAGCGATAACAAGCTCCAAATCTGTGTCTAGATGTGCCCCTGTGATCCAATTGGCCGCCCCTGTTGGTGGTCTTACAGTGATTCTCAGCACGTTTCGGATGGCGGAGGGTCTGTAGTCTACCTCGACACCACGAACCATAGAGGTATCGTTCATGGTGACTTTGGCATTGGCATAGAACTCTCGGACTATGCTCATCAGAATGGGCATGGGTGCGGCAGTCAGTCCACCCCATCCTCATTCGTGGATCATGGCACAAAGCTGTCCATCTTAGTTGTCGGGTCTAAATCCTCTTTCCTTGATGAATTTTTTCGCGACAATGCGATAGTAATCCTGCTGGGCTTCCAAACATAAGAACTTGTTGTGGTCGACAATGTCCTCCTCGTGACTGCCGGAGGAGGAGGAGGAAGATGAAGATGGTCGTGCTCTCTTTGGACCCATTTGAGATTGTTGATAGAGATAACAGATGAACTTACTGAGAGAGAATGTAACTTTGTGAATTGATAACCTTCACCCTTGTGTCTGCAAACCCAATTGAGAACCTTAGCTTTATAGAAGGGATGAGAGGTGGATGAGCTTTGAACGTGGAGGAATTCGTGGAGATTTGATGGAGAGATATCTGGCTTCAATCATGGCTCATTAGAGATAGAGACGTGAGTTATGGAGAGTGAGAGAGTTTCGCGTCTGTTATTATCGCAAATGAGAGTCCAGATGAGCTAAGACTCTCTTTTAAAAATGTTTAGATCTAACTGGATTCGGTCTTGCAGCATGTGTCTTGAAATTGGTGGTGGCAGCGAAAGGCGTGACTTATAGAAGGTTTGATGGTCAGATTGGCTTGGCGCTGTGGAAGTTTGAGTTTATCTTTGCATGGGCCTTGGCCATGCGACCACAGTATCTGCCATTCTGAATTTTGATTTCATTTCTCAAATCAGTGATGCTTTCCACCAATGGTACCTACACAGATATTAAGCCATATGGTTAAGGCATGAATTAGTGGCCACATTATGCTATTATTGTGCAAATATTCGCCTCGCAATTCTTGCTACACACTTAAGCATGAACATCTATCATCTTTTTAACAATGAATTAGACATACTAACTAAAATACTCCAGAATGACTAACTAAATAGAAAAAATAAATGGGGGTAGAAATGATGGGTTGCCTCCCATCCAGCGCTAAGTTATAGTCAATTAGCTTGACTGTCTCTGAATCTCACGTCACATCAAGAATTGAGGTGCCTTCCTTATTGTCCACCGCACCTCGAAATTTAATTACTTCGGCTTCCGTTAACGGATCTACCTTCAATTCTGAACTTATGCCCGTTACATAGTTCAACGGTCCATAATTTCTCGATTTTTGTAATTCATCCTTCGGACCCCAATCCACCAAGTTAACCAAGAAGCATTCTTCTTCATCCGATGGGAACTTTATCACCTTAAAGACATTAAATGTGACCTCTTGATCATGTACACGCATTGTTAGTTCTCCCTTTTGTACATCGATTGAAGTCCTGCCCGTGGCTAAGAATGGTCTCCCTATATGATTGGTATGCTTTTGTCCTCTTCGAAATCTAGGATGATAAAATCAGCTGGAAAAATGAATTTATCCACCTTAACCAACACATCTTCAATAATTCCCCGTGGATATGTGATGGATCTGTCAGCTAGCTATAGTGATATGTTTGTCGACCTTGGAGCCGGTAGTCCCAACTGATTGAACACTGACAGGGGCATCAAGTTTATACTTTCCCCCCAGATCACATAAACATTTGTTCAAGTTCATCTTCCCAATGGTGCACGGAATTGTGAAGCTGCCCAGATCTTTCAGCTTTGGAGGTAGTTTGCGTTGGAGCACTGCACTGCATTCCTCTGTCAAGGCCACTGTCTCAAACTCATCTAATCTTCTTTTCCTTGACAATATACCTTTCATGAACTTTGCGTAGATTGGCATTTGTTCCAATGCCTCGGCGAATGGTATATTAATTTGCAACTTTTTTAACACCTTCAGAAACTTACTGAACTGTTTGTCTTCTTTCTGCTTAACTAACCTCTACGGATATGGTACTTGGGGCTACATTAATTGTACTAGACTTTTGATCTTCTCTTCTGAATTTACCTTGTCCTTCTCTTCCTGCTGACCCTCAGAATTTTCCAGATTTTCCTCCTCGTCAGTCCTGCTCTTTCTTCCTCATGTGCAAGAATGTCCCCTATAACTCACGCTTGCCTGCTGAATAGCTATGTCTGTCAAATCTTTTCCTGATTGCAATGTGATTGCTTGACACTGCTCCTTTCCGTCTCCTAGGATTTGTCTCAGTGTTACTTGGCAATGCACCCTGGGGCCTGTTGTTGAGCATACTCGCCATTTGCCCCATTTGAGTCTCCAAATTCTTGATAGCCACTACTTGGCTTTTGATCATGACTTCAGTGTTTTCCATGTATTTCAATATCATCTCCTCCATCTCTGATTTCTTCTCTGGTTGTGGTGTAGCTAGAGTGTGATGTTGTTGCTGCTAAGGAAATCCTGGTGGAAACGGTGGTTTTGATGTAAACTGCGGTTGTGATGACTGTGGGCTAAAAGCGATGGTTCTACTTGAACCGATTTTTCTTTGTTGTTGTCCTTGATTATTTGACCAACTAAAATTCGGTGGTTCTGATTTGTTGGGGTGGTATGTGTTCTGGAATTGACCTTGGTCTTTTCTGTAATTGCTCACATACTGTACTGACTCTAAGCTGATGGCACATTGATCCGTGGAGTGTGACCCCGTACAAATCTCATAAACGAAGGCAACTATTTTCACTTTGCTTTCTGCCAAAGTATCTATCTTCTTAGCCATAGCTGCCATTTGTGCCGACAACTGTGTAATGGCATCAACCTCCAAGACACCTGCAACCTTGGGCTGTGGCATCCGAGCTATAGGATTCTGATAATCATTTGCAGCCATAGTCTCGATAAGCGTATAGGATAGGCCTCGTCATAGCTCTTTTGCCCATAACGCCCCTCTGCAATTTGCATCCACAATCGGTCTCGATTGCCATCCTAACCCATTGTAAAAGGAATTTATCACCATCCAATCGGCATACCGTGATGCGGGCATTTTCTGAGCATCTCTTTGTAACGCTCCATGCCTTATATAAGGACTATACTGTTGTTGCTCAAACTGAGAGATAGTTGTCCTCATCTTTGCAGTCTTGGCCATTGGGAAGAACTTGGCTAAGAATTTCTGTGCTAAGTCCTCCCATGTGGTTATTGACCCTGACAGAGTTATGCACCATCTGAATCGTGCCCGATTTGATTTCAAAGGTGTTTGATGCTATCATCGGTCTGACTATGCTTGACTGTAGTCCATTTATGTTTGGCATAAAATACTCCCTTAGAGCCCGATGCTCTTCTCTTTGCTCGATTCTCTGTTCTTCTGCCATATCCGGTATAGTACTCTCTAATTGAGCTTGTAGATTTCTTCGCACGCTAGCTTTCCAACCTCTCCCGTTGATGTTTTTCTGCGCTGGTGTTAATTCGGAATTAGAGGATCTTGTGTGCATAAAAATCTACAAGTACCTGCAACCAAAAACGAAACAAAAATAGAAATAAGAAACGAACAGATTTGTCTAAGTCATACAATTTGGCTTTAAACTGATGATAATTATCTAAATTAATGCCTTTCCCCGGCAACGGCGCCAAAAACTTGTTGCCTCTTTTTCAGTTCTGATAAAAGAGCTCTAACTCATGCAAGTATACATGCGTCAACAAGTAATACATAGTAAGTCGAGTATCGATCCACATGGAATTAACTAATAAAGTTTACCAAGCATTAACTCATAACCATCTCAGTCTTATTTAAACGAATGACAATATATTTTATATTTAAACTATGAAATTAAATAAACCTAACTATTTCTAGAGTGAGACTAGATAACGAAGACCTGAGATTACAATTTCATCTATTGACTCATTCAAATCCATACATTTCATGTTAAGCCAAACTAATTGTACCAGTTTGTTAGTCGAGAACACTAAAGTAAAGTATAGCCATCTTTCAATGTACCATACCCATATCACATATAATCCATAATTGATAGAATACACATGAACACCCACATTACCTAAACCACTATATGTCTATGTGAATTACAAATAATTAGGGTTTAAGCCCAAGTTCTCAATTGACTACGAATGGTGCTTCGGTATATGTCTATCCTAAGCACAAATCATACATCCTATCACCATGTAGAATATACAATCAAAAGCTATCAAGATCATCTAAACCCATACTTCATCTTTCAAGTTTATATGGGTTATCACAGTAATTGATGGCCAATCAACTAAGCAATTAAGCATGAATCTTAATAGACAAACCCATAGAAATCAATAAGGCTAACAATGAAACATATCAGAAATAACTAATCCATAGAATCCATTGCAATCTCGGAATAGAGTTTAAATCATAATTGAATTAATTCTACCATCCACATATTGAATAAACATCATAAGATATAATTAGGAATCAAAGAGAGAGTAAGGGTAGAGAATTATGTAGCAAATCGGTTCTCTTGATCCAAGGTTGAATCTCCAATGCTTTCCAATTGCTTTAAGTCTCCAATCAAATCAACACTAGAAAATACCCACACTAATCTACTCTATTCTATTATTGAAAATTAAAGAGAGAAGAAGAAGATAGCTTCAGCCCCCAAGGGGTGGAATATGTTTACATGATTAAAATATGTCTAATATATAAGCCCTAATTGAACCACTCTTCAAATTACACTTGATTTACCTTTGTTTAGTGAAAAGTCACTTTGGTCAAGACTCAAAATCGGCCATGACCCACGTAAGAATTGGCCTAAGTTTGGCTACCATGTAAAAGCTGAAAATCGCGTCTTTTTTGCTTCAGTAATTCGCGCGGCCGCATGCAGAAAATCATAGCGCCCGCAGAGGTTGATTTTCTCTTTGCGATGCCTTTCGATAAAATGGCCATAACTTTTGATTCGGGAAGAGTTACGGGGCCTTCCACCTATCAAATCGAAGATATCGACGAGCTCTACAGCTTTCGTTCTTTGATGATTGAGAAATTCTGGCCGGATGAAGGTTGAAATCGAGCTGGAAGGGACTGCTATGAAAATGGCTAACCGAAATAGCGAAGTTTGACGTCCGTTAGTACAACGATCATAACTCTTGCATCCGAACTCCGATTAGAGCAATTCAAGATGTTCCGGAAAGCTATGAAGACGCTCTACACTCTATGCTAAGTTTCAAACCAACACATGAAGTAAACACAAAAGCCCAAATGATGTCCCGATTGCCTTATCTTTGCATTTTCTTTGCTTTTCATTACCAATAATCGCTCACACCGCTCCCAAACATAATACCTACAAAATGAACACAAAATGCATGAAAAGTAACTAAGACACATGAATATAAACAACTAATTCAAGTAAAAGATACCAGATAAGTGTATAAAAAATCCACTTATCAATACCTTGAGAAACCTTGGGAAGACCGGTAACGAAATTCATAATAATGTGTTCCCATTTCCATTCCAGAATCTCAAGTGGTTGCAATGGACCCTTTGGCACTTGATGCTCCGCCTTTACACGTTGACAAGTTAAACATCTCGAGATAAACTTCACGATCTCTCTCTTCATATTGTTCCACCAAAATGTATATCGGAGATCATGATACATTTTGGTACTCCCAGGATGGATTGCAAACGGGGTGTTGTGTGCCTCCATCATAATTCTATGCTTCAAGTCAGAATTGTTAGGAACGCAAAGTCTAGAGTTGACTCGAAGTATTCCTTCTTCATCGATTCTTGCTTCTGGAATAGCACCTTCTTGCACTTTCTTCTTCATACGCATCAACCCCAGGTCCATAACTTGAGCAGCTTTAACTTTATTGATTAAAGTTGGTTCTACTCGTATATTCGCCATCATCATGTGGTTCCCTGAAGTCTTTAACTCTATCTCCATCCTTTGCAAGTCATACAAAATGAGCCTTTGCGTTGATAATATCGCACTCGTACTCGCATATGATCTTCTACTCAATGCGTCAGCTACTACGTTTGTTTTTCCAGGATGATATTGAATAGTGTGATCATAATCTTTCAACAAATTTCAAGCCAACGTCGTTCACAGCATATTGAGTTCTTTTTGGGCGAAGAAATATTTGAGGCTTTTATGATCCGTATAAATCTCCACTTTCTCCCCATACAAGTAGTGTCTCCATATCTTCAACGCAAAAATGACTGCTGCCAACTCCAGATCATGAGTAGGATAATTCCTCTCATATTCTTTAAGTTATCGCGAGACATAGGCTATGACTTTCCCATGTTGCATGAGAACACATCCTAACCCTTTGCCTGAAGCATCGCTATAGATAACAAATCCATCCGAACCAGATGGTATTGCCAGAACAGGTGCCGAAATGAGTCTCCTCTTGAGCTCTTGGAAACTCTTCTCGCATTCCTCGCTCCATACAAATTTTGTATCTTTCTGAGTCAACTGAGTTAACAAAGTAGCGATTCGAGAAAATCCTTCCACGAATCTCCGATAATAACCAGCTAAGCCCAGAAAGATGCGTACTTCAGTCACCGACTTCGGTTGCTCCCAACTTTGTATTGCTTCGATCTTCGATGGGTCAACAAATACTCCATGTTTTGACACCACGTGCCCAAGGAATGCTACTTCCTCAAGACAGAACTCGTATTTCTTCAGCTTGGCATATAGCTTATTTCACGAAGCCTTTCAAGTATCAGCTTCAAATGGTGCTCATGATCTTCACGGCTTTTGGAATAGATGAGGATGTCATCAATAAAGACAACAACGAACTGATCCAAATATTACTTGAATACACGGTTCATCATATCCATGAAAGTAGCAGGAGCATTAGTCAATCCAAAAGACATGACTAAGAATTCATAATGCCCGTACCGAGTTTTGAAGGCAGTCTTTGGAATATCCTTAGTTTTAATCTTCAGCTGATGATATCCAGAACGAAGATCGATCTTTGAAAAGAATTGTGCTCCTTGCAACTGGTCGAACAGGTCATCAATGCGAGGTAACGGATACCTATTCTTGATGGTGACATGGTTTAATTCTCAGTAGTCAATACAAAGTCGCATACTCCCGTCTTTCTTCTTTACGAATAAAATAGGAGCACCCCAAGGAGATGTACTAGGACGAATGAAATCGATGTCTAATAACTCCTGTAGTTGGACTTTTAACTCCTGAAGTTCAATAGGAGCCATTCGATATGGGGTTTTAGAAATGGGTTTTGTACCCGGTTCAAGGTCAATAAAGAATTCAACTTCACGTTCCGGGGTAGGCGGAAGTTTTTCAGAAATACATCGGAAATTCTCTAACAACAGAAATATTATTCAAATCTGACTTGTCTTTGTTCAAATCCATAACATGGGCTAAGAAAGCTTGACATCCGTTTTTTAATAAACGAATAGCTTTATGCTTTGATATGACAGTGACTGATTTTAGTGGTTTAGTTGCTTGAATTCGCATAACAGGTTGGTTAGGAATATGAAAAATAACAACCTTATGAAAATAATCAATTTTGGCATGATGAGTGGTTAACCAATCAATCCCTAAAATCACATCAAAAGAAAATATCTTTAAAGAGATAAGATCAACAGGTAATGTGATAGTGCCAACTTGGATTAAGCAAGATTTATAAACAGTAGATGTAATGAAAGTTTCTCCTAACGGAGTCTCCACTGATAAATCAAAGTCTAATTTCTCCAGAGTCAAGTTTAAACGTTGAGCACAAGCAGGAGAGATAAAAGAATGGTTAGAACCGGTATCTAGTAAGGTATAAATTTTGTAAGAGTTTATGATAAGCTTACCCGAGATCACCTCGTTCGGGTTCCTCACGTTTTGGCCCGTCACGACAAACGCTCTTCTAGGAACCGCTGATTTCGACTTATCCGGGACAGCCTTTGGAGTCACCATCCCCGCTAAACTTGGTTTTGTTACAGAACAATCCCGAGCTATATGACCTTCCTTTCCACAGTTATAACATACCTTGGATTGTTTTGGGCAGTTTGGGCTGATATGTCCTTCTTTCCCGCATTGGTAACATCTAATCAAGGTTGCTCTCCTCCCTAGAATTTGTTGTTGGTCTTTGCTTCTTTGATGTCTTCCGTCATTGTTGAATCTCCTCTTTTGAAATTTCCACCGACTCACCTCTCCTATTATCCTCGCCACGATTACCACCCGAGTGGTTACCCGTTTTTGTCCTGCATTTTTCCTCCTCATTGGTTGTCATCGCTCGATGATCGGCCACACCAGATATGACCACGTTTGGGGTCCCTCGGTTGAACATACTCATTATCTCACTCTAATAATTGAGCCCTATTGACAACATCTGGATACAGAGAAAATTTATGAGAGATAAGGTATTGACGAATCTCGGGTTTTAGACCTCTCAGAAACATCCGCGTCATACATTCCTCATTCTCTACCAAATGAGGTGCAAACCTGGATAACTCCGTCATGTTGTTCTGTTCCAGTCTAATAAACTTTACGTCTTTCATATGACGAATACTTTCAGGAAAATACTTGTCATTGAACAGTTTTTGAAATCTTTCCCAAGACATGTTGAGTGTGGTACATTTGAGTACGCTTCCTGCGATTCCCACCATGAATCACCTTCACCACGGACATAAAGGTGGCGAATGGAACCTTTTGTTCTTCTGTACATCCCAAGACATCGAATATCTTGGTAATTTGCTTAACCCACGTTTCTGCCTTGATCGGATCCGGCTTTCCAAAGAATTCTGGTGGTCTCAACTCCTTGAATTGCTTGGCTGTGACAGACCGCGCGTTGCTATCACTTCCACCCGTATTTTGTACAAGAGTCTCCCTCGTCTGATTTTGCATGAACTATAAAAAGCTCCTAAACATTCCATCATTCATCGTTTGCTCGGTAGCGTTGTTTACAGGAGGAATATTGCCTTCATGTTGTACGTTCTCCTGGTTTGTGACTAAAGGTTGTTCCACAGTCTCATACACTCTATTGTTAATGTTCTCAGCAGCCATTCATAAATACTTCCATAAAACAAAGGTTAATTAAACAAATTAACATATCATATAATATCCCTATATTATGATCGACCAACAAATACGCTTAGATAGGACAAACTAGCGAAGGATTTACTCATCTCTCCCCTCCTAGTTCTATTCCTCGATCTTCGCCAGAGACCATATCCCTAAGCTCTGATACCAATTGTGACGCCCCCAAAATAGGTATACAACACCCATTCTGAGTCCCCAAATACATGGTACAGAAAGAAAACTACAACTTCAATAATACAATTGTTGTGCAAAATACGACAACACATACTGTGAGTTTAAATACAAATATTGTCTTCAAGACAATATCCACACTCAAATAAGTCCTCATTACAATTATTCGTACACTATTTTACAGAAATAGTGAGGACTGCTAAAACATCTTTCTAGAACCATCACTCCATACCCCGACTAGATCCTGCTATGTTCTCACCTCCTGAGAAAAAAAATGGAATAAAAAGGAAAAGGGTGAGCTCAACTAGCCCAGTAAAGAATATTATGACTAAGATAATATACTAAAAATTATCATTAGTCTTCAACAGGGAAAAATCTGATAGAATATAATAGACAACAAGTTTTAGATCAACAAATGCAGCGGAAACAGCAATCTATTAGAAGAGTCACGTAGAGAATGAATTCTACTATCTTCTAAGATTTAAAAGTCCATCGTCAATATTTTATCCATGTAACATCAATCAATATACATCTTGAATCAAATATTCATCTTTGCACTATAGGCCAAAGATATTCAATTTGTATTACCAGTCGGTCATGTTCATCTCAACACTTGTTCATCTTTGCACTACGGGCCAAAGATATTCATCAGTTAATCATTCATCTTTACACTACAGGGAAAAGATATTTAGTAATATCATCATTTAAGACTGAAGATGATGAAAAATATTTTAAAGAAAACGAATCCAGTGAGACAGAAGGACAAATATTAGGGATTCGTAATACAGTTTATCCAAGTTCAATAATACTTCATAATAACCAATTGTGAAGTAAAATTCAAAAATAAAGACCAAAACATGGATATAATCAAAGATAGTAACCATAAAAGACATTTGGGATGAAAAAGAGAAAATTTTATTTTTCGGTGAATAGTGTCGTATTCGTGAATAGTGTATACGTGAATAGTGCCGTATACGTGAATAGTAACCCTGACACAAAAAGGTAGAAACTCCATAATAAAATTCATAACAATATCTCAGCATAATGATATTGAAGAAAATAATATCATTTAAGAAGAAAATAACATCCCTTACCTCAAAATGATAAGATTACCGTTTCTAATATCTGGATATAAAGTCGAAGGAACTTGCAATGAATAGCAACTCTCAAAGTATCTAAATACTCACAAAAATACGCTCGACAATATAGAGAGAAAGAAAACTTGTTTACGATCCGATTTTCAATTCTAACCTAAGCGCTTTATTTACGGGAAAAATGCTAGAACGCCCATGGGAGACTAAAATAATAAAATAATAATATTTATGTTCTTTTCTTCTCGCATGCAATATCGCACCATCTAGCATGCCATTCTTGAAAATCCCAAAGAACCCACATGTTTTTAACAAAAGTGGGTCCCACCCTATTTTAATAAAAATTATTTTATTTTCTGAAACTTCAGTAATTCATAGAAAATAGCCCGTTTATCAGAAAAATATGAATTTTATGTCCATTCCACACGAAATCGAATTCTCTACAACTTTGTAGCTTTAAGTTTTTCCAAATTCCAGACAAAAAATATCCAAAACTCACAAACTGATGATTTTCAACACCTCTTAAAATTCATAACAAATCATACGTTAAATTTTAGTGGTTCAAAATTTGTGGATATATACTTAACTTATATATGTATAACATATCCAAAAATCACAACGATTCAACGGTCGGATTAAAATTATAACTCACGCAATAGAGTTTTAAGAACACTGATTTGATTTTTAATACCTCCATTCCGAGAAAAATACTGATAAAACACCTCAACATTAATTCCTTCAATTATATCCACATAAAATAAATATTTTCTTATCATATAAATCAATAAATAATTATTCACAAATAATATTACATAATCACAATAATGACAACCAGGCCGTTCCCAGGAAAGAGGGGGATTTCCGATAAGGATTTCTCCTTACTGGCGCGAAATTAGGTGACCAAACCTCTCCTTGACAGAACTTTCTAGACATTGCCAATAATGCTATCTAATAATATTATTCAAATAATATGAATTATTGATCTGATAATGGGAAATACTGTGCAGTGATAATTATTGAAACAATAATAATACAAAATATCAACGCAGCAATTATTGAATCAATAAAATAAAATATTAAACAGTAATTATTGTAACAATTATTGAGTAGTGCCTTCTTACGTAAGAATCAATAATTCAAAAATATTGTGCAATACTACTATGTGCTCTTTATGCACCACAGCGTATTCTTGTATTTTAACCAATTTGGATATTCCAACAAAGTTAATTGATAACGATTATTACTGTTATTTATAAAAAACTCAAACTTGTCATTTTTTTCATCCGACAGTTATTCCATTATGGGGCCCACAAATGGTTGCACCGTCGTACGAATATTCCCCGACAATAAGAATATTCAACGACCAAACGAATATTCCCCGACAACAATGAATATTTTATAACCACTTGCTTATTTTGCAAAATTTGCACATTTCACCTATAACCAAAGTATTATATCAAATTAACTCCTTATTATTTCAAGATAATGGATAGAAAAAATTCAATTTTATTTATAATAAGTTGGGGTCTTACATAATGTGCATCATGAAGGCATTAATCCTCGTGTAAACAACAACGACGACCAAATGACAAATGATGGTATGTTTAAGAACTTTTTAGAATTCATGCAAAACCAAAAGAGAGAAACTCATGTTCAAAATGCAGGTGGAAACACTGGCAACTCACGGCTGGTCACCGCTAAGCAGTTTAAGGAGCTGGGACCGTCGGAGTTTTTGAGAAAGCCAGAAGCATTAAGGCCGAGACGTGGATAAAGCAGATTACCAAGATATTTGATGTCTTGGAATGCTCAGAGGAGCAAAAAGTTCCCTTCGCCACCTTTATGTTGCGTGAAGAAGTAGATTACTGGTGGGAATCTGTAACACGTACTCAACCTGCCGCACTAAAGATGTCTTAGGAGAAGTTCCAAGAATTATTCAACAAAAATTACTTTCCTAAATGTATTCGTCACATGAAGGAGTTAGAATTTATCAAGTTGGAGCAAAACAATATGACCGTGTCGCAGTACGAAGCTAAGTTTGTGGACTTATCCTGGTTTACATCCCATTTAGTAGATAATGAGGAGCGAATGACGCAAATGTTTCTAAGAGGTTTGAAACCCGAAATACGTCAATACTTTATTTCTTACAAACTTTATTTATATTCAGATGTTGTGAATAGGGCTCAGTTATTGGAGCGCGATAATGAGTCAACCCAACCAAAAGGCAACGACCAACAACACGATAATAATCGTACCAGTGGCAACGGTCATCGAAACAATGATAACCATCGTGGAGGAAGTTATCATGCCAGAAATGGTAACCACTTCGATGGTAATCATGGCCAAGATAATAGGAAAGGTGAACTAAGTGGGAACAATTTTAAGAAGAGAAGATTCAACAATGATGAAAAGATGTCGACAACAGCACCGGCACCTGTTTCGAAGGAAGGAGAATGACCACCAGTCGTATATTTCAAATGCGGACAGGAGAGACACATCCGTCCAAACTGTACGCAGCAACCCAAAGCGTGTTTTAATTATGGAATAGAAGGTCATTTAGCTCAATTTTGTCGTGTAGTGAAGTCAAGTCCAGCTGGGATAGTGACGCTAAAGGATGTCCTAGACAAGTCAAAGCCGGTAGTTTAAGTGAAAATGTTTGTCGAGGAACCTGAACGAAATTATCACGGGTAAGTTATTCATAAACTCTTGCAAAGTCTATACCTTATTCGATACCGGTTCTACACATTCTTTTATTTCTCCTACTTGCGCTCAACGTTTAAATTTAACTCCTGGGAAATTAGACTTTGACTTATCGGTTGAAACTTCGTCAGGAGAAACCTTTATTACATCCACCATTTAAATCTTGTTTGATTCAAATTGATACCCTCACGTTACCTGTTGATCTTATCTCTTTGAAAATACTTGCCTTTGATGTTATTTTAGGAATCGACTAGTTAACTATTCATCATGCTAAAATTGATTGTTTTTGTAAGGTTGTTAGCCTTCCTAACCAACCTATTATGCGAATTCAAGTAACTAAACCACTAAAGTCAATCACTGTCATATTAAGCCATAAGTAAAGAGCCCCGAGCCTTTCGCTGGTGACTTCCTTGTATGGGATGCACCGAAGCCAGACTTTTCATAGGGGACGCCGTGAATAACGGTGACAAGTTGATAGGTATCAATGTGAGGTTCTATCCAAGTCTTGGATGAGAGTCAAAATTTTGAATTATATTTCTATCGTTAATAAATTTCCTTACGTATTCCCTGAAGATTTCCTGGCCTACCCCCAGAGCGTGAAATCAAATTTTGTATTGACCCCAGTATAAAACCCATTTCTAAAAACCTCAAATGTTTTTTCACCTTGAACGAATGTAACATGCGCCACAGACGTTGGCTCGAGCTGTTGAAAGTTTACGACCATACCATTCAATACCATCTTGTAAAAGCGAACATAGTAGCTGACGCGTTGAGTAGAAAATCGTATGCGTTTACGAATGCGATATTGTTAACACAAATACCCATTTCGTACGACTTACAAAAGATGGAGATAGAGTTAAAGACTCCAAGAACCTACGTGAAGATAGCGAATATACGATTAGAACCGACTTTAATCGATAAAGTTAAAGCCGCTCAAGCCACAGACTCAGAGCTGATGAATATGAAGGAGAAGGTTCAAGAAGACGTTATTCTAGAAGCATGAATCGACGAAGAGAGGAAATCTCAACCCTTAATTTTATTGGTCTATTTGAAATCCTCAATCGAGTAGGAACTGTGGCCTATAGACTCGCCTTATCGCTAAGTATGTCGTGTGTTCATAACATTTTTCACATATCAATGTTACGTAAATATGTGGACGATCTGAACCACATTATTAAATTAGAAATAGACGAGATAGCAGAAGATTTAACGTATGAGGTGATACCTGTTAAAATCTTGGATAAAAAGGATCATATTATACGCTCAAAGGTTATACCTCAAGAGTTAGAATCTGACGAGGCATCCTCACCTCTTCGACATACCAGGTACGTATGTCAATTTCGAGGACAAAATTTCATAGGAAGGGGAGGTTGTAAGGCCCCAAATTTTATGAATAAAGATTTAACTTCTCGAAATATATTTTTTTAAATATTATGGTGTGGATTTGATATAATGTTATAGTTGTGGGTAATATTTATAAATTTTGCAAAGTATGCAAGTTGTTATAAAATATTCGATTGGTCAGGGAGTATTCATTTTATCAGAGAATATTCGTACAATGGCACAATAATTGGTGGACCCCATAACGAAATTACTGTCGGAGTTAGAAAATGACATAAATATCTTTTTATGAAAATAACGGCGAAAGTTTTACTATTAACTATTGGAATACCCGGTGGTAAAAGTACAGTAATGCGTGTGGTTGCATAGTAGCACACGATATTGATTATTGATGCTTACGTGAGAAGTCACTCAGTTTTATTCAATTATTACTACAGTAATTGCTGCATATTATCTCACGTTATTGATTCAATTATTATCACAATATTTTATATTATTAAATTAATAATTGAGATGATAAGTTATTCATATTATTATTTGCATAATTAACAATGTCTAAAAACTTCTGTCGAGAAAATGGGTTTGGTCACCTAATTGTGCGCCAATAGGGAAAAATCTTTATCGAAAAGCCCCCTCTTTCCTAGGAACGATCTAGTTGTTAATATAGCGAGTTATAATAATGATGAATAAATGTTGTTAAAAATTTTGAGGGAATTTTTATGAAGTATTTGTTGTAAATTTTTCTTATTATATGGACCCAAATTTACCCATTTTTCAAAATAGTCGGTAGAAAATTATTTGGTATAATAAAGGTGGGGGCCACATGTGGGGCCCACGTGTGAAAGAAATGGATGAAATGAAATGGGGGTGGGGGAAAATGGCGGGAAAGGGATATATATATATATATATATATATATATATATATATATATATATATACATTATAAGTTTTATTTTATATGAAAAATAGAATATATTATATTTTATTATGCATAGTGTTTGCATAGTAAAATTAAAAAAAAATTAAAATCAGCCGAATGCCCGTGATTGCCTTCTCTATTCACCCGTGAAATTTTTTTCCTAAATAGTATCCTTCCCTTCTCCTATAAATAAGATACTTAGTTTAGAATTGAAAATCACATCGGAATCAGAGAATTCTTCTTCTATAATAATGAGCATATTTCTTTCGAATTTTAGGAAGCTTTGAGTGTGGAAAATAGTGAATGTTTTTTTGAAGAATATCCCCGCTATACTAGTTGGAATACTCTTCTTTTTAAGGTAAGGGGTATTATTTATTTCATATTCGCTATTATTTTTCGTATTCGTAAAAAATTTTATTTCGTTCAATATTCGCAAGAAATATTATCTTCATTTAATATTCGTAAGGAATATTATCTTCGTTCAATATTCGTAAGAAATATTATTTTCGTTCAACATTTGTAAGGGATATTATTTTTGTTCAATACTCGTATGAAATAATATTTTTTTTTCATACTCTATAGTATGTAAGTAATATTATTTCGTTTCAGATTCAGAATTCTACACTCATTTTGTTAAGTTTTGACTTCTGTACCCCATGAAATTAGTAGAATATCCGTGATATTTGTATTTCATCCAGTATCTTTTCATGAAAATATTATTCTGAGCATTCTTGATAAGTTTTAACCTTTTAATGCCAGAGTACTATTCACGGGGTACTATTCTCGAAGTACTATTCATGAGGTACTATTCACTCGAAGTACTATTCATGACAAAAATTGATTTCTTTTTTGTCTAAATTATATTTGATACATTATTATTCTTGAATTTTACTCCACTAAGCAGTATCATATTGACAATTTAGATATTCTTGAATTCTGGATAAATTAAATTATAAAATCTTTAATATTTATCCTTGATCTCGTTTGATTGAATTTTTATATCATTGTCATCATCCTCATGCTTATATTGTGATGAAAGTCATCTTCGGCCAAGGGTGCAAAGATGAACTGTTGATTGGTATGATTATGACCAATGATTATTCGGTGTAATCATGACCAGTAATATTACAAGTGATGTGGATTATTAAGCTGAGTCTCAACGACAGTTGTTGGTATGATCATGACCGTGCGTTCTCTTCGGCCAAGGGTGCAAAGATGAATTGTTGTTTGACATGTTCATGACCATTGGTGAAAACACGAATATCTTTGACTCGTAGTGCATGGATAATTCGTGGTCGTGATACTAATGAATATCCTTGGCCTGTAGTGCATGGATAATTCAGTGATGTGGATTATTTATTAAAGCTGAGTCTCAGCGATAAAATTGATGACAAACTTTTAAATCATAGAAGATAGTAGATATCATGCACTACTTGACTCTTCTAATGGATTGATTATTCCGTTGTTGATCTAAAACTTGTTGTCTATTGTATTCTATCAGTTGTTATATTGTTGAAAGCTAAGGATAATTTATTTTGCATTATCTTAGTTATAATATTTCTTACTGGGCTAGTTAAGCTCACTCTTTCTTTCATTATTATCTTCAGAAAATGAGAATATAGCTAGAACTAGTTGGAAAATGGATTGACGGTCCAGATGGTTGTTCTATTCTATGAAATAGTGTGATAATAATTGCAATGAGATTGAATTTAAGTTTGGATATTGTCTATGAGACAATATTTGTATTAAAACTCACAGCTTATATTTTATTGTATTCTGCACTACACTTAACAGTTGCATAAGTTAAGTTTGTATTTGAATTTTGTACCATGTATTTAGCGACTCAGAATGGGTGATGTATACCTATTTTGGGGGTGTCACATTTGTATTGTGTTGGAATTATTAGTGTTAGTGAAAATCTATATTTATTTCGATAAGTCGATTTCTGGATGTTAAATTGACCAAACGGATAATTAATCGGATAAATGAGCAATTAATTGCTATTAGTTCACATGCAAATAACTATTTGTTCACATGCATTGAACTATTGGTTCACATGCATGTACTATTAGGGGAGGTTGTGCAAGATTGATAATACTTGAAGGACTAAATTAAAAATGGAGGCAAAGATGCAGGTACTAAACTATAATAAGTCGAGCCCCTAAACGTGCAATTATCAAAACTATGTTTTTCTATAAATAAAAGCTCATTTCTTCTTTCATTCTCACCAATTCACTAAGACTCACAAGAGCAACTATAGAGAGAGAAACTATAGAGAGGAAGAAGAAGAGTATTCTGCTACTTCACTATTGCAGTATCCAGTCTTCTACTAAGCTAAGGGGTGTTATTACTATTCATACAGTATTATTCATTCGTACGGTACTATTTATGGATACTATTCATATATATGGTACTATTCACGGAGTACTATTCATGGGCACTATTCATAAATATAGCGTTATTCATAAATACGGTACTATTCATGGGAGTAATTCACGAAATACTATTCATGAAGTACTATTCACGAGATACTATTCATGAAGTACTATTCATGGGATACTATTCACGATGAAAAATTGATTCTTTTTTGTCTAAATTATTTTTGATACGTGAATATTATTCTTAAATTTTACTCCACAAAGCAGTATCATGTTGACAATTTGGACATTTTTAAACTCTGAATAAATTAAAAAAAATTAATATTTATTCTTGATTTCGTTTGATTGATAATTATATCATTGTCATCATCCTCATGCTTATATTGTAACGAAAGTCATCTTTGGCCCGTAGTGCATAGATGGACTGTTGATTATTGGTTTTATAATTGTATATCTTTGGCTTACGTGCAAAGATGGACTTTTGATTATTGATTTTATAATTTTATATCTTTGGCTTACATGCAAAGACGAATTGTTGCACTACAAAAAAATGGGGTTTCAGCAACAATCAATTTTTGTTGCTAAAGGTGCCAAATTTCGTTGCAAAAAGGTTTTGGCAACGACTTTATTGTCGTTGCGTCTTTCGTTGCGCAATGAGCGTTGCTAATTGTTCTGCAACGAATATTTTTTTTTTCGTTGTCAAAAGTACTACATTTTGCAACGAAATTTGGCTTTCATACAGAGACATCGATCCTTTAGCAACAAAATGTATTGTTGCAGAATAATTAAAATTTTGTTGCTAAAAATCCAATTTCGTTTTAAAAGCCTGCTAATTGGCAACAAAATGAACTCTCTTTTTTTGCAACGACCATGCATTTTCATTGCAATTGACACCATTTTGCAACGATATTTGTCGTTGCAGTAAATTATGAAAATTGTTGCCTAAACTTGCTTTTGTTGCGGAATATAAACTTTTTAGCAACGATTTTCGTTGCTGATTATATTATTTGGCAACGATATTATGCTGAATCAGCAACGAAAAATGTTTGTTGCTGGTTATTTTTCAATAGCAACGAAAGTCGTCGATTAACAATGACATTATACTTTGTCGTTTCTTTATATGTGCAACGAAAGTTGATATGATTTGCAACGATAAAAAATGTTATCTTTTATGTTAGTATTAGCAACAATATCCTCTCCGTTATTTGGTTAATTTTTCGTTGCCAAATATTATATTTTTCATGCCATTAGCAACGAAAATTTGTTACTAAACATATAAAAAATTGTTACTATATTAAAACTTGTTCAATACTTTGATAACGAATTATATTGTTGCCAAATCAAAATTTGACATTCTTTTTGTGTACCTGACTGGCTCAATGTCCCCATAGCAAATAATGATAAAAATACAAAAAACTAAAATATTATTAATTTAAAAAAATCATCCACCACATAATCATTCATTATCGTTACAATTAACCATCTAAAGCTACTACAGTTCTTCAATCAAAGTATATATCTACATATATAGAGAGAGTACACTTCATAATTTCGTCTCTTGTCTTCTGTAAACGTAGCACGAAAATTTGATACCTAGTATTGTAAGGCAGGTCGTAGAAGCAGTCTTCCTGCACATTTTAAAAATAATAGCAAGTCAGAAAAATGAAGCAAATAGGTCACCAGAGGCACTTAGTGCCAAAATCAATACACAAAGACAATAGAGTTGCTACGTGGCACAATGTCAATGCTCGACTCCTATTTCATAATACTTTAGAATACCACCAATTTCTTGTTCAATTTGAGTGACTAAACAATAAATATGGTTGGCACATCAATGCATAATCACTCTCCAACCTGGTTATAGCACAAGTTAGAACAAGTACTCCACTTTCCATTGCAAAAAATATTTTCCATCATTGCATTCAATTTAATAAGGGGATGGGTTATCTTCAAAAAACATGCAAAAATACTTGAAAAATGATATCTTGTGAAAAACATTTATGAGCTGAAGATTGAGACTACATACCACACAAGCGAATCACCGTTGTTGCGATTATCACCCATCACAAAAACTGAATTTTTTGGTACACGCTGCACCACAGTATAAAAGCATCAGTTTCATAATCAATATTGGTTGGCCAGTAACAGTTCATTCCTATAAAAATCATCTACATCATGCTTCCACTGGTGCTTGCCCTTTTACAACATCCTAGGCCACTTATAATTTAAAAAGTTTTATGTATGCACATTTTCTAAATTTTGAGACAGAATAAGAGAACAAGAAAATAAATGGGGAATTGGAAGTATAGTGAAATTGCACATACAACTGGTGTCATTTCATATTTAGGTGCTCAAAGAATGAAATCTTCTTCCTTCATGAACCTGAAACATAACAGATTATACAAAAACCATGACTACCAAGACATTATAGAGTGGAAAAAACGTATAGATAAGAAAGAACATTGTCACATTATCTGTGCCTGTCAAAAACTAGGCATATATTACAGTTTATATGGTAGAATAAATATTCACCCCAAGATGTGTTTAACATCAAAAGCTCAATATTAACCTCGGTTTGGTTCTTCAGAAATAGAAATCTATATTCTAGAAGTGAAGCAAAACTTACCTCCTCCCATTTGGAATTGTCCATTCGAATGTATACTGATACTATGATACAGCCAGGTCTGATGTAGCTTTCAATATCCATAGAACTGCTTTAACCGGTCCAGAATCTGAAAAAGTTATAAATTTAATAACATCATACATTCACTGAAGGATTTTTCTTGCTCCTCACATAAACCTATATAGTGAAGAAAATAACAATTTCAGAAACCATTTCTGAGTAACAGATTTACACAACTAAGAAACATTTTTATATGCAAGAGAGGGAAACTAACCATCATGAATGTCAGTGAATTGCTAAGAAATATAACCTTTGCAAAAGATTCTGACACATAAGGTATCATGCCCCCGATAAGAACAATCCCAGTTAAAACAGTAGCACCAAATAAGAGCATGTAAAAGAAATCTGCCGTCCTTCCCCTGAAAGAGTTCTGTTCAAGAAGCTTGCAGTATCGAGCATGAAAGAACATGTGGAACAAAAAGTCCAAGTCTGACAATAGTATATCCAACAGGTTAGGATAAGTTGGTGGCTGATAATAAATCATACAATTACTGGATACCAATTAACACCTGAACTGACATATGTACAACCCACATGCTTTCATAAATAAGAATGTTGTAATAAGTAAACTGCAGAATTGAATGCTTGATAACAAGAATAGAAAGATACATTTTCACAGAGCAACTGAAAATTATATTCCTAAATGTATTTAGTTCCATATGTTGTTGGCTGTTCTATAATGCCTTTTTCTTTCTTTCTCTTTCATGGATGAGAGAGATAGTAATTACAAAATCAAAAAATGAAGTAGATATAGGACATTACTGGCAGACAAAATCCAGGAAGGAAGATCATGGATTTAGTAGTATTAGAATCTTATAAATTAATTTACTACTTAAAAGATACCACCGTAGAGGGGGGGGAACTGCCTATGCAGCTGATGATGGATTTTGTTTGGTTGCTGTGCTCTTATCTTGTCTGGGCCTTTTTATTGGGTCTGCTGTTGTTGGTTCTGAGTAGCTGTAGTCAGTGCAGTTGGTGGAGTCTGTGCTACTAGCTGCTGGGTTCTGCTTTGGCATGTTGCAGCCACAAACAGAATTCAAGCCATTTATTGGCCGGTTCTTGATTCATATACTGCTGGTGGGTTATTGACTTAGCTCTGCAGTCTGCTGGTCTTTCTGAGCCTGCTGATTTGCTTTTACTGTCTAAGTTGCTGAGCTGAGTTATTTGTTTATTGGGTCTGCCTGCTGGGTCTGCCTGCCTGCTGTCTAAGTTGCTGTTGCTTCACCTACTCCGGATTGGTGCTTGTTGTAGCAGCTGCTGATTGTGGGGGTGGTCCTGAACCGATGTAGGAGAGGTTGATTGCTGACATGGTCCGGCTGGCTGAACCTCTTATTTTATGGGCCAGTTCACGTGATGATGTATGACTGGGCTAGTGCTGGGCTATTTTGTGGGCTGTCAGGCTTTGTCTCTGCGACGTTACTGCTGGGGACTGGCTAGGCAAATTCTTTTCTGCTATGGTTCGTTTCTGCCGAATTGCTTAGGTGGTTTGTTACAGGTTCCCTCTGGTTTGGGCTGCTAGTCAATGCTTCTACTGCATCTGTGGGAGTGGATGCAGCTGGCCTACATATTGTTAATCATATTTGGCCTCTGATTGTCCTATCCTTGGACCCCCTGGGTTTTGCTCTCTTTTGTAAAATGATAATTTCTGTAATAGATTTTTTGAGTGCAGTGCCTGTTATCTTATATAGCCATGACATCATAGGGCATGTCCTATGATGTCTATGTTATATTCTGCTTGGGGTACCCCATGAGTTTTGTAACCTCATTTTATTTTAATTCAGTCTAAATTTAGCAAAAAAAAAAAAACTCATAGAAGCCGCATGAAAGAGCCATAATTTATAATGAGAACTGACAAGGAAGACAGAAAGACATTGTAAGAACAATTTTAATATCAGTGAGAAGTAGCAACTGTTAATTGGGGAAAATATTCACTTAGTGGAAACTGGAAACAGAGAAAATGATAGTTTGTTTGAATGTCGGAAAGGAAACACTAGTTGAAATTGAAATAGTGATCAAGTGGAAATATCCATCAAACGGCATAGAAGATAAATTATGGGCACAAGAAACAAAGCTCCTAAAAGCTTATAATGCACAGAACAAAACAACCACTCTCATATAACACAACCGAATAAGTATTGGTTAGAGCTAAACTGCATGCAAACCAATGGTATATTGGTATTAACCGACTCTCTGGATGTTCATGTACCACCATATGTTACATAATACATGACTTTGGATTCCAGTATCTCCATTATTGATACTTGTCATAACTATTGTCTACTGTCAAGATCACAACAAGTTTAGATGTCGTTATACTGCGATGCCTGAAATAACTAAAGTCTACTGTCAAGATCACGACAAAGTTAGATGCCATTATATCGAGATGCGTGAAATAACTAATGTCTACTATCCATACTCGAGATCACGACAATTTTAGAAGTCGTTACATTGAGATGCATGAAGTGACTAATGTTTTCAATCAAGATCACGAAAATTTTAGATGCCATTACATTGATATGCCTGAAACAACTACTGTCTACTGTCAAGATCGCAGCAATTTAAAGTCTTTATGTTCAAAAGCTTGAAATGATACTGTCTAGTGGTTAATGACAAGTTTAGATGCCGTTATAATGAGATGCCAGAAATAACTAATGTCTACTGTCAAGATCATGACAATTTTAGATGCCGTTATAATGGGATGACTGAAATAATTAATGTCAAGATCATGACAATTTTAGATATCGTTAAATGTTTAATGGTTCTACATCATAATATATTACACTAATAAACCACTGAACCGTAAGCTGAAATATTACAAAAATAGATTCTCTCACAAAAGGTATTTCAATAAATCAAGAAAGATATCATCCTGAGATCATGGAAAAAAGGGAAGACATTTTACCCATCTTCCGGAAGTAGAGGAAATTGGTGACTAGGCGCCACATTTTACACATCTATTATTAAACATCAAAATGTCAATTCCCATAATTCCTATAAATTTTCTCATTGAGTTTTTGGGTTCATTTGGGCAATATATCAAACAATTAGACTGCAACATATGAAAACAAATTATATCGCTAATACATGCAAACTCAGACTATTTTAAATTAATTTGTTCTAAAAATATCATTAGATAATTTTAAAAAATTCAGAATTTAGCAAATATATACACAAAAGATCTATAAAGACATACATGAAAACGAACAAAAGATGAGAATTCTTACTTGACATTGATGGCTATGAGGACTAAGACGGTACTTATTTTAGAAGAGGAAGAACAGTTAATCCCCACAGGAATTGCTGGCGGACTGGGCAATTGGGGGAAAGGGTCGGGCTTCACAAATTAAGGGTCATCGACCTAAGAGTTGCGACAATAATTGAAGAGAAGGCATGAATTGATGAAGAAAAGGTCACTAGAGAGCGAAGATATATACATGTATGAAACGACTGAAAAATTTGACGGACCGCCGGAGACTAAATCGGAGACTGGAGAAAGGCGACTAGCGAGAGCGAAACTGAGAAAGACAGAGTCGAGACTCGAGAGAACTCAGAGGAATCGGGAATGGAAGGGCTAGGGCAAAATGAATTAGCACAGTACAGACCGACTAGGAGTGTACTTATACAATTATAAAATTTTAAGCATAACTAATATGAAATTTTAATTCCAAAAATTAAGAAAATGTTTTAGAATTAATTTTTTGTTTATTTTTATAATTAATTATTTTACCAAATATTATATTTTACTACAACATTTAATTAGTATAGCACATGCATATACTTATAGAATTTATTATAGCATACAATATATTATTTTATAAAAAAAATTATATACCTTTTTGTTATTTAAAAATATTTGTAGTAAACTAATGTGTATATTAATATATTAACTATGATTATGTAAAAATTAATATTTTTATAAAAAATATTTCAATTAATAATATATATTATTATAAATAAGGTCCTAAGAGAGATTCTTATTTTTAAGTATATTATTTGCATAGATAAATTAATTTGCTTATTTTAATTTATGACTTATGAGTGGTTTTAGTTTTATGTAGGTGTATTTGTTTTATAAAAACTAATTTAAAAATATATCTTAATTTTTTTTAAAACGATTTTATTTTTTTAAAGAAATTTAAAAAAAAATGTGATCTAATGCCAAACTAACTGGCATTGTAACTATTTTAAAATTTTTTTATAAAGTAAATTTGTAAAAAAGAAGAGTAAGATGTAACATCACTTTAACTGACGTTGGAATCTCTTTTCTTTTTTTGAATTTCTTTGATCTCTTGTACTTGTTTACAAATATCAATATTTTTTTATGTTTATTCTCTGTCATCGGCATTGAAAATGAAGGAGTATATAAGACTTCAGCTATAAAAAAATAAAAATAAAAATTCTAACGCCAATTAATTAAAGTGACGTTGCATCTTACTCTTCTTTTTTCAAATACGTTTTTTTTAAAAAAATTAAATAAAATAGGGATAAAATTGATATTACATTAATATGGGTCAAACTAACTTATTAGGAATGACTTATAAGTCATTTTTAAATAATTTTATTCTGTTTTAGTTCATAAAACATAATAAAATTTTCTTCATCTATTATGTTTTCTCTTAGAGCTGATAATATTATAATTTAATTTTATAATATATTTGGAAGAAAGATAAAAGGAGAACTAGGAATAACTAGGGGTATACCATTACTATTCTTCTTTTTATATTTTATTTTTAGACATAAAAATATGTTCATGATTTAAGTTACTCCCTCCGTCTAAGAATAAAAGTTCTTGTTATTTTATATAATCTCAAGTTAAATATTTACTTATATTAAATAATCTATTTTTTTTACAATAATTTGTGTGTAATATTTTTAGTATTAAATGTCATATTTTTATTATTTATAAATATTTATATAATATCACTAGTCATGTATAGAAAAAGATGCAAGTAGATGAGAATTTAAATATGAATAATTTTATCATTTGACATTTTTTTAAATTCGCATAAAATCAATCATCACTTTCATTCTCGGAGTGAGGGAGTACTTGTAAGTATATCCTACTTCTATCTAGAAATAGGAAACATTGGGAAGCATAGATATAATAATCAGGTTTGATGAGGTTAGGTTTATTTGGGTCGGATGCCCAGAACTAACATACTTGGCAATCTGTTGTCACGGGTATTATTTCAACAACCATAATCTATACCGTTGATCGCAACATTGAATGGCACAGATTGAAATGGATTTCCCCCTACCGCTACAAGCTGTAGCGACATGAGAAATTACTCATTCGCCCCTCATTTGCTCATTTGCTCATGTGCTACAGTGTCTACCGCTACAAGTTATAGCGGTAGTTTAGTTAACTAAAAAATTAGATTGGCTCAGTGGTAGCTTAATGGCCCAATAACTCATAGGTCTTAGGTTCAAAACCTAGCTGTGATATTTTTGCTTCTTATGTTATATTTTTTGTGTGTTAGATAAATTCTATTACCATCTCTCTCTCTCTCTCTATATATATATATATATATATATATATATATATATATATAATAATAACTGTGAGACCCCAAATTTTATGAATAAAGATTTAAATTTCTCAAAATATTTTTTTTTTTGAATATTATGGTGTGGATCTGATATAATGTTATAGTTGTGGGTAATATTTATAAATTTTGCAAAGTATGCAAGTTATTATAAAATATTCGTTTAGTCAGGGGAATATTAAATGCGATGCAAGACAATCATTGGTGGACCCCAAATGTAAGTATTGTAAGTAGTTAGAAAACGCATGTAATTATTATTTTATAAAAATAACTACGAAAAGTGTTACCATTAAAACCGTTGAACTACCCTAGTAGTAAAGTAAAAAGAATATGTCTGGCGTGGTTGCATAGTAGCACCTGCGGTATTGATTATTGATGCTTACGTAAAAAAGTGACTCGATTATACTCAATTATTGCTACGATAATTGCACGCATCATATCTCTCATATTATTGATTCAATTATTGTCACAAGATATCATCAGATAATATGTTATATTATTAAATCAATAATTGAGACGGCAAAGTTATTCATATTATTATTTGCAATATTGACAATGTCTAAAAGTTCTGTCAAGGAGAGGTTTGATCACCTAATTGCGACCCAATAAGGAGAAATCCTTATCGGAAAGCCCCCTATTTCCTGGGAACGATCTGGTTGTTAAATATTGTGAATTATAATATTAATGATGAATAAGATTGTGTTGATTAAAGATGAAATTGATAGTTCCATTGTGTTGGAATTATTAGTGTTAGTGAAAATCGATATTTATTCTGATGATAATTGATGTTTGGGGGTTATATTGATAAATCGGGTAATTAATCAGATAAATGAGCACTTAATTGCTATTAATTCACATGCTTATATAACTATTTGTTCACATGTGTGTACTATTGTATCACATTCTTGTACTATTAGGGGAGTTGGTGCAAGATTGATAATACTTGCATGACTAAGTTAAAAATTGAGGTATAGATGGAGGTACTATACTGTAATTTGTATTTTCACATGATTATAACTATTGATTCACATGATTGAACTATTGATTCACATTATTTACTATTAGGGGAGGTGGTGCAAGTTTGATAATACTTGCAGGACTACATTAAAAATGAAAGAAAAGTTAGAGGTATTGTACTGTAATATTTCGAGCCCCAAAACATGCAATTATCGAAACTATATTTTCCTATAAATAGAAGCTCATTCTTCCTTCATTTCTCACCAATTCACTAAAGCTTTAGAGCAATTATTATAGAGAGAAATTATAGAGAGAAAGAAGAAGAAGTTTGCTACCTCCTTATTCCAATATCCGCTTTCTTCTAAGGTAAGGGGTATTATTTCTTTCGTATTCATGAAGAGAGCTATTGTTATTCCATTCTTTATTATTATCTTGGAATAACTTTGTCATATAAAGTCTTTATACATGGTGAAATTCTTACATTATTCCTTTCTTTATTATTCATTTGGAATAACTTTTATGCATGGTCTATTACATGCCTGGTGAATTCTTTTGTTATTCCATTCTTTATTATTACATTTGGAATATCACATGCATGCGGTTTACGCATGACACGGTTCTATTCTTTATTATTTTGTTGGAATATCTTATCTGTGCGATTTACGTATGACTGGTTCCATTCTTTATTATTCTGTTGGAATATCATGCCTATGCGATTTACGCATTTAACCGGTTCCATTCTTTATTATTCTATTGAGAATAACTTTTGTGCATGCGGTCTATCGCATGCATGGTGAATTCTTCATTATTCCATTCTTTATTGTTATGTTAGAATAACTTTATCATGTGGATTACTGCATGCATGGTGAATGATCATTTGTATTCATATGAATAGTATTTTCATTCAAAAGGGGTTTCGCGCGAAGCGCTTTCATAATTTTTCTCGACCCTCAAAAATTCGGAAAAATTTGAAATGATAATTTGATGAGTTTTCTAGATTGTGTCCAAAAATGGCGATTTTTGGATGTATAGATTAAGAGTTATGGATTTTATGAGAAAAGACTATTTTAAAAGTAAACCCTTATAACTCCTTGTGGTCAACTCCAAAATTGGTAAAATTTTTATTGGGAGTACATGTATATAACAGGAGTATACCTTGTAAATTTCGGAATTTTTGGACAAAAGTACAATTTATGATAAATGTATAAATATTCGGCAGTTTTGGCCATATGAAAAATAGTAAATGAATTTTAAAAATTCTGAGAAAAATATATGTTCAATATGGGACTATATTCTGCTAAATCCTAGAAAAGAAATATTTTTGGGATTGATTTGGTATTTTTCATGAAAATGAACTAGTTATGAGTAAATGAATTAAATATGTTATGTGAAGTAACAAAATTGGAAAATAGGATTTTATGACTTGGGAATCCTATATAGGGTATATGCAGATTTTTGATGAGGGATTTGATCATTGGTGATGAAATCTTATGAGTATGGTATTTTTGAATGATTAAAATGCATTATTTGATAAAGTGTAAACAATTGAAATAAATTGTTTATCAGTTTAAGAAGTGATTAAAATATTATTATAATATTAATAATATTAGATTATGAGTTTATTAAGTAATTGATAATATTTGGATAAATTTAAAGTCTTTAATAGTTATCCTTGATTTCGTTTGATTATTGTTTATATCATTGTCATCATCCTCATGTTTATATTGTGATGAAAGTCATTTTTGGCTTACGTGCATAGATAGACTTGGTATAATTATGACTAGGGATTATTCGGTATAATTATGACCGTAATGTAACGAATGATGTGGTAAAAGTCCTCATTGGCCGGTAATGCATTGATGAACAGTTTTTGGTATGATTATTACTAGTGATTATTCGGTATAGTCATGACCATTGATGATTTAATGAATATCCTTGGCCGGTAGTGCAGTGATGACTCGATGATGTGGTTTATTTATTAAGCTGAGTCTCAGCGATAAAAATTGATGAAATTTTTTTAAATCATAGAATATAGTAGATATCATGCTCTACTTGACTCTTCTAATGGATTTCTTATTCCGCTGCAGTTAAATTTGATGTCTATTGTATTTTATCAGTTTAACATTGTTGAAGGCTAATGATAATTTATTCTACATTATCTTAGTCATAATATTTCTTACTGGGCTAGTTGAGCTCACCCTTTCTTTTTCACCGTTTCTCTTGAAAAATGAGAATATAGTTGGGACGAGTCGGGGAGCGGAGTGATTCGGCCCAGATGATAAAGATTAGTAGTCTTCACTATTACATTAAATAGTGTGACAATAAATGTAATGAGGACTCCATTGAGTGTGGATATTGTCTAGATGACAATATTCTTATTAAAACTCTTAGATTATGTTTTGTCGTATTTTACACGACTATTGTATAATTAAGTTGTGTTTGAATTTTGTACCATGTATTTGACGACTCAAGATGGGTGATGTATACCTGTTTTGGGGGCGTCACAATAACAACAATAACAAAGTAGTAGTAATAATAATAATAATAATAATAATAATAATAATAATAATAATAATAATAAAAAAGTAATAATAATAATAGTAGTAATAACAATAAAAATAATAATAATAGTACTAATAATAATAATAACAATAACAAGAATAATAATAGTAGTAATAACAACAACAACAACAACAATAATAATAATAATAATAACAACAACAACAATAACAACAACAACAACAACAACAATAATAATATAATAATAATAATAATAATAATAATAATAATAATAATAATAATAATAAAAATAAAAAAAATAATAATAATAATAATAATAATAGTAGTAATAACAATAATAATAATAATAATAATAGTAGTAGTACTAATAATAATAATAATAATAATAATAATATAATAATAATAATAATAATAATAATAATAATAATAATAATAATAATAATAATAATAATAATAATAATAATAATAATAATAATATTATTATTATTAATATATTATTATTATTTATTATTATTATTATTATTATTATTATTATTATTATTATTATTATTATTATTATTATTATTATTATTATTATTATTACTTTTATTGTTATTATTTTTATTAGTACTATTATTATTATTATTATTATTATTATTATTATTATTATTATTATTATTATTATTATTATTATTATTATTATTATAAGGCAACATGTTAATAGTCATTGCAAAAAGTTGTATAAAATATGCAACGAAAATATAAATTATTGCCAATGAATGTGGTCAATATTAGGCAATGAAATATAGCAACATAAAAACTTTCGTTGCCCACGACGAGGAAAAATCAAATGGTTAGAAATTTTTCAACGAATTTCTAACGAATTTTGTTTCCAAATTTTACAACTACTTATGAATTTCGTTGCAAAAAGTGAAAGCCTGACATAATCTGCAATGAAGGACAAGTTTCGTTGCTAAACATACACTTTTAGCAACGACTTATAAAGTCGTTGCCTGAAAAATCGTTGCTAAAGCCCCATTTTAACCAACAAAAAAACTTACGTTGCCCACGATGACGGAAAATCAAGTGGCCGAAAATTTTGCAACGAATTTCTAACGAACTTTTTTCCCGCCAATGAATTAGCAACGAAATTTTGCAACGACTTATGAATTTCGTTGCAAAAAGTGAAAGCCTGACACAATCTGCAACGAAGGACAACTTTCGTTGATAAACATATACTTTTAGCAACGACTTATAAAGTCGTTGCCCAAAAAATCGTTGCTAAATGCCCATTTTTTTTGTAGTGTTGATTGATATCTTGGCTCGTAGTGCAAAGATGGACAGGTGTATGACATGATCATGACCACTGGTGATACTCACGAATATCCTTGGCCCGTAGTGCATGGATAATTCGATGATGTGATTGGCAAGACCATGACCATTAGTTAACAAATTTATGCGTCTTTGGTAGTAGTCATTAATCGACAGATAATTGATTGGTATGATCATGACCATTGGTTTTATAGTTGAATATCTTTGGCCCATAGTGCAAAGATAGACAACTGATTGGTATGATTATTGTTATTACATTTGAATATCTTTAGCCTTTGAGGTAAGGATACTGAGTAAACGTTCTATAAAGCTTTTGTGGCAAGGAGGAATTATTAATTTACATGATTATAAATATGAATTATGAATTTAACTATAATCTTTAGTGGTTCAGGTGAAGACAGGTGATGAAAATTCTCTTTGTCTTTGGTACAACAAAGAACTGTTGATGAGTATTACAAAAATAAAATATTAACGATGAACTTTTAATTTGGAGGAGATAGTAGACATTATGTTCTACTTGACTCTTCTAATGGATTGTTGATTCTGCTATAATTATGGTTAAATTTTTTTTATTATCTACCATATGTTATAACTCTCTGATTTATTATGATGAAAGCTATTGGTAAATGAATTATCTTAGTCATAATATTTTTTACTGGGCTAGTTGAGCTCACCTTTGCTTTCATTGTTCTCTTCAGAAAATGAGAATATAACTAGGACTAGTCGGGGGATGGAGTGACGGTCCAGATGGTTGCTTTAGTAGTCCTCACTATTATGTGAAATAGTGTGATACTAATTGTAATGAGGACTTATTTGAGTTTGGATATTGTATAGGAGACAATATTTGTATTAAAACTCACAACTTATGTTCTTTCGTATTCTGCACGACACATAACAGTTGTATAAATTAAGTTTGTATTTGTATTCTGTACCATGTATCTAGCGGCTCAAGATGGGTTGTATACCCATTTTGGGGGCTTCACAGTTGGTATCAAAGCTTAGGGATATGATCCGTGGCTAAGATGTGAGACTAGAACTAGGAGGGGAGAGACGGGTAAATACTTCGCTAGTATGACCTACCTAAGCTTATTTGTTATTTAATTGGTCGGACAGAATATAGGGATAATATATGGCATGTCAATTAACCTTTGTTTTAAAGATGTATTCTAGTATGATATCTGAAATACAGGAGATGAGCAATGGAAAAATCATGATACAGAGGAAATAACCGGGAAGGTATAATCTAAAAAGAAAGCAAGGTATTCTCATCTCTTCGAACTACAAGGTACGTAAATTTCGAGGGTGAAATTTCATAAGGAGGGGAGGTTGTAAGACCCCAAATTTTATGAAATGAAAGTATTCAATTTTTTTATAATTATTATTCTATTTAATAAATGGTTAAATTGATAAAAGGTTAAAGTTAAGGGTGATATGTGAAAAATTTTCAAAGTAAGAAAGTTGTCATAAAATAATCAGTGATAAAAGTACAGTAATACGCGTGGTTGCATAGTAGCACATGGTATTGATTATTGATGCTTACATGAAAAGTCACTCAGTTTTATTCAATTATTGCCACAGTAATTGATGCATAGTTTCTCACGTTATTGATTCAATTATTATCACAATATTTTATATTATTAAATCAATAATTGAGACTACAAAGTTATTTATATTATTATTTGTATTATTGACGATGTCTAGAAAGTTCTATCGAGGAAAGGGGTTTGGTCACCTAATTGCGCGCCAATAAGGAGAAATCTTTATCGGAAAGCCCCCTATTTTTCCTGGAAATAATCTGGTTGTTAATATTGTGAGTTATAATATTAATGATGAATGTTATTAAACATCAAATTTGAGTCCAGAGTTGAATTTGGAGACGCGGATGAGATATTTGAGTCTGGGACGATGAAATTAGTAAAAATAGACTATAAACACAAAATTTGTCGGAGTTAACTTTTTGGTCAAAAAGTCAACAGTTAACTTTTTTAGAAAAAGTCAAACTTTGAAAATTTCAAAGATGAAATTATTGATAAAAATATTTCTAATGTGTTGAGATTATTAGTGTTGGTGAAAATTGATATTTATTTCGATAATAGTCGATTTCTAGATGTTAAATTGACCAAACGGGTAATTAATCGGATAAATAAAAAATTAATTGCTATTAGTTCACATGCAAATAACTATTTGTTCACATGCATGGAACTATTGGTTCACATGCATGTATTATTAGGAGAGGTTGTGCAAGATTGATAATACTTTAAGGACTAAATTAAAAATGGAGGCAAAGATGAAGGTACTAAACTATAATAAGTCGAGCCCCTAAACATGCAATTATCGAAACTATGTTTTCCTATAAATAGAAGCTCATTTCTTCTTTCATTCTCACCAATTCACTAAGACTTACAAGAGCAACTATAGAGAGAGAAACTATATAGAGGAAGAAGAAGAGTATTCTGCTACTTCACTATTGCAGTATCTAGTCTTCTACTAAGATAAGGGGTGTTATTAATATTTATACAATACTATTAATTCATACAATACTATTTATGGATATTATTCATAAATACGGTATTATTCAGGAGTACTATTTATGGGCACTATTCATAAATACAGTACTATTCATGGGATACTATTTAGGAAGTACTATTCATAAAGTACTATTCGCAGGGTACTATTCATGAAGTACTATTCACAGGGTACTATTCACGACGAAAAATTATTTATTTTCTGTCAAAAATATTTTTGATACGTGAATATTATTCTTGAATTTTACTCCACAAAGCAGTATCATGTTGATAATTTGGACATTTTTAAACTCTGGATAATTTAAAAATCTTTAATATTTATCCTTGATTTCGTGTAAGACCCCAACTTTTATGAATAAAGATGAATTTTCTATAAATATCATTTTTGAATATTAAGGAGTGAATTTGATATAATATTATAGTTGTGAGTAATATTTATAGATTTTGCAAAGTACGCAAGTTGTTAATTATATTTGATTGGTCGGAGAATATTCGTTTTAACAGAGAATATTCGTACGACGGCACAATCATTGGTGGACCCCACAAAGGAATTATTGTTAGAATGAGAAAACGACAAAAATATCTTTTTATAAAAATAACGGTAAAAGTTTTACCGTTAACTGTTGAAATACCTAGTGTTAAAAGTACAGTAATACGCGTGGTTGCATAGTAGCACACGGTATTAATTTTTGATGCTTACGTGAGAAGTCACTCAGTTTTATTCAATTATTACCACAATAATTGTTGTATAGTATCTCACGTTATTTGATTCAATTATTGTCAATATTTTATATATTATTAAATCAATAATTGAGATGACAAGTTATTCATATTATTATTTGCATAATTAACAATGTCTAGAAAGTTCTGTCGAGAAGAAGTTTGGTCACCTAATTGCGCGCCAATAGGGAGAAATCCTTATCAGAAAGCCCCCTCTTTTCTGGGAACGATCTGGTTGTTAATATTGCGAGTTATAATAATGATGAATAAATATTGTTAAAAATATTAAGGGAATTTTTATGAGGTATTTGTTGTAAATTTTGCTTATTATATGGATCTCCACTTACTCATTTTTCAAAATAATTGGTAGAAAGTTATTCAGTATATATATATATATTATATTTTATTTAAAGTTTTTGTTTTATTAGAATATTTTATTGCACAGTAATAAATAGTAAAATCAAAATTTTCAAAAAATTTCGCCGGTACGTCGCCCGTGAATTTCAAACACTGTACGTCCATGATTTTATTCAAATAGTATCCTTTCCATTCTCCTATAAATAGGATACTTAGTTAGAATTGAAAATCACACCAGAATCAGAGAATTCTTCTTCTATAATATTGAGCGTATTTCTTTAGAGTTTAAGGAAGCTTTGAGTGTAGAAAATAGTAAAAGTTTTCTTCAAGAATATCCCCCGCTATACCAGTTGGAATACTCTTCTTTTTAAGGTAAGGAATGTTATTTTTGTTCAATATTCATATGAAATAATATTTTCTTCCATACTCTATAGTATATAAGTAATATTATTTCGTTTCAGATTCCGAATTCTATACTCATTTTGTTAATGTTTTGGCTTCTATACTCCATGAAATTAGTAGAATATCCTTGATATTTGCGCTTCATCCAGTATCTTTTCATGGAAATATTATTCTGAGCATTCTTGATAAGTTTTAATTTTTTCATGCCAGAGTACTATTCACGGGATTACTATTCTCGAAATACTAGTCACGGGGTACTATTCATTCAGTTACTATTCACCCGGGGTACTATTCATGATAAAAATTGATTTCTTTTTGGTCCAAATTATTTTTGATACAATATTATTCTTGAATTTTACTTCACAAAGCAGTATTATTTTGACAATTTGGACATTATTGAATTCTGGATAAATTAAATTATAATTCTTTAAAAATTTATCCTTTGCTTCTTTTAATTGAATTCTTATATCATTGTCATCATCCTCATGCTTATATTGTTATGAAAGTCATCTTTGGCCCGTAGTGCATAGATGGACTTGGTATGATTATGACCAGGAATTATTCAGTATAATCATGACCGTAATGTTACAAATGATGTGGTAAAAGTCCTCATTGGCCCGTAGTGCATTGATGGACAATTATTAGCATGATCATGACCATTGATGAAAACACGAATATCCTTGGCCCGTAGTGCATGGATAATTGTGGTCGTGATACTAATGAATATCCTTGGCCGTAGTGCAAGGGTGATTCGATGATGTGGATTATTTATTAAGCTGAGTCTCAGCGATAAAATTGATGATATATTCTTTTAAATCATAGAAGATAGTAGATATCATGCTCTACATGACTCTTCTAATGGATTGATTGTTTTGCTGTAATTAAACTTGATGTCTATTGTATTTTATTAGTTTAACACTGTTGAAGGCTAACGATAATTTATTCTGCATTATCTTAGTCATAATATTTCTTACTGGACTAGTTGAGCTCACCCTTTGCTTTCATTGTTCCCTTCTGGAAATGAGAATATATCTGGGACTAGTCGAGGAATGGAGCGACGGTCCAGATGTTTGCATTAGTAGTCTTCACTATTATGTGAAATAGTGTGATAATAAATGTATTGAGGACTTATTTTGAGTTTGAATACTGTCTAGAAGACAATATTTGTATTAAAACTCACAACTCATGTTGTATATTTAAGTTTGTATTTGTATTCGATACCATGTATTTGGCGACTCAGAATGGGTGATGTATACCTATTTTGGGGGCGTTACAGTTGGTATCAAAGCTTAGGGATATGATCCCTGGCTAAGATGTTAGATAAGAACTAGGAGGGAAGAGACAGGGAATTCTTTCGCTAGTATGACCTACCTAAGTTTAATTGGTATTTAATTGGTCGGTTAGAGTATAGGGATAATATGTGGTATGTCAATTAACCCTTGTTTTGTGGCAGTATTTGAAAATGACATCCGAGAATGTTGAGAATAGCAATGGAGCACAGGAGACTGTTGAGTCACCATATATCAATACCCAGGATAATGTGCAAAAGGAAGACAATAATCCTCAGGTAAAAAACAACACCGATCAAATAATGAACGATGGTATGTTCAGAGGCTTTATGCAATTCATGCAACATCAAGCGATAGTAGATCCTGTTCATAATGTAGGTGGAATCACTAGCACATCTCGGACGGTCACCGCTAAGCAGTTTAAGGAGCTGGGACCACCGAAGTTTTTGGAAGAGCCAAAACCACTTAAGGCGGAGACGTGGATAAAGCAGATCACCAAGATATTTGATATCTTGGGATGCTCCGAGGAGCAAAAGGTTCCCTTTGCCACCTTCATGTTGCGAGGAGAGGCAGATTACTGGTGGGAATCTGTAAAGCGTACCCAGCCTGTCGCATTCAAAATGTCTTGGGAGAAGTTCCAAGAACTGTTCAACGACAAGTACTTTCCCGAAAGTATTCGTCATATGAAAGAGGTAGAGTTCATCAAACTGGAGCAAAATAATATAACCATGTCGCAGTATGAAGCCAAGTTTGCCGAGTTGTCCCAGTTTACGTCTCACTTAGTTGATAATGAGGAGAGAATGACGCGGATGTTTCTAAGAGGTTTGAAACCCAAGATACGTCAATACCTCATCTCTCACAAATTGTGTTTGTATTCAGATGTTGTAAATAGGGCTCAATTATTGGAGCGCGATAATGAGTCAACCCAACCAAGAGAGAGCAACCGACAAAATGATAATACTAGTGGTAGCAGTCATCGAAGCGGTGACAACAAACGTGAAGGGAATCAACATGCCAGAAATGATAAACACTTCGGTGGTAATCATGGCCAAGACAGTAAAGGTGGACATTTTAAGAAGAGGAGATTCAACAATGATGGAAAGACGTCAGCACCAGCACCCGTTTTTAAGGAAGGAGAACGACCACCTATCATATGCTTCAAATGCGGAGGGGAGGGACACATCAGTCCAAACTATGCGCAGCAGTCCAAAACGTGTTACAATTGTGGAAGAAAAGGTCACCTAGCTAGATTTTGTCATACAGGGAAGCCAAGTCCAGCTGGGATGGAGGCACCAAAGGCCGTTCCAGAAAAGTCAAAACTAGTAGTTCAAGGGAGAGCGTTTGTTGTGACCTCCCAGAAAGTAAGGAACCCGAACGAGGTCATCACGGGTAAGCTAATCATAAACTCTAACAAAGTATATAAATTATTTGATACCGGTTCTACCCATTCTTTTATTTCTCCTACTTGCGCTCAACGTTTAAATTTGAATCCGGAGAAATTAGACTTTGACTTATCTGTTGAAACTCCGTTAGGAGAAACCTTTATTACATCCACTATTTATAAGTCTTGTTTGATATAAATCGGTACCCTCACATTACATGTCAATCTTATTTCCTTAAAAATACTTATGTTTGACATAATTCTAGGGATTGATTGGTTAACTACTCATCATGCAAAAATTGATTGTTTTCGTAAGGTTGTTAGCTTTCATATTCCTAACTAACCTATTATGAAAATTCAAGCAACCAAACTATTAAAATCAATTACTATCATATCAAGCCATAAAGTTATTCATTTATTGAAAAACGGATGTCAAGCTTTCTTAGCCCATGTCACAAATTAAACAAAAAAACGTCAGATTTGAATGATATTTCTATTGTTAATAAATTTCCTGATGTATTCCCTGAAGAACTTCCTGGCCTACCCTCAGAGCGTGAAATTGAATTTTGTATCAAATTTGAACCCGGTACAAAACCCATTTCCAAAGCCCCATATCGAATGACTCTTATTGAACTTCAAGAGTTAAAGACCCAACTGCAGGAATTGTTAGACATCGGTTTCATTCATCCTAGTATGTCTCCTTGGGGTGCTCCTGTTCTATTCGTGAAGAAGAAAGATGGGAGTATGTGACTTTGTATTGATTATCGGGAGTTGAACCATGTCACTGTCAAAAATAGATACCCGTTGCCTCGCATTGATGACCTGTTTGACCAGTTGCAAGGCACCAAATTCTTTTCAAAGATTGATCTTCATTCTGGATATCGCCAAGTGAAGATTAAAACCGATGACATTCCAAAGACGGTTTTCAGAACTCGGTACGAGCATTATGAATTCCTTGTCATGTCTTTTGGATTAACTAATGCTCCTGCTGCCTTCATGGACATGATGAACCGAGTATTCAAGGAATATTTGGATCATTTTATGGTTGTCTTTATTGATGACATTCTCATATATTCCAAAAGCCGTGAAGATCATGAGCAACACTTGAGGCTGATACTCCAAAAGCTTCGTGAAAACAAGCTTTATGCTAAGTTGAAGAAATGCGAGTTCTGGCTTGAGGAAGTAGCATTCCTTGGTCACGTAGTATCAAGTCATGGAATATCTGTTAACTCGGCAAAGATTGATGCAATTCAAAGCTGGGAGCAACCTAAATCAGTGACAGAAGTACGTAGCTTTCTCAGTTTAGCTGGTTATTATCGGAGATTCGTAGAAGGGTTTTCTCAAATTTCTACTCCATTAACTCAGCTGACTCGAAAAGATACAAAATTCGATTAGAGCGAGGAATGTGAGAAGAGTTTTCAAGAACTCAAAAGAAGACTCATTTCAGCACCTTTTCTGACAATACCATCTGGCTCGGAGGGATTTGTCATCTATAGTGATGCTTTAGGCAGAGGGTTAGGATGTGTTCTCATGCAACATGGGAAAGTTATAGCCTATACCTCTCGACAACTCAAAGAATATGAGAGGAATTATCCTACTCTTGATCTAGAGTTGGTAGCTGTTGTCTTCGCACTTAAAATTTGGAGGCATTACCTGTATGGGGAGAAAGTGGAGATCTATACAGATCATAAAAGCCTCAAATATTTCTTCACCTAAAAGGAAATCAATATGCGACAATGATGTTGGCTCGAACTGTTAAAAGATTATGATCATACTATTCAATACCATCCTGGAAAAGCGAATGTGGTAGCTGACGCATTGAGTAGAAGATCATATGCGGGTACGAGTGCGATATTGTCAACGCAAAGGCCCATTTTATATGACTTGCAAAGGATGGAGATAAAGTTAAAGACTCCAGGGACCCACGTGTTGATGGCAAACATATGAATAGAATTGACTTTAATCGATAAAGTTAAAGCGGCTCAAAGACCTGAAGTTGATGCGTGTGAGAAAGAAAGTGCAAGAAGGTGCTATCCCGGAAGTAAAAATCGATGAAGAAGGAATACTACGAGTCAACTCCAGACTTTGTATTCCTAAAGACCCTGATTTAAAGTATAAAATCATGATGGAGGCGCACAACACACCGTTTGCAATCCATCCTGGGAGTACCAAAATGTATCGTGATCTTCAACATACATTTTGGTGGAGCAATATAAAGAGAGAGATAGCGGAGTTTATCTCAAGGTGTTAAACTTGTCAACGAGTCAAGGAGGAGCATCAAGTGCCAAAAGGTCCATTGCAACCACTTGAAATTCCAGAATGGAAGTAGGAGCACATTACCATGGATTTCGTTACTGGTCTTCCCAAGGTTTCTTAAGGCATAGATTCAATTTGGGTCATTGTTGATAGATTGACTAAGTTTGCTCATTTATTACCTATACGAGAAACTTATTCACTTGAACATCTTGCTCGTGTGTATATAAACGAGATTGTAAGACTGCATGGTATGCAAATATCCATAGTTTCGGATCGAGACCCAAGATTCACTTCACAGTTTTGGGTTAGTTTGCAAAAAGCTATGGGCACGAATTTACGATTCAGTTCGGCTTATCATCCTCAAACAGACGAGCAGTTGGAGAGGACTATTCAAACTCTTGAGGATCTGTTAAGATTCTGTGTCCTTGACTTTAAAGGAAGTTGGGACAAGTTCTTACCATTGGTGGAATTTTCCTACAACAATAGTTATCAAGCAAGTATCTGCATGGCTCCATTTGAGGCGTTGTATGGAAGAAAGTGTTGTTCTCCAGTATGCTGGGACGAGGTGGGTGAAGCAACGTTTTTAGGACTGGAATTGGTACGTATGACTACAGAAAAGATTCAAATGATACGACAACGTATAAAAACCTCACAAGATCAACAAAAGAGTTATGCTGATCTTCATCGGAAGGATGTGGAATTCAATGTTGGAGACATGTGTTGTCACGTGTTGCTCCATGGAAGGGAGTTACAGGATTTGGAAAGAGAGAAAAGCTCAATCCTCGATTCATTGGCCCATTTGAAATTTGATAAGTGGGTTTTATACCTACTTATTGGATATCAATTTACGCGAATTATGCCCATCTCAAGTACATTTTAGTCTGTTTTAGTTGCATTTCATGTTATTTTGCATTGCATGTACTGAGAACTCTGTTTTAGCATAAAAGTACAGGAAATGGCGTACTTTGGTGGTGTTGGATGGCAAAAGGCTATTGGATGCATGGCTCAAGGCTGAAGGATGCACGACATGAGAATGTAGTGAAGTAAAGGGACTGGTAATGAAGGAAGGAAGGAAAAGAATGAACAAGCAGCAGTAGCAGTAGCATGACAAAACCGAATATACGCATCGCAAGCCGCGTGGCGCGTAATAGGCTTGAGGACGCATGCCATGCGCGAGTACTTTCATTTGAATGTAAAAAGACACTACAAGTCTCGCGCCCACGCGAGAATTATACTGGGGGAGCGCGCGGCCGCGCGCGATGGTTGCTGATGCTGAGCTGTTTATTTTAATTTCTAATTTTAAAGGGTTGTAATTGATTAAAAATAATATCTGACTGGTGTCAGATGTATCTTTGATTACTTTTATGTATTTTTCACAGTAGTAGCTAGGGTTTACACATTGGGAGAGATTCCAACGAAAAACGAAGCATAAACTCCATCTTTTCTAATTCTTCTTGGGATTTTCTATCATTGTGGATTATCATCTTTATTTTGCTGGATTTATATGAGGATTTGAACGTTAACTTTGGTTTATAATCTGCAATTGGGTTTGATCGTTTATATCCTTCATCTTTCAATTATTTGCTTGTGAATCATGTTTAGCTTTGATCCCATAATGACTTTTAGTTCAGTCATGAACTAAACTCCATTATGGTATTCTAACGGATTTGAATATGTAGTTTGGTTGCATGCTTGATTGCTGGGGCTGTTTTACATATCATATGGGATGTCTATCATGATTGTTTTGCATGTATGAATGCTTGATCACCATTCATTTCAGTACTTGCATGGAATTGACAATGAACATGCGAGTATGGATTGTAATTATGATAGCATACATATATGGGGTTGTTTTATATGGCTTATGTATTTTGTGAACCAGATAGACATATACTGTTTCACCGTATGAGTTAACATAAGGGCTTGTGCTTTAATTTAGTATGATTGCAATTTCACATAGACATATAGTGCTTTTGGTTATATTGATGATTACATGGAGTCTATCATCTGTGGATGCTGTGTAAGTAGGTCATAGTACATTAAAAAATGGCTATAACTCTATTAGTGCTCTTGGCAACTTTCCTGTGATATGTGAACAATTCTTGTATGATAGTGGTAATTAGATGAAATATTGAATGAAGTTAGGATCCCATTATTTCCAGACTTGGTTTATTCCATTATTATTCTTGTTTTAGTTGTTATATGCAATTAGAGTAATTCACCAATATAGTCACTAGTCTAAGCATATAAATATAGTGATTTAATTGATGCGTAGTAGTTTAAATTTTACAACTTTCTCTGTGGGATCGATACTCTACTTACTTTGTATTACTTGTTGACACATGTATGCTTGCATGAGTTAGAGCTCTTTTGTCAGAACTGAAAAAGAGGCAACAAGTTTTTGGCGCCGTTGTCGGGGAAAGGCGTTTTAATTTAAATAATTATCATCAGTTTCAAGCTATATTGTATGACTTAGACCATTCTGATTGTTTCTTATTTCTATTTTTGTTTTATTTTTGGTTTCAGGTACTTGTAGATTTTTATGTACACGCGATCATCCAACTCAGAATTAACACTAGCACAGGATAACATTAACGGAAGAGGTTGGAAAGCAAGTGTGCGCAGAAATTTACAAGCTCAACTAGAAAGTACAACAGTTAGTATGGCAGAAGAACAGAGAATTGAGCAAAGAGAAGAGCATCGAGCTCTAAGGGATTATTCCATGCCAAATATAAACGAACTACAGTCTAGCATTGTTAGGCCGGTGATAGCAGCGAATACTTTTGAGATTAAATCGGGCACAATTCAAATGGTGCAGAATTCGGTACAGTTTGGGGGTGCTGCTATGGATGATCCGGATGAACACCTATTGAGTTTCATTGAGATTTGTGATACATTCAGATACAACGGTGTGACGGAGGATGCTATCAGACTTAGGCTATTCCTATTCTCATTGAGAGATAAGGCTAGAAGTTGGCTACATTCTTTGCCGTTAGGGTCAATCACTACATGGGAGGACTTAGCACAGAAATTCTTAGCCAAGTTCTTCCCAATGGCTAAGATTGCAAAGATGAGGACGACTATCTCTCAGTTTGAGCAATAATAGGGCGAGTCCTTATATGAAGCATGGGAGAGATATAAAGAGATGTTGAGGAAGTGTCCGCATCATGGTATGCCAGATTGGATGGTGATCAACTCATTTTATAATGGATTGGGATGACAATGAGACCGATTGTAGATCAACGTTAGGGGGGGGGCATTATGGGCAAAAGAGCTATGACGAGGCCTATACACTTATCGAGACTATGGTCGCAAATGACTACCGTAATCCTACATTTCGGATGCCACCGCCCAAGGTTGCGTGTGTGTTGAGGTTGATGCTATTACCCGCTTGTTGGCACGAGATGGCGTGAATGGCAAAGAAAATAGATACAATCGCGTAAAGCAAAGTAAAAAACAGTTGCCTTCAGATGTGAGATTTGTGCGGGGTCACACTCCACGGATCAATGTGCTATCAGCTCGGAGTCGGTACAGTATGTGAGCAACTATAGGAAAGATCAAGGTCAATTTCAGAACACATACCACCCCAACAACCGAAATCATCCAAACTTTAGTTGGTCAAATAACCAAGGACATCAATGAGAATCGGTTTAAATAGAACCAACAGTTTAAATGCAGTCATCTCAAATACATTTTTCATCAAAACCACCGTTTCCACCGGGATTTGCTCAACAACAATAACATCACACTCCAGCTGCACCAAAGCCAGAAAAGAAATCAGAAATGGAGGAGATAATGTTGAAATACATGGCAAACACGGAAGTTATGATCAAAAGCCAAGCAGTGGCTATCAAGAATCTGGAGACTCAAATGGGGCAAATGGGGAGCATGCTTAACAACAGGCCCTAGGGTTCATTTCCAAGTAATACAGAGACAAATCCTAGAAGAGACGGGAAGGAACAATGTCAAGCGATCACATTGAGATCTGGGAGAATCTGCAGTATCGCAAGTCGCGCGTCTGCCGTGCAGAATACATCGAGGGAAGTCGCATGCCAAGCCATGACAGAAAGAGCAGTCACTGACGAGAAAGAAAATCTGGAAAAATCTGAGTCGCAGTAGGAAGAGAAAGATAAAGCAGGTTCAGAGGAAAAGATTAAGAGTTCAGTACCACCAATTCAACCTCAAGTACCGTATCTGCAGAGATTAAACAGGCAGAGGGAAGATAAACAATTCAATAAGTTCTTGGAGGTATTCAAAAGTCGCAGATCAACATATCGCTCACCGAGGCATTGGAACAAATGCCAAGCTATGCAAAGTTTATGAAGGGTATATTGTCAAAGAAGAGAAGACTAGATGAGTTTGAGATAAGCCTTGACAGAGGAATGCGCAGGCAAAGGCTTGAATGAAATTACCTCCAAAGTCAAGGATCCGGGCGCCTTCACAATTCTGTGCACAATTGGGAAGATGAACTTTAGTAAGTGTTTATGTGATCTGGGGGCAAGTATAAATTTGATGCCTTTGTCAGTGTTCAATCAGTTGGGACTGCCGGCTCCAAGGCCGACAAACATATCATTACAGTTAGCTGACAGATCCATCACGTATCCACAGGGAATTGTTGAAGATGTATTGGTAAAGGTGGACAAGTTTATCTTTCTGGCTGACTTCATCATCTTAGATTACGAGGAGGACAAGAGCATACCAATAATACTGGGGAGACCATTCCTAGCCACATGCAAGACTTTGATAGATGTGCAGAAAGGGGAACTCACTATGTGTGATCAGGATTAGGAGGTCACCTTCAACGTCTTCAAAGCCATGAAGTTCCCAATAGATGAAGAAGAATGTTTTCTGGTTGATTTGGTGGACCGGGTCGTAAAGGATGAGGTACAGAGTCTTGTGGATTATGAACCTTTGAGAAGTATCATTGCTAAAAATTCAGAATTGGAGGACGATGCAGTCGATGAACTTGTGCAATACCTGGATATCATCCCAAAATTCAGGAGATTCGGAATACCGGTCGAGCCATTGACAAAAGCTGGAGAGTCTTTAGTAAAATTGAAACCATCTCTCGAGTCACCTCCAGAGCTGGAATTGAAACCACTACCAGAACATCTCAGGTACGCATTTTTAAATAAAGATTCAAAATTACCTGTGATTATTTCTTTTGTACTAACATCTTTTCAGGAAGAAAAACTGCTACGAGTGCTTAGAGAGTTCAAATCTGCTATTGGATGGACCATAGCAGATATCAAAGGGATCAGCCTTTCGTTCTATATGCATAAGATCTTGCTGGAAGATGGGAGTAAACCGTCGGTTGAGCAACAAAGAAGGCTTAATCCGATAATGAAAGAAGTGGTCAAGAAAGAGGTACTGAAATGGCTGGATACAGGAATAATTTATCCGATTTCAGACAGCTCATGGGTGAGCCCAGTGCAGTGTGTACCAAAGAAGGGTGGTATGACCCAGCCAGTGACCAATGAAAATAATGAGTTAATTCCAACACGCATAAATGACGGGGTGGAGAGTCTGCATGGATTACCGTAGGCTCAACAAAGCTACAAGGAAAGATCATTTTCCACTACCATTCATTGATCAGATGTTGGACAGATTAGCGAGTCATGAGTATTATTGCCTTTTGGATGGATATTCAGGCTACAATCAGATTATGATAGCTCCAGAAGACCAGGAAAAGACTACCTTCACATGTCCATACAACACTTTTGCTTTTAGAAGGATGTCTTTCAGATTATGCAATGCTCCAGCCACCTTTCAAAGATGCATGATGGCTATATTTTCAGACATAGTGGAGCAAAACGTGGAAGTATTTATGGATGATTTCTCGGTCTTTGGAGACTCATTTGATTTATGCCTTGAGAATCTGGTTATGGTTTTGAAGAGATGTGTTGAGACGAACTTAGTGCTGAACTGGGAAAGGTGCCATTTCATGGTACAAGAAGGAATCATACTGGGACACAAGGTCTCGAAGAAGGGACTTGAGGTGGATAGAGCGAAGTTGGATACAATTGAGAACTTACCGCCGCCTACTTCAGTAAAAGGTGTTCGCAGTTTCTTGGGAAATGCATGTTTCTACCGCAGATTTATCAAAGATTTCTCCAAAATAACCAAACCACTATGCAGTCTATTGGAGAAGGATATACAGTTCAATTTTGACGAAGCCTGCATGTTGGCATTTAAGCACTTAAAGAGAAAACTAACTTCAGCACCAGTGATTATTGCACCAGATTGGGAATTGCCATTTGAGTTGATGTGTGATGCCAGCGATTACGCTGTAGGGGCTGTTTTGGGGCAGAGGAAAGAAAAGATTTTTCATGTGATATATTATGCCAGCAAGACCCTTACAGATGAACAGTTGAACTACACCACCACAGAGAAAGAGTTATTGGCAGTGGTGTATGCCTTTGATAAATTTTGAGCATATCTGATTGGCACAAAGGTGATAGTGTATACGGATCACGTGGCAATTCGACATTTAATGGCAAAAAAGGATGCAAAACCCCGGTTGATTAGATGGATTTTATTACTGCAGGAATTTGATTTGGAGATCAAGGACAGAAAGGATACTGAGGACCAAGTGGCGGACCACTTATCGCGACTAGAGAATCCGAAAAGGAAAGCAGACGATAATGTATTGATAAATGAGACCTTTCTAGATGAGCAGTTATTTGTGGTGAAAGGGGAAGTGCCATGGTTTGCTGACTACGCGAATTATTTGGTAAGTAAGATGGTACCCTATGACTTAGTGGGTTATCAAAAGAAGAAATTCCTGCATGATGTTAAATGGTATATATGGGATGAACCTTACTTGTTTAAACAATGCTCTGATCAAATGATAAGGAGGTGTATCCCGTTTAGTGAGACCGAGGGAATTTTGCAGGATTGTCATGCTTCGGTGTATAGAGGTCATTACGGGGGAGAAAGAACAATGGCTAGAGTACTCCAAGCAGGATTTTATTGGCCAACTATTTTCAAAGATGCACACAGTTTTGTCCAGCGATGTGATAGATGTCAGCGAGTGGGGAACATCTCGAAAAGAAATGAAATGCCCATGAATACAATCCTCGAAGTTGAAATTTTCGATGTGTGGGGGATTGATTTCATGGGACCCTTTGTTTCTTCCTGCGAAAATTTATACATCTTGCTCGTAGTGGATTATGTCTTGAAATAGGTAGAAGTGGCAGCTCTTCCGACAAACGATGCCATGTTCTAAGATTCTTACACAGAAGTATCTTCATGAGAGTTGGGACTCCAAGGGCCATTATCAGTGACGAAGGTAGTCATTTCTGCAACACACAGTTTACAGCTTTGTTGGCTAAGTATGGGGTGAACCATCGCATTGCTACAACTTATCACCCACAAACAAATGGCCAAGCTAAAGTGTCGAATCGAGAAGTCAAGAGAATCCTTGAAAAAGTTATGAATCCCACACAGAAGGATTGGTCGTTAAAGTTGGATGATGCAGTATGGCCTTATAGGACTGCATACAAAACTCCGTTGGGAATGTTACCTTTCCAGTTTGTGTACGAAAAAGCCTGTCACCTTCCTATGGAGTTAGAGCATAAGGCATATTGGGCAATTCGAAAGCTAAATTTTGATTTGAGTGCTGCAGGGGAAAAATGCCTCCTCCAACTCAATGAGTTGGATGAATTCAGATTACAGGCATATGAGAATTCAAAGCTTTATAAGGAGAAGGTGAAGAAATGGCATGACCGAAAGATCATTGCGAGATCCTTTGAACCGGGACAAAGGGTTTTACTTTATAACTCCAGACTTAAACTTTTTCCCGGGAAGCTAAAATCGAGATAGTCAGGGCCATTCACAATGAAGACTGTCTTCCCACATGGGGCAGTTGAAGTATTTGAGAAGTTTCTAGACAATCCTTTTAAGGTGAATGGACAACGCTTGAAGCATTACTTTGGTGGTGAGGTAGATAGATAGAAAGTCGCCTTAATTCTTTCTTCGACGTGAGATTCAGAGACAGTCACGCTAATTGACTATAACTTAGCGCTTGATGGGAGGCAACCCATTATTTCTATCTCTATTTTTCTTTCTTTTTATTTATTCAGTAGGGTATTTAATTAGTTCATCTCTATTTCGTTGTTGATAATTTATATGTTGTGCATAATGGAGTGCGTAGCTGAGTTTGCAGTGAGAGGTGTTGGAAGTAGGATAGAGTTTGTTTAGTCATTCCTGTTGCTCATAAATTCATACCTTCACAGTGTACATTCATGTCCCTGCAGGTATCGTCAAGTGCACTCATCACTGATATGTAATTTGGGAGTAAATAGTGTGCAGAAAAGGCATGAAGTTAAAGCTACATGGCACAAGCCAGCGGCTCGAAGTCGAGAGCTCTAGTTCAAATCAACAATTTAATTCTTCACTCATACCACAAGAAGACTTCCTCTCACGAATCCGTGCTAATGCAGCAAGCGACATCGGTCTTGGAAAGTTTCACCAGTTTAAAAAACCGAGCCGAGGCTTAATTGGTTTCTCACTTGATATAACAGAAGCAATGCCTTTAATTCTCCACATGCCTCCTTAGCTCTATAAAGACGCAGACTCACGATTCTCTCTCCATTCAAAAAGCAGACCCACGCTCTCATTCACGGATATAAACCTAGGGTTTCCATTTAGGTTGTGCAACAACTAGTTTGAGGGTCAGTAGATCTTATTCAGTGCCAAGCAATCCATCTACATTCTCTCTTTCATATGCACATGGGTCCAAAAAGAGCACGGTCCATCCCCATCTCTTCCTCGTCAGAATCTTCCTCAAGTAACCAAGAAGAGGATGTCGTGGACCACAGGAAATTTATCAATTTGGAAGCTCAACAAGAATATTATCGAATCGTAGCCAAATCGTTTGAAAAGGAACGAGGGTTTAAACCTGAAAAGCAAGATGGCCAACTATGGAATATGATACATGAAAGAGACTAGGTTGGTTTGGCTGCAACTCCTATGCCTATTCCTATGGGGGTTGTTCGAGAGTTCTACGCGAATGTTAAGGAGATGAAAGGAGGGATAACACTGGTACGAGGAGTACAAGTGGGTTTTCGCCCCCCAGCCATCAGAGCAGTGTTTGGGATGACTGACACACCACCAATGGGGTCTGCTAATTGGGTCACAGGTGCATATTTGATGACGGACTTGGACTTAGTGATTTCTGAATTGTGCATTCCGGGCACCAAATGGAATTATAAGGCAGGGACGACTGAGCCAAAATCTTTTCCAGCGTCCGCCTTGAATCGATATGCCAAGGCATGGAATCTGTTTATCTGTGCCAAATTAATTCCATTCGCTCACCAGCATGAAATAACCACTGAGCGGGGTATCATTTTATAAGGCATTATCAAAGGCAGGTACATTGACATCGGCCACCTAATTCATCAGAACATGTTACGTTATTTGCGGGGGAGCATGACTGGGAGTATTCCACACGCTGCGTCAGGGCGCACCATGTCAGTACACAACAAGGAGTCCCATGGAATAACGAGTAACTGCAGAACCCGAGCCACGATATCACTCATGCTACTATTGCCAAATTCAAGGATTGGACGGGTGGTGAACCACATCCGCGAGGACTAGGTTTTATTATCCAACCCACTTTCTTAGAGCCGCCACTGCAGCCCCCTCGGACCGATGAGGCAGGTCCCTCGACACAAGCACACACTGTTCATGGTGATCGCTAGCTCCGAAGGTTAGAGCGACGGGTTGATTCCATCTACGACAATTTTGGAGCGTTTGCTACGGGTCTCACGAGGGCCTTGGCCGATGCCTTTGCGCAGCAAGGAACAATGCTAGAATGGCCTCAATTTGGGACAACAATGCCATATCCACCACCAGATTCACCACCCGAGGAGGGTGGTGCAGCCGATCATTAGGGGAGTTCTCTTGTACCCTTTACCTTCATTCAATGGAGCATTGAATACTTTAAGTTTGGGGGTATTGGGGTAGTAGTATAGTAGCATGTAATTTAGTTTTTGCATGATTAGTTTGAAATTTTAAAATTTTGCATAATTAGTTTACTAGTTTAGTTGTTTGTGTGTTATTGTTTTATGTGATAGAAAATTTTCGTTTTAGTTAGTTTGCATGTCTCACAAAGTTCTTATTTTTTGGAATTTCTTGCCTAGCCAATGATGTTAGTGAATTATGAAGGATTTTTGAGTATATGGAATAACATGAACGTAGTTATAATGTTTTACACGATGAAATTCATGTTGCTGTTTAAATGCTTCCGGTTTGCACGGATGTGTTCACAATCACTTGTAGGTATAAGAATTATGTGTTGCATTGCTTGTTAGAAAATGTAGTTTTAAAAAGAGAAATATGTGAAACATGCATGTAGACTTGACAAACATTGACATTCAAACTTTAGGAAAACATGGGTATGCTATGTACATATAAAAAAAAAATAATAATGAATAGCAATAACGTGGCTAGTCTTATTTCGGGGCCCTGGCTACTTGAGTAAGTACGTCCGAGGGGACTGTCTCTACACCTAGCGCCCTAAGGTCTTTCATGGTCTGGGAGTCGTTGGTTAAAAGCTCGCTAAGGGGTAGCAGTGTTGCCTAAGGGAATAAGACATTGCACAGTCATGTGAAAAAAAAGAAAAAGAAAAGAAAAATAGCAATAAACACCGCGGGAAAGAGCGAAAATCGCTCTCGTGAGTAGCAATAAAGCAGGTAAGCCCATTGTTGAACTTTAGTTTGTTTGGATATGTTGGAACAGTCTTAGTTGCATAAGTATACATGATTCTTAATTTATACTATAATTTTCTATTTTGAGCAGTTTAGCATGTGTATTCTTTGCTTGAATCAAGTTTTGGTGAACACTATACACATACACACAACATCTCTATAGCATGTATGAATTATCTGAGTGTATGATGTTATGAAAATAGTTTAGTTTGAACTTGTATTCTTGAATCTAGATAAGTCGCTGAGGCATTTTGGGCTGAAATTCTGTTTAAGTTGGAATGATGCGAGACTAGTCTGCATAGTAATTTAGCTGCATAGTAGTGCTTTTTCATTTTAATTGTTAGTTAGCATGCATTGCAAGCAATAGTTCAAGTTTGGGGGTATTTGATAAGTGGGTTTTATACCTACTTATTGGATATCAATTTACGCGAATTATGCCCATCTCAAGTACATTTTAGTCTGTTTTAGTTGCATTTCATGTTATTTTGCATTGCATGTACTGAGAACTCCTTTTTGGCATAAAAGTGTAGGAAATGGCGTACTTTGGTGGTGTTGGATGGCAAAAGGCTATTGGATGCATGGCTCAAGGCTGAAGGATGCACGGCATGAGAATGTAGTGAAGCAAAGGGATTGGTAATGAAGGAAGGAAGGAAAAGAATGAATGAACAAGCGTGAAGAGAGAGCATGTGATTTACGTAACCGAATACATAGATCGCAAGCCACGCCATGGCCATGCCGATGAGAATAGGCTTGAGGATGTGCACCAACACGGTACTTACCGACAGTAACAAGACATCGCAAGTATCGCTACCGCGCAAGAATTATATCTTTGGGGAGCGCGCGGTACGCAATGCAACGATGGTTGCTAATGCTAAGTTGTTTATTTTAATTTCTAATTTTAAATGGTTGTAATTGATTAAAAACGATATCTGACTGGTGTCAGACGTATCTTTGATTAGTTTTATGTATTTTTCACAATAGTAGTTAGGGTTTACACATTGGGAGAGATTCCAACGAAAAACAAAGCCTAAACTCCATCTTTTCTAATTCTTCTTGGGATTTTCTATCATTGTGGATTATCATCTTTATTTTGCTGGATTTATATGAGGATTTGAACGTTAACTTTGGTTTATAATCTACAATTGGGTTTGATCATTTCTATCCTTCAATGCGAGTATGGAATGTAATTATGATAGCATACGTATATGGGGCTGTTTTATATGGCTTATATATTTTGTGAACCAGATAGACATATACTGTTTCACCGTATGAGTTAACATAAGGGCTTGTGCTTAAATTCAGTATGAATGCAATTTCACATAGACATATAGTGCTTTTGGTTATATTGATGATTACATGGAGTCTATCATCTGTGGATGTTGTGTAAGTAGGTCATAGTACATTGAAAAATGGCTATGACTCTATTAGTGCTCTTGGCTACTTTCCTGTGATATGTGAACAATTCTTGCATGATAGTGGTAATTAGATGAAATATTGAATGAAGTTAGAATCCCATTATTTCCAGACTTGGTTTATTCCATTATTATTCTTGTTTTAGTTGTTATATGCAATTAGAGTAATTCACCAATATAGTCAATAGTCTAAGCATATAAATATAGTGATTTAATTGATGCGTAGTAGTTTAAATTTGACAACTTTCTCTGTGAGATCGATACTCTACTTACTTTGTATTACTTGTTGACACATGTATGCTTGCGTGAGTTAGAGCTCTTTTGTCAGAACTGAAAAAGAGGCAACAAAATCCTTGACTGAATAGGAACTGTGGCCTATAGACTCGCTTTACCGCCAAGTATGTCTCGTGTTCATAACGTTTTTCACATATCCATGTTACGTAAATATGTGGAAGACCCAAACCACATTATTGAGTTAGAACAGGACGAAATAGCGGAAGATTTAACGTATGAAGAGGTTCCTGTTAAAATCTTGGATAAGAAGGAATATATTCTACGCTTGAAGGTTATACCTCAAGTCAAAGTTTTGTGGAGAAACCAAGATGTTGAAGAAATGACCTGGGAGTTAGAATCTGAAATGAAATCAAGGTATCCTCACCTCTTCGACATACCAGGTATGTACCCTAATTTCGAGGGCGAAATTTCATAGGAAGGGGAGGTTGTAAGATCCCAACTTTTATGAATAAAGATGAATTTTCTATAAATATTATTTTTGAATATTGAGTGAATTTGATATAATGTTATAGTTGTGGGTAATATTTATAGATTTTGCAAAGTACGCAAGTTGTTATATTATATTCGATTGATCGGGGAATATTCGTTTTAACAGGGAATATTCGTACGACGACACAATCATTGGTGGACCCCACAACGGAATTATTGTCGGAATGAAAACACGACAAAAATATCTTTTTATAAAAATAACGACGAAAGTTTTACCGTTAACTGTTCAAATACCCGGTGTTAAAATTACAGTAATACGCGTTGTTGCATAATAGCACACAGTATTGATTATTGATGCTTGCATGAGAAGTCACTCAGTTTTGTTCAATTATTGCCACAATAATTATTGCATAGTATCTCACGTTATTTGATTCAATTATTGTCAATATTTTATATATTATTAAATCAATAATTGAGATGACAAGTCATTCATATTATTATTTGCATAATTAACAATGTCTAGAAAGTTCTATCAAGGAGAGGTTTGGTCACCTAATTACGCGCCAATAGGGAGAAATCCTTATCGAAAAGCCCTCTCTTTACTGAGAATGATCTGATTGTTAATATTGCGAGTTATAATAATGATGAATAAATGTGGTTAAAAATATTGAAGGGATTTTTATGAGGTATTTGTTGTAAATTTTACTTATTATATGGACTCCCACTTACCCATTTTTCAAAATAATCGGTAGAAAGTTATTCAAGATATATATATATATATATATATATATATATATATATATATGCATGTGATGACACATGGGGGGTGGGAATTCTTGCCTGGGAAGGATTTCCTAGTGGAAAATAAAATACCCTCCATCCTACGGTAACTTTTATAACATATATATATATATATATTATATTTTATTTAAAGTTTTTGTTTTATTAAAATATTTTATTGCACAATAATAAATAGCAAAATCGAAATTTTCAGAAAATTTCGTCGGTGCTTCGCCTGTGAATTTCAAACGTTGTGCGTTCGTGATTTTATTCAAATAGTATCCTTTTCATGCTCCTATAAATAGGATACTTAGTTAGAATTGAAAATCACACTAGAATCAGAGAATTCTTCTTCTATAATATTGAGCGTATTTCTTTAGAGTTCAAGGAAGCTTTGAGTGTAGAAAATAGTGAATTTTTTTTTCAAGAATATCCCCCGCTATACCAGTTGGAATACTCTTCTTTTCAAGGTAAGGGATGTTATTTTTGTTCAATATTCATATGAAATAATATTTTCTTCCATACTCTTTAGTATATAAGTAATATTATTTTGTTTCAGATTCTGAATTCTATACTTATTTTGTTAAAGTTTTGGCTTCTATACTTCATGAAATTAGTAGAATATCCTTGATATTTGCGCTTCATCCAGTATCTTTCCATGGAAATATTATTCTGAGCATTCTTGATAAGTTTTAACTTTTTCATGCCGGAGTACTATTCACGGGATTACTATTCTTGAAAAATTTATCCATTGCTTCTTTTAATTGAATTCTTATATCATTGTTATCATCCTCATGCTTATATTGTTATGAAAGTCATCTTTGGCCCGTAGTGCATAGATGGACTTGGTATGATTATGACCAAGGATTATTCGGTATAATCATGACCATAATGTTACAAATGATGTGGTAAAAGTCCTCATTGGCCCGTAGTGCATTGATGGATAGTTGTTGGCATGATCATGACCATTGATAAAAACACGAATATCATTGGCCCGTAGTGCATGGATAATTGTGGTTATGATACTAATGAATATCCTTGACCGTTGTGCAGGGGTCATTCGATGATGTGGATTATTTATTAAGCTGAGTCTCAGTGATAAAATTGATGATAAATTCTTTTAAATTATAGAAGATAGTAGATATCATGCTCTACATGACTCTTCTAATGGATTGCTTGTTCTGCTGCAGTTAAACTTGATGTCTATTATATTTTATCAGTTTAACATTGTTGAAGGCTAACGATAATTTATTCTGCATTATCTTAGTCATAATATTTCTTACCGGGCTAGTTGAGCTCACCCTTTGCTTTCATTGTTCCCTTCAGAAAATGAGAATATAGCCGGGACTAGTCGGGGAACGAGTGATGACGGTCCGTATGTTTGCATTAGTAGTCCTCACTATTCTCGTGAAATAGTGTGATAATAAATGTATTGAGGACTTATTTTGAGTTTTAATACCGCCTAGAAGACAATATTTGTATTAAAACTCACATACTTCATGTCAGATATTTAAGTTTGTATTTGTATTCGGTACCATGTATTTGGCGACTCAGAATGGGTGATGTATACCTATTTTGGGGGCGTCACATTTCGTTTGATTGATACTTATATCATTGTTATCATCCTCATGCTTATATTATAACGGAAGTTATCTTTGGCCCATAGTGCATAGATGGACTGTTGATTATTAGTTTTACATTTGTATATCTTTGGCTTACGTGCAAAGATGGACTGTTGATTATTGGATTTACAGTTGTATATCTTTGGCTTACGTGCAAAGACAAACTGTTAATTGATATCTTTGGCCCGTAGTGCAAAGTTGGACAAGTGTATGACATGATCATGAGCACTGGTGATACTAACGAATATCCTTGGCCCGTAGTGCATGGATAATTCGATGATGTCAGGATCATGACCATTAGTTAATAGTTGTATGTCTTTGGACGTAGTGCAGTGACAGCCAATTAATTGGTATGATCATGACCATTAGTTTTATAGTTGAATATCTTTGGCCCGTAATGCAAAGATAGACAACTGATTGGTATGATTATTGTTATTACATTTGAATATCTTTAGCCTTTGGGGTAAGGATACTCAGTAAACATTCTATAAAGCTTTTGTGGCAAGGAGGAACTATTAATTTACATAATTATAAATATGAATTGTGAATTTAACTATAATCTTTAGTGGTTCAGGTGATGACAGGTGATGAAAATTCTCTTTGTCTTTGGTACAACAAAGAAATGTTGATGAGTATTACAGGAATAAAATATTAACGGTTAACTTTTAATTTGGAGGAGATAGTAGACATTATGTTCTTCTTGACTCTTCTAATGGATTGTTGATTCCGTTGTAATTATGGTTAAAATTTTTTATTATCTACCATATGTTCTAAATCTCTGATTTATTCAGATAAAGGCTATTGGTAAATGAATTATCTTAGTCATAATATTTTTTACTGGGCTAGTTGAGCTTACCCTTTTGCTTTCATTGTTCTCTTTAGGAAATGAGAATATAGCTAGGACTAGTTGGGGAATGGAGTGACGGTCGAGATGGTTGCTTTAGTAATCCTCACTATTCTGTGAAATAGTGTGATAATAATTGTAATGAAGACTTATTTGAGTTTGGATATTGTCTAAGAGATACTATTTGTATTAAAACTCACAGCTTATATTTTGTTGTATTCTGCACGAAACATAACAATTGTATAAAGTAAGTTTGTATTTTTATTCTATACCAGGTTTTTGGCGACCCAAGATGGGTTGTGTATACCTATTTGGGGGTGTCACATAATTTACCTAACCCCGGGTTTGGTGTTCACGATCCATCATACAAACAACATCTAACTACCCATTTATTTATGAACATTATCATACATACCATTAATTATTATAATTAATGTAATATCCCAGGTTATCTAACCTTAACATAACTTACACACCTTCAGATATACAAAAAGTTTTACATACAATAACATAATAAGTAAAGTTATAATATCTAATCCTGAATTTTGTCCTTGCCATTGTCTTTATCTGCTCCTCTTGCTACCTCGTTATTAGCTGAAATATTATTTTTAAGCAAGGGTGAGAAATGAGTTTGCTCCGCAAGTTAAAACATATAATAAGAAATATGAATCAAGAATATTAGAGTCTAGATTCGATAGGAATTCAACAATATTCAACGGATTTCGAAGTAGTTGAATAAATCATTTATCAATACAAGACTTTATCGAATTTCATGCTAAACAACAATTCAATGAGGAAAGAGTAAAACTCTTTTGAAGTTTCAATAATGTTCAATTGATTATCAAGAGATAATATTACTACAATAATAAAGTGGGATATTCCCAGATTTTAGCTGAGTGATCACAATTGGATCATGAACTAATAGAGAAATTATCAGACATTCAATACTGAGTTACCTCAAAATTATAAGTTAGTTATAAAAACTAAACTATAACCCTTTGCAAGTACTTGGAGCGGCCAACTCCTTGTACCTTATATTATGCATAATACTCAAAAATAGCGCAATAGCCGAATGTCCAACCCTAAGGTCCCCTTCATATAAGGGTTGTTCATCTCAGTCTTACATCATGAGTCTGTATCACAATAATATGGTTTGGATTTAAAGAAATGCTAAAGATTTCAAAATACAATATCTATATTGATCTAGCTGAAATAATTGGCATTGATATTTCAATAACAACTTAGTTTAAATACTAGAACGTATCAAGTTTCAATAAATATTAGTCTCAAAAAAAAAATTAGCTGAGACATAAGTCATAAACTGTTCAATAATAGTCAGAAATCAATTGCACTATTTGCAATCAACAATAATATTTATGGATGTGAATAACCAACAATAGTTATTCACCAGTCATGTTTTTGAAATTTAAAACTCAATTTGAGTTAATGAACTTACACTAATTACGAATGATCAATAATAATCTTAGATGTGGTATAATCAGCAATAATTGCCCACTTAACATGCTGGTAAAAGAATAACTCGAATTTGAGTTAAGGAAATTGCAATACATACGAATATTTAATAAAAATCTTAGATGTGGAATAATCATCAATAATTATCCATTAACATGCTTGAAAAAAATAATAACTCAAGTTTGAGTTTGAAAACTTGCCTTGGTTGTTGATTACTGCTACACAATTTGTTTGAAAGACCTATGATCAATAATATTGGTTTCACAATTAGCGTAACACATCACATCACATAATACTGCCATTTAAAGTCATTATATAACTTAGACACATAATCATGTAGTCACAACAGTGTTTAGAACCTATAAAAACACTTATTAGGTCAAAGTATTTCAGTCTGGCTGGATTTCGGTATCAATACGGTGTCCCGATTACCTTATCAGATAATTAACGATTTTTTTTTTATAAAACTCTATTCCAAAGCTTCAATATTATTTTAGATAATTTAATTATCCTTTATAATTTTTTTCGGAAGCTTATACTAATTTTCAAACAATTATTATCTATTATAATAATTTTTCAAACATTGGTATCATTTTTAAATGATTTAAATACTGAATAATTCCATTATCATTAATACTTAAATAGTTTAAAATATTAATGAAATCCTTGTCAAAATATTAGAAGTTATTTATAATAACTCATCGTAATATTTTTAAACCATAATATTACCTTTAAATGGTTTTTAAAACATTTAAAATTATTTTTAAATAATTACCATTAATATTCAAATATTAATGTATTTCTCATCAAAATATTAAAAGTCATTTAGTATAATTTAAAATATTTTTAAATCCTTTTTATCATTTTTAAATGATTTTTAAAACATAAACATCATTTTTAAACCATTTATTTAATACAATTATTAAAAAATTTATTATCATTAATATTCGCTTATTAATAAATTTATATTAAAATATTAAAAGTTATTTGTTATAACTTCAAATATTTTCTAATACTTTAATATCATTTTTAAATGATTTTTGAAATATTAAAATCATTTTAACTAATTTATTTAATATAATTATTAAATAAATTTAATATCATTAATATATAAATAAATTAAATCATTAATGAAATTAATGTCAAGTTATTAAAAGTTAATTTTATAACTTCAAATAATTTTTAAACTCATTTTTGAATATTTATTATTTATAATTTATTTTCTATTTTTATTGGTTTATTGAAATTAATTTAATTAATTTTAATAAAATCGTCATCATAGCTTTAAACTTTAAAATCGTGTCATAGCTTGGTGTTCTTCATCACTGAAGAACAACCATGGTCAATGCCCTAGGGGCTACTTTGATCATGGTTAATTCCTAACTGGTTTGGAATATGAGCTTGAGAGTGTAATCATGGTGTTGTTCTAGTGTAAGACTACAAGTACAAACAAATTTCATGGTCTAACTACTTTATTTCATGATGATTCTAAGGGCTCAAAGTTACTGACAAGGCTGTTCTGGAGTTTCTGGGTTACCCAGAAACCCAGTCAGGTCTAGGTAGCTACTTTGGAGCTTGAATAACTTAGTTTTTGTGTAATATTTGGGTGTTAGAGTGTCACACTCTTATAGATAACATGTCAAAGAATAAAAGTACTACACTTAGGTAGCTTAACTACATCACATATGTAAGATCTGGGTTGGTCAAACCTGGCCTGTCAGAAAACTTGTTCTTCAGTTTTCTGGAAATTCCAGAAAATTGCTTTTGTGGTTGGTCAACCTACTTTAACTGCTAATAACTTTGATTCTGTTGATTTTTTATGTGTTCTAATGTCATGGTTCTATAGTTCATATACCAGGGTACATCAATGATACACTTACGCAAGTAAACCACATAATACATGCAAGATCTAAGCACAACAAAAAGCTGTCAGACACTTTCTGGGGATTTTTTGGGTTTTCCAGAAACTCAATTTCATGACTGGTCAACCATGTTTGACCATAAATAACTTGGAATCTGGACATGATATGAACATGATTCCACTTCCAGTTTACTCTCCTCATAGCATACTACATCACTGATACACCTAGCAAGTCTAACAATTAACAGATTTGGATCTATGGCCTCACACAAATGACTGGCAGGCCATATTTTAGGGTTCTTGACAGTTTTTAAAAACATCATTTTCATGCACTTGGATGTTATGGATCTATGATATATCACCATAGATCACTATATAACATCCTATAACACATAAATAAACATAAAAACATATAAAAAAATTTAAGCACACAAGATCTAGCTTAGTTAGGGTTTATACCTTCCTTTGAACAATCTTTGATCTTTGCTTAATCTAATCTTGGAGTGTTATTGGCTTATCTTGGGACTGATTCACTAACTACATTTCGTGGCTTTAAGAGAGAGAAAAACTTGGTTAAGTGGATGAGCACAAATGATGCTTCTTTGATATTTTCTTTCTTTAATCTCTCACTTTTTGATTCTTGTCGACGGAAATGTTGTTATGTGGCACAAATGAGATGATGCGAGGTGTACTTAAACACATGGTGAAATTCCAAGAGATGTGTCAACAAATTTGGCCATATCACTTTTAACTTAAAATTTAAGTAAAGGGTATTTTAGTAATTTTGTATCTAAATGGGTATTTTGGTAATTTCCCATATAATTTTGAAGGGTAGTTTGGTCATTTGACATGATTCCTTTTAATCTTAACACTTAGGGTTTGATAATCATCAGTAGGGTTTGCTAATTAGGGTTTAGGGTTTCCAAATCAAAAATTAGGGTTTCTGAAAATAAAATTAGGGTTCTTGACTGATTGTTAAGGTTTCCTAACTGCAGATTAGGGTTTGTAATCTAACATTAGGGTTTACTAAGGTTATACCTTATTTGATCAACATTTGATTATTAATCCTATACTTTACAAACACATAATCATAGATATAATTATAATAATTGTATTAATACTCAAATCCCTATCCGTAATTAGGGTTAGGGTTTTCATCAGCTGATCAACATAACTTTACTCATATTACTTAGTCAATATATTGTTTGACTATCTTGCTACGCTCATATCACAGATGCTCAACATAATACTGATAATCAATACTGATATTAAATAAAAAAAAATATTCGTAAAAATTGAATTGTTTAAAATTTAGGGTCCTCACAGCTTTTGGGACAGGAGCAGGCGCAGGAGAAAATCGTGAGATCGTTCACCTGGGAACCAGTTCAGGACACATCATACGGATAGCTCTCAGGACACTAGGAGTAGGCATCGGAGTTGCTCTAGAGCAGCCAACTCAGAAGGTAGGAGGAGATTGGATAGAAGGGAACCAAATCACTCTTTTGATCGGGAAAGATAGAACAGAGAGAACATAACTCCCAGGGTTGAAGGGGTAAAGGCGCTAGCCCAAAAACTTAAAGAAATACAGAAGTAGTTAGTCGAGGTTAGATAAGAGAAAGAGCGTCCAAAAAATCATCCCCGTTCTCTCCAAAAATCATTCGGGAAAAGGTTGATCTGGGCAAAAAGTTCCCTCACATGGAAAGTTATGATGGTTCGGGAGTCCTTTATGAGTATAGTCAGGCTTATAACCAGCTGATGGATTACTATGACTACTCAGACGAAGCTAAGTGTCAGATGTTTATGACCACCTTGAGGAAAGATATCAGACAATGGATGATGACATTGGCACCGAAATCAGTCTCGTCTAGGATAGAGCTCTATGAAAAATTTCATGCCCAGTTCGGTAGTAACAAGAGAAGGAGAAAGCCAACCGGATCACTATCTCAGATCTGACAATACTCAAATGAGACCTTGGGCCAGTATGTGAAACCGTTTCGGGAAGCCGTGGGTCAGGTTGCAGATTTTAATGACCTTCAAGTTGTGGGTCTCTTTTATAATGGTTTAGACCTATTAAAGTCTAAAAAGTTGGTGAAGGAGCTGATGTTCAACCATCTAAAGAGTCTAGTTGAAGCGTTTGATAAGGCAGAAGGTTTCATAGTGGTGGAAGAGGCGATGAGCAACCTAAACAAAGTGTGTCAGAAAAGCCAAAAGATAAGGAGAAGAATAATAACGATAATAAATCGAATGGCCATCAGAAGAAGTACAACAACAATGGTGGTTCAGGAGGAGGAGGCCCACCTTTCCCAAATCAGAGGGTTAACAAAGTTTATACTAAGCTCAATGCAGATCGGTCTACCATTCTGGAACATATGAGGGATAAGCTTTATATTGAGCTAGCCAAAGACAACATAAAGGCGAACATGGGGAATATAAACAAGTATTGTGTATACCATAGGTCAGCTGGACATTCAACAGAGACATTTTGGGGTCTGATAGATCTGATTAGAAGAATGTACAGAATGGAGCCTTGGTTCAATACGTTGCAGGTCGGGAATCTTTGGGAGCACATCAGAAAAATAATACCCTAGTATAAAACCCGACCGCCCAGCCTCAATAACAGGATCAGACCCGGGTAGTGCGTCAGGTGGTGGATGTGATCACAAGAGGGTCAATCGGGAAGATTACAAGGAAGAAGCGCGTGGATTCTTGGATGTTGTGCCATCTATTTCTGATCAACCTATGAGGCATGAAAGACCATACCTAGGCTCGGTTATTATCTTCACAGATGAGGATTTCCCTTCGAAACCGATCGAACCCCATAAATAAGCTTTGGTGATTACTATACAAGTAGGTTCGATGGACATGAAGTAGATGATGATTGATAATGATTCGTTAATGGACATATTGTATGCTCATGCCAACCAGAGGATGAACTTGAAAGGCAGAAAGATGGAGATCGATCAGGAGCCTCCCCTGTATGGTTTCAGCAATGACCCAGTTAAAGTTGTTGGAACGATCGAGTTACTAGTGGTCTTCGGGACGGCTACTCGACAGGTAGAAATAATTTGTAGATTTTTTGTAGTGCATGTGGATTCAGCGTATAATGCTATTCTTAGGAGGTTGGCCTTGACAGCTCTTCAAGCGATTACTTCAATTCCTTACTTCAAAATCATGTTTCCTACGCCGAACAAATTTGGTGAAGTGGCTGGGGATCTTGACTTGTCAAGAAGGTGTTACTATAATTCACTGATCTCTTCGGGTGTGGGGGTCAGCAAGTAAAAATAGAAAATGATGATAGAGATCGAGCCATTTATCGAGGGTAGTACAGAACCCCTGGTCATGCTTGCCGAAGAGACAGAAGAGGTTGAGTTGATTCTGGGAAAGAAGGATAAGACCGTCAGGATTGGGTCGGGGCTGCAGTAACTTTTTTGGACAAGCCTGGTGGAATTACTTCAGTTTTATGCGGATATTTTTTCATGGGTCTCCAGAGACATGCCTGGTGTTGATCAAAAGGTGGTTGTGCACAGGCTACACATAGACCCAGCAAAGAAGCCAGTTAGGCAGAAGAGAAGGATCTTCACCCCGGAAAGACATAAGATAATACATGAGGAGATAATAAAGTTTATGGAAGCGGACTTCATCTTCGAGATTGATTACCCAGAGTGGATGATGAATTTAGTGTTAGTTCAGAAATAGAATGGGAAGTGGAGAGTCGGGATCAACTACACAGATTTGAATAAAGCTTGTTCAAAGGACTGTTATCCACTTCTGCACATTGATCAACTAATAGATGCTACTTCAAGGCATGCCTTACTCAGTTTTATGGATCCTTTTTTGGGGTACCATTAGATTTCGATACATAAAGAAGAAATCCTGAAGACAACATTCATCACTCATCGATCGGTTTATGCTTACAAAAAGATGACATTCGGATTACTGAATGTGGGAGCCACGTATAAGAGGATGATAAATTATGTGTTCTCGAAATAGTTGGGTCAGAGCATTGAGGTTTACGTCGATGATATGATAGTCAAGAACATGTTGTTTCTGGGACCATTAGGAATTACAAACTCAAGTTGAATCCGACGAAGTGTACTTTTGGCTTGGGGCAGGGAAATTTTTAGTTTATTTTATCAGCAAGAGGGGAATAGAGGCGAACCCAGAGAAGATAAAGGTTATTCTGGATATGAAGTCTCCCCAGTCGTATAAAGATGTTCAGCGTCTGACGAGTCGGATAGCAACTTTGAGGACGTTTATGTCCAAGTCAGCAGAGAGGTGCTTGTCATTTTTTGATACTTTGAAAGGGCCAAAGAATGAGAAGACCTTCCAATGGAATTCAGAATGTAAGGATGCTTTCTAGAGAATCAAGAGGTATTTTTCTTCGGCTCCTTTATTGGTGAAACCAGTTCTTTCTGAACCTTTATACTTATACTTGGCAGCAAGTTCCTTAGCGGTTGGGGCAATTTTGATTCGGGAGATTGGGGGTATCCAAGACCCCATTTATTATGTGAATCATACCTTTTGGGGTACAGAAAATAGGTATCCAAACCCTGAGAAGTTTGCCTATGCATTGATAATAACTAGTCAGAAGTTTCGTCAGTATTTCCAGGGTCAGTTAATAGTAGTGTACACGGATCAGCCCTTGAAGAAAGTGTTAAGTAAGCCAGGCGTCTCCGGTTGGCTTGATGCGTGGGCCATGGAGTTAACCCAATTCATTTTTGAATACCATTCCCGAACAGCTATAAAAGGTCAGGCCTTGGTTGACTTTGTTGTGGAATGTTCGTTCTCCAAGCCGGATGACAGTGTTGGTTAGTCAGAAGGGGTAGTTCAAACGGTCATAGATGTTCAGAAGGATCAGGTTTCTTGGACGCTGTATACGGATGGGTCTTCCACGTCGGATGTCAGTGGGGCTAGGGTTATTTTGATAAGTCTAGATGGATTTAAAGTACAACAGGTGATTCACTTATGCTTCAAGATGACAAACAATGAGGCAAAATATGAAACAATTATAATGGGTCTTCGGCTGGAAAAAAGTCTCGAGGTACAGAGGTTGGTTATTTTTAGTGATTCTCAATTGGTGGTCAAGCAAATTTCTGGTGAATATGAGGCCCGGGGGGGGGGGGGCAAGAAAGGTTAAGTATCTGGCTGAGATAAAGGATCGCCTCCGATACTTCAATTCGTTTACCTTTCAGGGGGTTGATAGATCTAATAATACCATAGTCGATGCTTTAGCGAGGTTGGCTACAATAGATGTAAGTACGTTTAGTGGGTCGATTTACTTAGAAATCTTGAATCAGCCAAGTGTACAGCACGCAGAGGTTAAGTATGTGGAATGGTCGAACTATTGGATGGCTCCTTATTTGGATTATTTGGTTGATGGTGTCTTACATTTAGATCGTATGTTGGCAAAGAAGGTCAAATATAGGAGTTCAAATTTTATGTTCAAAGACGGGGACTTGTATTAAAGGGCTTATTTTTCTCCTTTGTTGAGATGTTTAGTTCCATCTGAAGCAGAATATGTTCTTCGAGAGATCCACGAGGGGATTTGTGGATATCACATGGTTAAAAATGCGTTGGCTTATAAGGTGCTTCGGCAGGAGTATTACTGACCTACAATTTTCAAGGAGGCGACGGACTATGTGAAAAAGTGCCCTAAGTGTCAGCTTAACAGCCCTATCATCCATCAGCCACCGGAGGAGTTGTATTCTCCGATTCCTTTTGTGGTATGGGGAATTGATATTTTGGGTCCATTGTCGAAGGCGAAGGGTTAGTTCAGTTTCGTGATAGTAGCTATTGATTATATAACCAAGTGGGTTGAGGCGAAACCCCTTTGGCAGATCACGAAGCGGGAATATTTAAAATTTTTGAAGTAGTTTGTGGTATTTTGGTTCGGCATTCCCTTTGTGGTGATTTAGGATAATGGCTGACAATTTGTGGGTTTGAAGCATTTTTAAAGGAGTTAGGAATTCAGCATCGAAAGACTTCAGTGGCTTATCCTCAATCAAATAGCCAAGTGGAGGTTACTAACAGAACTTTGTTGAACGGGATTAAACGAAGACTTGATGAGGCAAAAGGAAGATGGCCCGAAGAGCTACTTAGTGTGTTATGGGCTTATCAGACTACTCTGAGGACAATGACGGGTGATTCACCGTTCAAACTGGATTATGGTACCGATGCCCTAGTTCCTGTTGAGATTAACTCTACTTCACTTTGGGTCAGCCAGTTTAAAGAGCTGTATAATGATGAAGGACTTTGTGCCAATTTGAATTTATTGAAGGATGTTAGGGAGTTGGCCCTGGTAAGGCTTGTTGCCTACCAAATGAGAGTATTCAGGAATTACAATAAGGGGGTAAAGATCAAGAGGTTTGAGGTTAGAGATCTGGTTCTTTGGGAGGTAGAGGCTTCTATGGCCTAAAATCTCGGGAAGCTGATGCCGAATTTAGAGGGGCCTTATGAAGCTGTTGAGGTGCCAAAGCCTACTTATAGGCTTCGGGAAATGGATGAGACAAAAGTCAAGAATCCCTAGCATGCTGACAGACTTCAGAAATATTATCAGTAGAGTATAGCTAGGTGATTCAACCTTGTAATTTTTTAGATTATTAATAAAATGAGTATTTAGTTTTAAATGAATATTGTCATTGGTGTTTCATTTGGTGTTTAGTTCCTTGGAACGAACATGATTAATGGTGTTTGGAGGAGTATTCAGTTCCCTGGAACGAATATGGCCTATGAGGTTCAGCTCATCGAACGAACACCTTCTTGTGTGCGCATCCAGTTCTTCCGAACGGGTGATGTTTAGTTCCCCAGAACAAACGACTTGTACACTTGTGTTCAGTTCCTCAAAATAAAGGTTATTTATGGTTATTCAGTTTGTTAAATGAATGCCTAATTTTAATTGCTTGTAGGGTATTCAGTTCTGCCAAATGGGTACTTCTTTATTATTAAGTGTTCAGTTCTTTGAACGAACATTTATATAATTTTTCCTGAGTGTTACATTCTTTGAACGAACCTTTTTATTATTTTGCATAAGTGTTCAGTTCTTTGAACGAACCTTTTTTTATTATTTTCCATAAGTGTTTAGTTCTTTGAGCAAACTTTCTTCTTTCATGCATAGAATGATGATTGTTCAATTGTCCAAAAAATTTAAAAGTAATATTTTCATTCAAGTACTTAAGTCAATTACATTTGGATAATGATATAGTTTGAAATTAGAAGTATTATTTATGTGGCAGGTTATCTTCGGCTTCATCGTCATCTTCGTCTTCGAAAGAATCCAGAATAGAGACGTCCATCTTGGTTGCAATAATTTTTGCTTTATCTTTGCCTCGGGCAGCCTCTTACCCTTCGAAAAACATTTACATCACCTCAACAGATAATTTTAGAGATTTTCGGTAATCTTTACGAATTTGGTTTTGTAGCTCTTCGGTCAAGGGAGGACTCAATGCCTTGTACTTTGTAAACTGGCTTTCTAGAGCGATGCATTTTTTATGGGTCTTTTCCTCGCTCTTCATTAGATTGCAGTTCTGACGGTTGATGATCTGGACAGTCTGTTTAGTTCTTCGTTTTCTTTTATTACTTCGTCGCATTTTTTATAAGTGGCTTTTTGTTGCGCTTTAAATGCAGTTGTTTCTTTTTTTAGTTTGACAATATCAGCCTCGAGGTTTTCGCAGTAGAAGGTCGTGTTGTCGTGGAGACTTCTTTCCTTTTCCAAAGCAGCCTTCAGCAGTTCGTTGTCCCTTTTAATTTGGTCTTTTTTGGCTTCGATTTCTTTCCATCGTTAAAGGACAAGATCCCAGACGACATCGGCCAGAAATTAATAATATGAAATCAGAAGTAAAATTGAATGAAGGTTGTAAGTGAAGAATGGGTTTGAGGAAACTTACTCGGCCTTAGTGCATGATTCCGACAACAACAAGGTCGGTGGTAGACATGTCTTTGAATCTGGGTTCGTCAGCTGGGAGGACGAAGTGGTCGAACAGTTCGAGAGGGTATTCGTTGGGGTCTTCTGGCTAGAGGGTTGATGAAGATGTAGTCTTTTGGGTTCAGATTTGAGAAGGCTGTTTGGGTAGAGATAAAATACATTGAGGAGAAGGTTCGGGAGATTTTTTAGTATTGGATTTTTTGTGTGGAGGTTCAGATATGGAGCTTTCAGGTTCTTTTCTTTTCTGGTTTTGGTTTGGGGTTGGTTCTGATGTACTGGTTGGGATGATTTTAGCAGTTGGAATACTTTCAGTTTGAGTAATAGGGGTTTCAGATTAAGGGACTTTTAGGGATTCAGAAGTTAAGGGGATGACCTTGGCACGCCTTTTCTTAACCCAAAAGATCTTTATCCTTTCAGAGGTCGGCATATCCAGAAGGCTTTTTGTGAGGGTGGGAGTTGGGATTATTTTTGACTTTGGTGTTTTTTTTATCGCTCTTTTTTTAATTCAAGTGGATGTTAGCTCTTCAGATACGATTTCTGTAATAACCTGAATTTTCAGAAATTATTAAAATAAGAATTTAGTAAATAGAATTCTTATTATAAGATGTGTCGGGTTTGAATAAGAATATATATATATATATATATATATATATATAATTTCTCTCCACCAAACCACATAATTCAAAATAACACACACACACACACACACATATATATATAGTTGATTAATTATTAAAGAAAATAAAGTTTGAACTTGAAGTTTAATATCTAAATCATTGAAGATGGTAGTAAATGATGTTGGTTAACTGATATAACAAGTTAGCAATCTAAAAACATGTTCAATCTGAACTTGAGGTGGCACAGTTGTGCCACTTCCAAGCCTAAGGCCAACGCAGCTGCGCCAGTCTGCAGAAAATTCTGAGTGAGTTTGTGGAATCTGAACTTGAAGATATATATATTAGTGGCTAATATGTGTAAGAGTCATAATTAGTGATCAAGATGTCCGAGAATAGATTAAGATAGCAAAGAATGAATTGAATGAGTATTAATTATGGATATTAATTAACCTATAGTAAATATTGATTAATTAAGTTATATTATAGAATATTATAAAGCCTTGTGTGGCAGTGGCATAATATTAAATGGAATGAAAAAAAGTTAATTCACTTACATAAGACGGTGAATTAATATATGTGTTTTGCATAAGAAAATGAAATGAATACATTAACTAAAAGTGAAAATTTTAATATATTTCCTAGAATAGTAATATATGAAAGGATTTAATATTTTGAAAGATGTTAATAAAAAATAAGTGGTTGATAAAACAAGAAAAATCAATATATTTATAAATGAATATTGGTTAAAGACTAATACATTAAATTAATATTTAAGATGTGGCTAAATATAAAGATTGAAGAAGTTGTCTTAGGACAATCGAATAATTATACGTATAATTGTATAATTTAAATAATTAATGGAGCAAATATTAATTATTCTAAGGGTAATGGTTATTTTAAATAAAGATATTATAAGAATAAGTTTATTAAGCCTAGTGTAATAGTTATACATATTATAAGTGTATAATTATTTAAATTAGCTAAATAATTTAGTATTAAAGTAAAGTGTGTCGCACAAACTTTATATTAAATGAAGTAGAATTGGGGAAAAGCCAAACATGGCCTAGACCCCTAGTATTTTACTGCTGAAATTATATTATAAGCTGAGTTATATAACTCTAGTAAGCTTAGATAAATGAGCCTTGTGTGACACCCCCCAAAATAGGTATACACAACCCATTTTGAGTCGTCAAATACATGGTACATAATTCAAATACAAACTTAGTTTATATAACTGTTAAGTGTCGTGCAGAATACGACAAAATATAAGCTGAGAGTTTTAACACGAATATTGTCTCGTAGACAATATCCAAACTCAAATGGAGTCATCATTACAATTATTATCACATTATTTTATAGAATAGTAAGAACTACTACAGCCACCATCTCGGACCGTCACTCCATTCTCCGACTAGTCTCAGCTATGTTCTCATTTCCTGAAGAGAACAATAAAAGCAATGGGTGACCTCAACTAGCCCAGGAAAGAATATTATGACTAAGATAATGCAAAATAAATTATCATTAGCCTTTAACAGTGTAAAACTGATAGAATACAATAGACAACAAGTTTACTACAGCGGAACCAGCAATCCATTAAAAGAGTCAAGTAGAGCATGATATCTACTATCTTCTATGATTTAAAATTTCATCATCAATATTTTATCTATGTAACACATCTCAATAAATAATCCACATCACGAATTATCCATGCACTACGAGCCAAGGATATTCATTATTATCATTAGTGGTCATGATCATGCCAATAACTGTCCATCAATGAACTACGGGCCAATGAGGACTTTCACCACATCATTTTTCTATAACATTACAGGTCATGATTATACCGATACATAATTTCTAGCCATAATCATACCAATCAATAGTCCATCTATGCACTATGGGTCAAAGATGACTTTCATCACAATTTAAGCATAAGGATGATGAAAATAATATAAGAATTCAATTAAGTTAGAGCAAGAATAAATTTTAAAAATTTATAATTTAATTTATCCAGAGTTCAAGAATGTCCAAATTGTCGACATGATAACTGCTTTGTGAAGTAAAATTCAAGAATAATATTCATGTATCAAAAATAATTTGGACAGAGAAAAATTCAATTTTTTTATCGTGAATAGTGCCCCGGGTGAATAGTACTGTAAGACCCTAACTTTTATGAATAAAGATTAATTTTCTCTAAATATCATTTTGAGTAATAAGGTGTGGATTTGATATAATGTTATAGTTGTGGGTAATATTTACAAATTTTGTAAAGTAAGCAAGTTGTCATAAAATATTCGTTTGGTTGGGGAATATTCGTACAACGGCACAATCATTGGTGGACCCCACAACGGAATTCATCATCGAGTTAAAAATGATGATGTAAATGACTTTTATAAAAAATGACAAAAGTTTTACCGTTAACTGTTGAAATACCCGGTGATAAAAGTACAGTAATACACGTGGTTGCATAGTAGCACACGGTATTGTACAATATCTTTAATTGTTAATGCTTACGTGAGAAGTCACTCAGTTATACTCAATTATTGCCAAAGTAATTATTGCATAGTATCTCATATTATTGATCCAATTATTGTCACAGTAGCATCTTCACAATATTTTATTAAATCAATAATTGAGACGATAAAGTTATTCATATTATTATTTGCATTATTGCTAATGTCTAGAAAGTTCTGTTGAGAAAAGGGGTTTGGTCACCTAATTGCGCGTCAATAAGAAGAAGTCCTTATTGAAAGCCCCCTCTTTCCTGGAAATAATCTGGTTGTTAATATTGTGAGTTATAATATTAATGATGAATAAATGTTATTAAAAATGTGTTTAGTGAAACCAAGTGAATTGAGATAAATAGAGGGGTTTTATTGAAGTATTTGTTGTAAATTTGGCTTATTAAGTATTTGTGTTTAGTTACTCATTTTTCAAAATCGTCGGTAGAAAGTTATCTCAGTTTTGTTTTATTACTTATATATATATATATATTATATAAGTTTTATTATTATTATTATTATAATAGTAATAAAACAGAAAACTTTTTATATAAAACAAAATACTTTTTATAAATTTATTCATTTTATTAGATTATAAATAGAATATATTATATTTTATTTAAAGTTTTTGTTTTATTAGAATATTTTATTGCATAGTGCTGCATAGTGAAAATAATATTTTCAAAAGTTTCAGCAGATTGTTGCACCCGTGAATTCGTTACTGTTGGTCTGTGAATTTCTAATTCAAATAGTACCCTATCATTCTCCTATAAATAGGATGCTTAGTTTAGAAATGAAAATCACACCAGAATCAGAGAATTCTTCTTCTATAATATTGAATGTATTTCTTTTGAGTTTAAGAAAACTTTGAGTGTAGAAAATAATACAAGTTTTCTTCAAGAATATCCCCACTATACCAGTCAAAAATACTCTCCTTTTAAGGTAAGGGATATTGTTAGTTCCCGGAGGCACAATAGTTATCTAGAAGCGGGGGGGTGTTAATAAATATTAAAAACTTTTCTTTGTATTAAGTCCGTTTTTAATAAAGATCTTAAGCACAGCGGAATTATGGTTTCTTTGAACTCCCCTTTAGATAGTGAGTTAATGAGAGTGAGGCAGTTATGACAGTTATAGCAGTTATGGAAAGAATAAAATAGACAAAATTATTTTTAAGTGGTTCAGAACACTTAAGGCTCCTAGTCCACTCTTCTACTCCTCGAGTAGGAAATCCACTAAGGATGTCTTTTACACTTTTTGAATCTCACAGATTCTTTCTAGACCAGCAGTCTAGGCACTTCTTAGTTCACTCTTGAACTCTTCAAGTCCAGCAGACTTGGTTCTTCACAGTTCACTTAGAACTCTTCAAGTCCTTCAGACTTGGAACTTTTACTTCAGTTGATTGGTTGTTGTTGAGATCATGATTGGTGCTACTCAGTTGCTATTAAGCGCTTGTTCAAAAGAACTGAGTAGCTGAGCAAGCTTCCTCTTTTTCTTAGATTGTAGAGCTGAGCGTTGAGTGTTCTTATGCGTTTTTGTTCAATGCTTGCTTACTTCTCTCATTTATCTGTGTTCTGTATATATATGTGATCTTTTTAAATCTATCCGTTGAAGTCATCTGATGAGGCATTAAATGCGTTTGACATTTCTAAGCTTTGATGGAGACTTTTTTGCACATCTCCTGAATTGTAATCTGGCCCACTAACACAGCAGACTACTTTCTCACCTAACACCTGAAAAGGTGTTTTCCTCTGTCCAATGGTCCTTTTCTTAGCTTCTTGAATACGTTCCTTTTGATCAATACTAAGGATATCTTTTGTACCGTTGGGACTGGTGAGTGCTTTAACATTCAAAACCCATTCCACATTTATTGGAATTCATTTCCAAACAAAAGATAGTACTCGATGCTTTTGACACAAGACAGATGATACTCTACGATGCATATCGTGGTGTCTTGTCATATTTATGCTTGGTTTGAATAGAACACTACGATTTCTTTCAAGGGTTTTGCACACTATGATCTTCACTTGCTCGTTTTGCAGACTCTACGTTTCTGAGAGCACACTACGATATCTGAGTTAGCTTCGGCAAACGTCTGGACCACTTTACAATTTCTGGAGAGGCCCTTCGAGGAAGATACACTACGATCTTCTAAGCTCTACGATCCTGCCTTAGTTTCTGCATTCCGTTGATTAGCTTGATAGACTGCAATTCTTTTCAAGGCCTATCTATTCCTTTCAAGTCATAGATCAACCTAACATCTTTGATCTCTTTATCTATACATTCGTTTATAGAATGATGAACATTAAAAGCTAAGATCAATCTAACAATTTTGATCTATCACTAAGTCCTTGTACATATATTCCTTGAAGGACTTTACGTATAATCATGAGCATTTACTTTAAACATCAAATCAAAACATGCATTCTTCCAACAATCTCCCCCTATTTGATGTTGACATAACCAAGGAGATTTGTTGTCATGATTATCAATTTCTATATGCGCATTATAGAAGAAAGTAAATATGACTTAATATTTCAAAGAATAAATTGAAATTTCTAGAGAATAAGCATGAATTTATTGATGTATGAAGACAGATATTACATTTAAGTTTGACTACATTAATACAAATTAAAATTCAACTTATCTCTATTTCTTCGGCCTTTTGCTTCTTGGAGGATTTGCATATTCCTCAGCTCTCCTTTTTCTACTTGCTTCATCTCTCCTGGCTAGATCTTCCAGCTCACTTGGGCTTAGTCTTGGATTGTGATCGTGCCTATTCATGAATGCAGGATCACCAATTGGCATTCTTAGGCCTGTTGTTGTTACATCATGAGAGCTGGTAGTTGGTCCTAGACTCCTTAAAGGTTGAGCCATTAATACTTCCTGCTAATTAGATCGTTGGGTCTGATGGCTGGATCGTGGAGTCTACATTTGCCTTGCAGGAGGATTCATTGAGGATTGAGTTTGGAATTGACGTCTGCCTTTTCCCTTGCCTCCCTGATCTCCTTTCCCTTTATTCTCCCCCTTTATGTCAGCATCAAGGGTTCGAATATCTTCGGAGAGGCGAGTTACTCCTTGGACAAGCTCGTTGAGTTGAATTTGAGTTTGGGCAATGTCCTCACAATTTTCTTGGATTAAAGCATCAGATCGAATTTCACGTCGTTGAAGGATGTTCAGGACATTTTCAGTCTGCTGCATTTGGCCCATGGAGAAGTCTTGAAATTCCTTTACTACAATTTGGAGACTTGTGATGCTCTTTATCATTAGTTCGTTCTGAGATTCTTGAGTCTTTTGTAAGATTAAGACAACATCCCTATGTCTTTTAGCTGCTTGAAAGTGGATGTCATCCCGATCCTTTATGCTTTGAAGCATTTCCTTGATGATCTCTTTAAGCATTTTAGAGAGCTCAGAGCTGAGGGAGCTTGGGAGATTATTTGCAGCATTGATCATTGATGTTAATCTCAGCTGAATAAGTGCAGTGTGATCTTCAAGACTCTCATCGAGTTCCTTGATCACTTTTGTAGACATTGTTGACAAATCAGCCTTTGTGGATAACTCTGAAAGAATTTCATTCAGTTGGGGAATTTGTGAAGGAGGTGGTGTGTTCTTGAATTGATCTTGCAATGAATAGAGGGAAAGATAAAGATTGAAGTATTCGTTGCTAGATGAGGAGGGAATATCTGATAGAGGGGCCTGGGTTTGGATGTTTAAGTTTGGTGGCTCTACGATTTGAGGTGGAGACTCTACAATGGGGCTAAACTCAGTGATTGTAGAGATGATGGAAGGTGGAAGCAGTATAGGGTTGGTCAGATTTGGTTCATCAGTTACAGAATTTTGGGATTCTGTAACTGGGAATTGATTTAGTGGATGTAAGATCAAACCATCGTGGGAATTCATGAAATTGACTGAATGAGGATGATGGCAAATGATTAACTCTGAAGAGGGTTGGGATAGACAGTACCTCAGGTTCATTCTTTAAGGAAGAGTTGTTTGTGAGTAACTTCTTGGAAAAGTTAAATCTTCCTGGGAATCCACTAGCTAGCACTGAGATGGCCGGATACTCTTTGAAGCTCCAAAACATGTGACTCCAAGAGTTTAGAATTTGAGCTTGATAGAAAGGCATCATGGGTAGATATGAAAATGGTTGCTCATAGTTGGCTCTTCTGTACCCATCAATGCCCACAGCTATGATCTCGACCTCGTTACCTTCATCCTCTTCTCTGTTTTCATTGGAGGATTCCATTATATCAATGGCCTCATGATGTTCTTGCACTGGTTCTTCTTCATTTCTTGCAGGGACCTCTTTTTCTGCCATGGAGATGTCATGAGCCTCCCCCTCAACTTGATCATCTTCTTGTAAGATCAATAGCTCCCCCTCAACTGGAGCACCTTCTAGGATGGGAGCTTCAGGCATCTCCCCCTCAGTAGGTGTATTCTCTATCATCAGGTCTTCAGTGTCTCCCCCCGCTTTGAGCTTTGCCTTTTGGCTTTCATTGGTCGGTTCCTTTCAGCAGCCCAATTCTTTGTCTTCCTTTTAGTACTTCTTCATTGACAAGAATATATTTCTTGACCGCTTTTCTTCTTGGTTTTCTAGGTGAGCCACGCCTCGTGACTTTCTTGAACTTCGGCTTTGTCATCGCCGATCACCTGTAATGTTTGATTCAGCTACTTCCTTGCTTGATGCATTTGGTCTGGTCTCTTTGATCGGTAGAGACTCTACGATCGGTAGAGACTCTAAGATCGAAGAGATGGATGGCCTTTTTGATTTGTGGCTGATTTTATTCTTCTTCAGCAACTGAGAGATGGTAGCTCTATCTTCTTCTGCCTCAGCCTGTTGTTCCTTCCTTCTTAGGATCCTTAGAGTCTCAATGTCTGAGGACTCTACAGCTATTTCGGAAGTGGATCCCTGAGGCTCTTCTACGCTTCTGCTTTCATTTTCTTTTTTTCCCTTGCTTTTTCTGACCAAAGCAATGGGTTCTTCTTTGTTCGCTTCTTCTTCTTCTTCTTCAGCTTCTCTAACAACTGACATATTTCCTGGCACTCCTGATTCCTTTATTTCACCAGTTCTACCACTGGATTCAGACATCATCCGCACATTTTCAGCTAGATTCCTTTTCCAGTTCTCGAATAGTTCCTGGTTCATTCGATGGTTTGGATTAATGGCTTCTCCTTCATCGTCCTCAATTAAGTCACCCAGAGCAGCCTGTAAGATGATGCTTATAAATCGCCCATAGAGCATCTTTTGAGAGCTCTTTGTCTTCTTGGAGCTGATTAACCACTTCCCAATCCATTCAAGCAATAGAGCACCATAGTTAAGTTGTATTTCATAACATATGGCAGTCATGAGCTTGAGTTGCACCTCATTCACAGAGTCATGACCAGAGCTCTTGCAACATATGCATTTTCCAATAATATCAGCTAGAAATTCATACCTCTGTGGGAACTCCTTCTTCTTGTATCCTTTTACAGAGGGGGATTTCTTGTGATGCATTTTTTTGAGTCCTTTATGGAAGTCTATGCCATCTATGGACGGATACCCTTTAGGTTTGAGACCTAGGGCTAGATTGATGTCCTCAGCCTTAAGTCTGATTTCTACGTTTCTGACTTTCGTAGTGATGGTGTTGTTTTCAAATACACCATTATTGTAGAATTCTTTCACCAGCTTCGGGTAGATCAATGTGTCTACGCCCAGAGCTTCTTCGAGTCCAGCCTTCCTTAATAATGCCAGAGTCTTATAAAATTTTGGCTCAGCTATTTTGAACTCATCAAAACAAAGTCTGTAGCCAGAGATGACGTTGGAAGCTGCCATTGATTTTCTTGCAAGAAGTGTAACTGACTGAGCTTTCTTCTGGTTTAGGGTTTCTGCTTGAGAGAGGAAGAGAGAGATGATCTTTTGAACTTCAGATTTCACAAAGACGATTTTAATTTGTACTTGTAACTTCCCTCTCTCTATTTTGCTTAGTGGGACAGGTGTCAAGTTTTGCTTAGCTCTACGAATTTTGACTTAGGAGGATTGTACTGATTTTCCCCTTAACTTCTTCTGAGCTAATGTCCTTAGCAAGGACTACGATCGTTGAGATGGTCCTTGTCATCGTTGAGTCTGTTCTCCAATTCGTCGAGTCAGCACTACGATCGTCGAGTGTGACTTATTCTTTGTGATGAACCTTTTTGACTTTGCATTCTTCTCGGTTCAAGGTAACTCAGGAAGGGCCAACCTCATAGAGTGAATCAAGGGTTAGGTTTGTTCCTGAGGTGCTCTTTAGAGAGATTGCTTAGTTTTGATCTTCATCATCACAAGATGCTCCTTTGTTTTGTTGATGGAACTCTGTTATCGTTGAGTCTGCACCGCAATAATTGAGTTTGCACTGCGATCGTTGTCTTTTATGACACTTTGTCTCTACGATCGTAGACTTCCTTTGATCATGTCTTTGTTTTTAAACATAGCCTTTAAATCTGTATAGTTAGCACAAACTAGAGCATATTTTTCATGGTTGCAAGTTAAGCATGCCTAGCTCACTTATTAACTTGTTAAATCTGGATTCATCTAGAGGCTTTGTAAAAACATCAGCAAGTTGATTTTTAGTAAGGATATATTGTAGGGATATAGTTCCATTTTGCACATGATCCCTGATGAAGTGATACCTTATTTCTATATGCTTAGTCCTAGAATGCATGACATGATTATGAGTTATTGCAATAGCACTTGTGTTATCACAGTGAATGGGTATGGATTTGAATTCAAACCCATAATCAAGCTAATGGTTTTTCATCCATAGGATCTCGAGCACAATGGCTTCCTCGCAAAGAATGTATTCACATTTCAGAGTTGAAGTAGACACTGAATTTTGCTTCTTGCTAAACCAGGACATAAGTCTATTACCTAGCAATCGACAAAATAATCGGTACTCTTTTCTATCTAGTTTGCAACCTACAAAATCAAAGATCTCGTGTATCTTGTTAGTTCAAATGAGGACTCCTTGGGATACCAAAGTCCCAAGTGAGGTGTACCTTGAGATACCTGAAAATCCTCTTACAAAGAAGCTTAAATGTGATTCTTTAGGACTAGCTTGAAATCTGGCACAAATGTATGTTGCAAACATTATATCTGGTCTACTGGTAGTATGATATAAAAGAGAGCCTATCATACCTCTGTATTGAGTTATATAAATACTTTTACCTTTTTCATCTTTGTTAAGCTTGGTTGCAGGAGCAATTGGGGTTTTCATGGGAGAGGCTGATTCCATGCCATACTTCTTAAGTAAGTCTTTAATGTACTTAGCTTGGTTTATGAAGATTCCTTCATCAGTTTTCTTTACTTGTAGTCCAAGGAAGAAGTTCAGCTCACCCATCATACTCATTTCAAACTTGCTATGTATAAGCTTGGAGAATCTCTTGCATAACTTTTCATCAGTAGATCCAAAGATAATATCATCAACATATATTTGAACTAGTAGGACTTTATCTTTATGCTTTCTAAGAAATAGTGTGGTATCTACTCTACCTCTAGTGAACCCATTTTCAATAAGAAAGTTAGTTAGTATTTCATACCATGCTCTAGGTGCTTGTTTAAGACCATATAAGGCTTTGTCTAATCTAAAGACATAATTAGAAAGAGATGGATTGATGAAACCTGGAGGTTGTTCTACATAGACTTCTTCTTGAAGTTCACCATTCAGGAATGCACTTTTGACATCCATCTGAAAGACCTTAAATTTCATGTGAGCAGCAAAGGCAAGGAATATTCTAATGACTTCTAGTCTGGCAACAGGTGCAAATGTCTCATCGTAGTCAATGCCTTCTTCCTAAGAGTAGCCCTTGGCCACTAGTCTTGCCTTATTCTTGATGATGACTCCATCTTCATCCATCTTGTTTCTGAAGACCCACTTGGTTCCAATAACAGGATGATTCTTTGGTCTTGGAACCAGTCTCCATACTTTGCTTCTTTCGAACTGATTAAGTTCTTCTTGCATGGCTTGTATCCAGCTGGAGTCTTCCTTAGCATCCTCTATCTTCTTCGGTTCCATTTATGATAGGAAGCTTAGATAAAAGCATTCATTTTGGGTATCAGCTCTTGTTTTGACTCTTGCACTCAGATCTCCAATGATTAGATCTTGAGTGTGATCTCTCGCCCATCTCGCTTCCCTGCTGGGACATCGCCTTATGCCTTCTTGTCTTAGATCTTCAAGATCTATTTCTTCTTCTTGGTGTGGAGGCTCGTTGTCTGGCATAGGCCTCTCTACGATCTCATTTCCTTGCTCAACGATTTCACTGTCTGGTACTACGATCGTAGTATTGAGCTCGACGACCTCATTCGTAGTGTCTGAACTGTTGGTCGCAGTGTCTTGAGGCATTGTTTTGTCTAAGTCTGTCTCATCAAAGATGATGTGAATCGAGACTTCAACACTCAGTGTCTTCTTGTTGAACACTCTGTAGGCCTTACTGTCTGTGGCATATCTAAGAAAGATTCCTTCGTCTGATTTTAGTTGAAACTTTGTCACTTTCCATTGTTGAGAATGTAGCATGCAGAACCGAAAACATGAAAGTAGCTGACACTTGGTTTTCTTCCTTTCCATAGTTCATAAGGAGTCTTCTTAATCGTAGAGTGTATGAGTGATCTGTTCTAAGTATAGCATGCAGTGTTGACAGCTTCTGCCTAGAAGTACTCATGGAGATGGGCTACTGCTAGTAGAGTCCTTCCAGCCTCTATTAATGTCTTGTTCTTTCTCTCAGCAACCCCATTTTGTTGAGGACTTCGTAGAGCTGAGAAGTTATGACTAATGCCATTGTCTGTGCAGAATTGGTCCATTTCTGAGAAGTCGAATTCTCTGCCATGATCACTCCTTATAGCATTGATTTTCTCTCCTTTCTCGTTCATCACCAGCTTGAACATCTTGATCAGCTGGGAACTTGTCTCATCTTTTGAAGTTAGAAAGAACACCTATGTAAATCTGGTGAAGTCATCGACTACGACCAGAGAATATCTCTTTCCTCCAAGGCTCATCGTTGGAATTGGACCAAAGAGATCCATGTGTAGCAACTGCTGTGATGCCCTCAAAATAAGTATACATCACCCATCTTGAGTCGCCAAATACATGGTACAAAATTCAAATACAACTTAATAATATAGCTTTCGTGTAAACAATACGACAAAACATCAACTGAGAGTTTTAATAAGAATATTGTCATCTAGACAATATCGACACTCAAAGGAGTCCTCATTACATTTATTGTAACACTATTTAATAGAATAGTGAGGACTACTAATGCTATCATCTGGACCGCCACTCCGCTCTCTCCGACTCATCCCAAATATATATCTCATTTCAAGAGAACAAAGGAAAGAAAGGGTGAGCTCAACTAGCCCAGAAGAAATATTATGACTAAGATAATGCGTAATAAATTATCATTAGTCTTCAACAATGTTAAACTGATAATATACAATAGACATCAAGTTTAATCAGCAATGAACAAGCAATCCATTAGAAGAGTCAAGTAGAGTATAAAATCTACTATCTTCTATGATTTAAAAAGTTTTTCATCACTTTTATCGCTGGGACTCAGCTTAATAAATAATCCACATCATCAATTCATCCCTGCACTACTGTGCCAAGGATATTATTTAGTATCACGACCACGAATTATCTATATACTACGGCCAAAGATAATTGTGTTTTCATCAACTATTCCCGATCATGCCATAAAACAATTCATCTTTGCTCCCTCGGTCAAGAGAATCCATAGCCATAATCATACCAAAATCGCCCATCAATGCACTACGGCCAATGAGGACTTTTTCCACATCATTTGTAACATTACTACCATGATTATACCAATAATAATCTCGTCATAATCATACCAAGTCCATCTATGCACTACAGGCCACATATGACTTTCAACAAAATATAAACATGAGGATGATGACAATGATATAAGAATTCAATAAAACAAGTTCAAGAATTAAATTATCTAGGAACTAATAACGTCCAAATTGTCAACATGATACTTCTTTATAGAGTAAAATTCAAGAATGCTCAGAAGAATATTTCCATGAAAAGATACTGGATGGAGCGCAAATATCAAGGATATTCTCCTAATTTTATAGAGTATAGAAGTCAAAACTTTAACCAACTGAGTATAATAAAGAATGGAATAACAAAAGAAATCACCATGCATGCGGTATTGCAGATATATCAAAGTTATTCTAATGTAATAATAAATAACGGAACCAGTCAAAGCGTAATATACACAATCATAGTATATTCCAATAGAATAATAAAGAATTGAATAACAATGAAATCACCATGCATGCGGTACTTCAGATAGATATGTTATTCCAATGTAATAATAAATAACGGAACCAAAGTCAAAGTAAAATTTTGCACCGACAGGATGTTCCAATGTAATAATAAAGAATGGAATTACAACAAAATCACCATGCATTCTAGATTTATATGTATGATTATTCCAATGTAATAATAAATAACGGAACCAGTGTCTCATGAAAATGCATGCATGTGATATTCCAATGTAATAATAAAGAATGTAATAACAATGTAAATCACCATGCATGTGGTACTTCACATAGACAAAGTTATTCCACAAGAATAATAAATAATCGGAATTCAGTCCCACAGAACGCATGCATGCATATATTCCAAATGTAATAATAAAGAATGGAATAACAATGTAAATCACCATGCATGCAAGATTGCCGCGCAGACAAAGTTATTCCAAATGTAATAATAAATGATGGAACTAGGTCCCAAGCATAAACGCATGCATAAGATATTCCGGCGTAATAATAAAGAATGGAATAATAGAAGAGTTTCACCATGTATGCGGTATTTAGATATAGAGGTTATTCCAACATAATAATAAGGAATGGAATAATGTAAGAATATCACCATGTATGCGGTATTTAGATATACAAAAGTTATTCCAACATAATAATAAGGAATAGAATAACAGAAGTTCTCTTCATGAATACGAAAGAAATAATACCCCTTACGGGTACAACAAATAATATCCCTTACCTTATAAAGAAGAGTATTCCGACTGGTAGGGCGAGGATATATTTGAAGAAAACTTGCACTATCTTCTATGCTTAAAACTTTCTTAAACTCTAAAGAAATACGCTCAAGATTATAGAAGAAGAATTCTCTCTATAGTTTCTCTCTCTAGAGTTTCAGTGAATTCGTAAGAAATAATGAAGGAATGAGCTTCTATTTATAGAAGAATGGACTGCATAGTAACTAATTCATGAACGGTCCAGATTGATTTAATTTAATCTGACGGTCCACATTTAAAGCAAAAATCTTTTAAATAAAATATAATATATTCTATTTATAATGTAATAAAACGAATAACTTTATAAAAGTATTCTATTTTATATAAAAAATTTTACTATGCAAAATACTATGCAGGCACTATGCAACACTATGCATAATAAAATATAATATATTCTATTTATAGAATAACTTTATAAAAGTATTCTGTTTTATATAAAAAGATTTTACTATGCAAAACACTATGCATAATAGAATATAATATATTATATTTATAGAATAACTTTATAAAAGTATTCTGCTTTTATATAAAAAGCTTTTCTATTTTATTACATTAATAATACCAATAAAACCAAACTGAGTGACTTATCACGTAAGCATCAATAATCAATATCGTGTGCTACTATGCAACCACGCCAGACATCGCATTTTTTTACTACCGAGTAGTTCAACAAGATAATCGGTAAAACTTCCGCCGTTATTTTTATAAAATATTTTTGTCATTTTCTCAATCCGACAATAATTCCGCTATGCGAGGTCCACCAATGATTGTGCCATTGTACGAATATTCCCTGATAAAATGAATATTCCCCGACCAATCGAATATAATATGATAACTTGCATACTTTGCAAAATTTATAAATACTACCCACAACTATAACATTATATCAAATCCACACCATAATATTCAAAAAATTATTTCGAGAAAATTAAATATTTATTCATAAAATCTGGTGTCTCACAATCTAGCCTCCTTATGGAATTTCGCCCTCGAAATTTACGTACGTGCTTGGTATGCTGAAGAGGTGAGGATACCTCGTCAGATTCTAACTCTTGAGGTATAACATTTGAGTGTTGAATACGATTCTTCTTATCCAAGATTTTAACAGGCACATCTTCATACGTTAAATTATCCGCTATCTCGTCCAGTTCTAAGTTAATAATGTGGTTCGGGTCGTCCATATATTTACGTAACATCGATACGTTAAAAACGTTATGAACACGCGACATACTTGGCGGTAAGACGAGTCTATAAGCCACAGTTCCTACTCAATCGAAGATTTCAAATGGGCCAATTAAATCAAGGGTTGAGATTTCCTCTCTTCAGCAACTCTTGCTTTTAGAATAACGCCCTCTTGAACCTTCTTAATTCTTCACATTCATCTGCTCCGGGTGTGTAGCTTGAGTGGCTTTTAACTTTATCGATTAAAGTCGATTCTACTCGTATATTCGATATCTTTACGTGGGTTCGTATATTCGCACTCGTAAACGCATATGATCTACTTCTCAACGCGTCAGCTACAACGTTCGCTCTTCCACGATGATATTGAATGGTATGGTCGTAATCTTCAACAGCTCGAGTCAACGTCTTCAGCGCATGTTAGGTTCGTTTTAGGTGAAGAAAATATTTGAGGGTTTAAGAAATGGGTTTTGTATTGGGGTCAATACAAAATTCGATTTCACGCTCTAGGGGTAGGCTAAGAAGTCTTCAAGAATACGTCAGAAAATTTATTAACAATAGAAATATCATTCAAAACTGTGACCCTCATCCAAGACTTGGATAATACGTCACATTGATACCTATCAACTTGTCATCGTCATTCACGACATTGCCTATAGAAAGTCTGGCTTTGGTGCGTTCCACACAAGGGAGTCACCAGATAAAGGCTCAGGGCTCTTTACTTATGGCTTGATATGACAATGATTGACTTTAGTGGTTTGGTTACTTTGAATTCGCATAATAGGTTGGTTAGGAGTATGAAAGCTAATAATCTTACAAAAAAAACATGATGAGTAGTTAACCAATCGATTCCTAAAAACACATCAAAGGTAAGTATTTTTAAAGAGATAAGATTGACAGGTAACGTGAAAGTTTCAATTTGAATCAACAAGATTTATAAACAGTGGCGGTAATGAAGGCTTCTACTAACGAAGTTTCAACCAATAAGTCAAAGTATAACTTCTCTGGGGTTAAATTTAAACGTCGAGCGTAAGCAAGAGATATAAAAGAATGGGTAGAACCGGTATCTAATAAGGTATAGACTTCGCAAGCGGTTATGATTTACTTACCCGTAATAACTTCATTCGGGTTCCTCGACAAACGCTCTCACTTAAACTACCGGTTTTGACTTGTCTGGGACATCCTTTGGCGTCATCATTGCCGCTGGACTTGACTTTGCTACATCCCTTTGTTCCACGACCGCCTGCCGTTCTTCACCCTGCTCTTTTAACTCACGAATACGATCTTACAGTTCTATATTTCGATAATAAAATTCTCCTCAATTCATTTCTTAAAACTCTAGATGAGTTCATCTCTTGATTTTCAGATTTCATTTTCTAACACTGCCATAAAACAAGGGTTAATTAACATATCACATATTATCCCTATACTCTGACTGACCAATTAAATAACAAGTAAACATAGGTAGGTCATACTAGCGAAGGAATTCCCCATCTTTCCCCTCCTAGTTCTTATCTCACATCTCAGCCAGGGATCATATCCCTAAGCTTTGATACCAACTGTGACGCCCCCAAAATAGGTATACATCACCCATCTTGAGTCTCCAAATACATGGTACAAAATTCAAATACAACTTAATAATATAGCTTTCGTGTAAACAATACGACAAAACATCAACTGAGAGTTTTAATAAGAATATTGTCATCTAGACAATATCGACACTCAAAGGAGTCCTCATTACATTTATTGTAACACTATTTAATAGAATAGTGAGGACTACTAATGCTATCATCTGGACCGTCACTCCGTTCCCCGACTCATCTCAGTTATATTCTCATTTCCTGAAGAGAACAGTGAAAGAAAGGGTGAGCTCAACTAGCCCAGTAAGAAATATTATGACTAAGATAATGCAGAATAAATTATCATTAGTCTTCAACAATGTTAAACTGATAATATACAATAGACATCAAGTTTAACTGCAGCGGAACAAGCAATCCATTAGAAGAGTCAAGTAGAGTATAAAATCTACTATCTTCTATGATTTAAAAAGTTTTTCATCACTTTTATCGCTGGGACTCAGCTTAATAAATAATCCACATCATCAATTCATCCCTGCACTACAGGCCAAGGATATTATTTAGTATCACGACCACAAATTATCTATACACTACGGGCCAAAGATAATTGTGTTTTCATCAACGGTCCTGATCATGCCATAAAACAATTCATCTTTGCTCCCTTGGCCGAAGAGAATCCATAGCCATAATCATACCAAAAATTGTCCATCAATGCACTACGGGCCAATGAGGACTTTTTCCACATCATTTGTAACATTACGGTCATGATTATACCGAATAATCCCTAGTCATAATCATACCAAGTCCATCTATGCACTACAGGCCACATATGACTTTCAACAAAATATAAACATGAGGATGATGACAATGATATAAGAATTCAATAAAACAAGTTCAAGAATTAAATTATCTAGGAACTAATAACGTCCAAATTGTCAACATGATACTTCTTTATAGAGTAAAATTCAAGAATGCTCAGAAGAATATTTCCATGAAAAGATACTGGATGGAGCGCAAAGATCAAGGATATTCTACTAATTTTATAGAGTATAGAAGTCAAAACTTTAACCAACTGGGTATAATAAAGAATGGAATAACAAAAGAAATCACCATGCATGCGGTATTAGCATGAAGCGAAAGTTATTCTAATGTAATAATAAATAACGGAACCAAAGTTAGGCGTAATATGCAATTTATAGTATATTCCAATAGAATAATAAAGAATTGAATAACAATGTGAAATCACCATGCATGCGGTACTTAGATAGATATGTTATTCAACGAATAATAAATAACGGAACCGGTCGGTAAATTCAATTGCAAGCGTGGATGTTCCAATGAGAATAATAAAGAATGGAATTACAATGAAATCACCATGCATTCGGTTGCTTATTTCATATGTATGATTTATTCCAATGTATAATAAATAACGGAACCAGTCCCGTAAAATGCATGTATGGGATATTCCAAATGAATAATAAAGAATGTAATAACAACAAAATCACCATGCATGTGGTACTTCACATAGACAAAGTTATTCCACAAGAATAATAAATAACGGAACCAGTCCCACAGAAAATGCATGCATGTGATATTCCAATGAATAATAAAGAATGGAATAACAATGAAATCACCATGCATGCGATGATTGGCATAGACAAAGTTATTCAAATGTAATAATAAATGATGGAACTAGGTCCGGCATAAACGCACAGACAAGATATTCCGACAGAATAATAAAGAATGGAATAATAGAAGAGTTTCACCATGTATGCGGTACTTCGCATATAGAGGTTATTCCAACATAATAATAAGGAATGGAATAACAGAAGAATATCACCATGTATGCGGTACTTCGCATATACAGGTTATTCCAACATAATAATAAGGAATAGAATAACAGAAGTTCTCTTCATGAATACGAAAGAAATAATACCCCTTACGGGTACAACAAATAATATCCCTTACCTTATAAAGAAGAGTATTCCGACTGGTAGGGCGAGGATATATTTGAAGAAAACTTGCACTATCTTCTATGCTTAAAACTTTCTTAAACTCTAAAGAAATACGCTCAAGATTATAGAAGAAGAATTCTCTCTATAGTTTCTCTCTCTAGAGTTTCAGTGATTTCGTAAGAAATAATGAAGGAATGAGCTTCTATTTATAGAAGAATGGACTGCATAGTAACTAATTCATGAACGGTCCAGATTGATTTATTTTTAATCGGACGGTCCATATTTAAAGCAAAATCTTTTAAATAAAATATAATATATTCTATTTATAATGTAATAAAACGAATAACTTTATAAAAGTATTCTATTTTATATAAAAAATTTTACTATGCAAAATACTATGCAGGCACTATGCAACACTATGCATAATAAAATATAATATATTCTATTTATAGAATAACTTTATAAAAGTATTCTGTTTTATATAAAAAGATTTTACTATGCAAAATACTATGCATAATAGAATATAATATATTATATTTATAGAATAACTTTATAAAAGTATTCTGTTTTATATAAAAAGCTTTTCTATTTTATTACATTAATAATACCAATAAAACCAAACTGAGTGACTTATCACGTAAGCATCAATAATCAATATCGTGTGCTACTATGCAACCACGCGTATTACTGTACTTTTACTACCGAGTAGTTCAACAGTATTAACGGTAAAACTTCCGCCGTTATTTTCATAAAAATATTTTTGTCATTTTCTCAATCCGACAATAATTCCGTTGCGAGGTCCACCAATGATTGTGCCATTGTACGAATATTCCCTGATAAAATGAATATTCCCCGACCAATCGAATATAATATGATAACTTGCATACTTTGCAAAATTTATAAATACTACCCACAACTATAACATTATATCAAATCCACACCATAATATTCAAAAAATTATTTCGAGAAAATTAAATATTTATTCATAAAATCTGGTGTCTCACAATCTAGCCTCCTTATGGAATTTCGCCCTCGAAATTTACGTACGTGCTTGGTATGCTGAAGAGGTGAGGATACCTCGTCAGATTCTAACTCTTGAGGTATAACATTTGAGTGTTGAATACGATTCTTCTTATCCAAGATTTTAACAGGCACATCTTCATACGTTAAATTATCCGCTATCTCGTCCAGTTCTAAGTTAATAATGTGGTTCGGGTCGTCCATATATTTACGTAACATCGATACGTTAAAAACGTTATGAACACGCGACATACTTGGCGGTAAGACGAGTCTATAAGCCACAGTTCCTACTCAATCGAAGATTTCAAATGGGCCAATTAAATCAAGGGTTGAGATTTCCTCTCTTCAGCAACTCTTGCTTTTAGAATAACGCCCTCTTGAACCTTCTTAATTCTTCACATTCATCTGCTCCGGGTGTGTAGCTTGAGTGACTTTTAACTTTATCGATTAAAGTCGATTCTACTCGTATATTCGATATCTTTACGTGGGTTCGTATATTCGCACTCGTAAACGCATATGATCTACTTCTCAACGCGTCAGCTACAACGTTCGCTCTTCCACGATGATATTGAATGGTATGGTCGTAATCTTCAACAGCTCGAGTCAACGTCTTCAGCGCATGTTACGTTCGTTTTAGGTGAAGAAAATATTTGAGGGTTTAAGAAATGGGTTTTGTACTGGGGTCAATACAAAATTCGATTTCACGCTCTAGGGGTAGGCTAAGAAGTCTTCAAGAATACGTCAGGAAATTTATTAACAATAGAAATATCATTCAAAACTGTGACCCTCATCCAAGACTTGGATAATACGTCACATTGATACCTATCAACTTGTCATCGTCATTCACGACATTGCCTATAGAAAGTCTGGCTTTGGTGCGTTCCACATAAGGGAGTCACCAGATAAAGGCTCAGGGCTCTTTACTTATGGCTTGATATGACAATGATTGACTTTAGTGGTTTGGTTACTTTGAATTCGCATAATAGGTTGGTTAGGAGTATGAAAGCTAACAACCTTACAAAAAAAACATGATGAGTAGTTAACCAATCGATTCCTAAAAACACATCAAAGGTAAGTATTTTTAAAGAGATAAGATTGACAGGTAACGTGAAAGTTTCAATTTGAATCAACAAGATTTATAAACAGTGGCGGTAATGAAGGCTTCTACTAACGAAGTTTCAACCAATAAGTCAAAGTATAACTTCTCTGGGGTTAAATTTAAACGTCGAGCGTAAGCAAGAGATATAAAAGAATGGGTAGAACCCAGATCTAATAAGGTATAGACTTCATGAAGCGTTATGATTTATTTACTTACCGTAATAACTTCATTCGGGTTCCTCGACAAACGCCTCTCCACTTAAACTACTGGGTTTTGACTTATGCAGGACATCCTTTGGCGTCATCATTGTCACTGGACTTGACTTTGCTACATCCCTTTGTTCCACGACGGCCTGCCGTTCTTCACCCTGCTCTTTTAACTCACGAATACGATCTTACAGTTCTATATTTCGATAATAAAATTCTCCTCAACTCATTTCTTAAAACTCTAGATGAGTTCATCTCTTGATTTTCAGATTTCATTTTCTAACACTGCCATAAAACAAGGGTTAATTAACATATCACATATTATCCCTATACTCTGACTGACCAATTAAATAACAAGTAAACATAGGTAGGTCATACTAGCGAAGGAATTCCCCATCTTTCCCCTCCTAGTTCTTATCTCACATCTCAGCCAGGGATCATATCCCTAAGCTTTGATACCAACTGTGACGCCCCCAAAATAGGTATACATCACCCATCTTGAGTCTCCAAATACATGGTACAAAATTCAAATACAACTTAATAATATAGCTTTCGTGTAAACAATACGACAAAACATCAACTGAGAGTTTTAATAAGAATATTGTCATCTAGACAATATCGACACTCAAAGGAGTCCTCATTACATTTATTGTAACACTATTTAATAGAATAGTGAGGACTACTAATGCTATCATCTGGACCGTCACTCCGTTCCCCGACTCATCCCAGCTATATTCTCATTTCCTGAAGAGAACAGTGAAAGAAAGGGTGAGCTCAACTACCCCAGTAAGAAATATTATGACTAAGATAATGCAGAATAAATTATCATTAGTCTTCAACAATGTCAAACTGATAAAATACAATAGACATCAAGTTTAACTGCAGCGGAACAAACAATCCATTAAAAGAGTCAAGCAGAGAATAAAATCTACTATCTTTTATGATTCAAAAAGTTTTTCATCACTTTTATCGCTGAGACTCAGCTTAATAAATAATCCACATCATCAAATTATCCACGCTCACGTGCCAAGGATATTATTTAGTATCACGACCACGAGTTATCCATGCACTACGGGCCAAAGATAATCATGTTTTCATCAACGGTCCTGATCATGCCATAAAATAATTCATCTTTGCTCCCTTAGCCGAAGAGAATCCATAGCCATAATCATACCAAAAACTGTCCATCAATGCACTACGGGCCAATGAGGACTTTTTTCACATCATTTGTAACATTACGGTCATGATTATACCGAATAATCCCTGGTCATAATCATACCAAGTCCATCTATGCACTACAGGACACAGATGACTTTCAACAAAATATAAACATGAGGATGATGACAATGATATAAGAATTCAATAAAACAAGTTCAAGAATTAACTTATTCAGGAACTAATAACGTCCAAATTGTCAACATGATACTTCTTTGTAAAGTAAAATTCAAGAATGCTCAAAAGAATATTTTCATGAAAAGATACTGGATGAAGCGCAAATATAAAGGATATTCCACTAATTTCATGGAGTATAGAAGTCAAAACTTTAATCAACTGAGTATAATAAAGAATGGAATAACAAAAGAAATCACCATGCATGTAGTACTTCGCATAGAGAGGTTATTCCAACGGAATAATAAATAACGGAACCGTGTCAAAGGTAATACGTCCGGCATGCGTGATATTCCAATGTAATAATAAAGAATGGAATAACATCGAAATCACCATGCATGCGGTTGCTTGCGCAGATAAAGTTTATTCCAACGAATAATAAATAATCGGAACCAAGTCAAAGTAAATTACGCCGAAGCATAATGTTCCAAATGAATAATAAAGAGTGGAATAATAACAAAAATCACCATGCATGCGGTATTTCGCATAGACAGGTTATTCCAACAGAATAATAAATAACGGAACCAGTCCGGCAGAAACGCATGCATACATGATATTCCAATGAACAATAAAGAATGGAATAACAACAAAATCACCATGCTGTGCAGTACTTTGTGATAGATCGTTATTCCAATGAATAATAAATGATGGAACCGTGTCCATGAACGCATATACATGATGATATTCCTAATAATAATAAAGAATGGAATAATAGAAGAATTTTACCATGTATGCGGTATCTTGATATATACAGTTATTCTAACATAATAATAAGGAATGGAATAACAGAAGAATATCACCATGTATACGGTACTTCGCATATAAAGGTTATTCCAATATAATAATAAGGAATGGAATAACAGAAACTGTGACGCCCCCAAAAATAGGTATACATCACCCATCTTGAGTCGCCAGATACATGGTACAGAATACAAATACAATCTTTAATATACAACAAGAGAGCTGTGTGTTTTGATACAAATATTGTCTTCTAGATAATATTCACTCTCAGAATAAGTCCTCATTACATTTATTGTCACACTATTTAACAGAATAGTGAGCACTACTAATGCTATCATCTGGACTGTCAATCTGCTTCCCACTAAATCCCAAATATATTCTCATTTCCCGAAGAGAACAGTGAAGGAAAGGGCGAACTCAACTAGCCCAGTAAGAAATATTATGACTAAGATAATGCAGGATAAATTATCATTAGTCTTCAATAATGTTAAACTAATAAAATATAATAGACATCAAGTTTAACTACAGCGGAACAAATAATCCATTAAAAGAGTCAAGTAGAGAATAAAATCTACTATCTTTTATGATTTAAAAAGTTTTTCATCACTTTTATCGCTGAGACTCAGCTTAATAAATAATCCACAACATCAAATCATCCCTGCACTATAGTCCAAGGATATTATTTAGTATCACGACCACGAATTATCCATGCACTACGGGCCAAAGATAATCGTGTTTTCATCAACGGTCCTGATCATGCCATAAAACAATACATCTTTGCTCCCTTGGTCGAAGAGAATCCATAACCATAATCATACCAAAAACTGTCCATCAATGCACTACGGGCCAATGAGGACTTTTTCCACATCATTTGTAACATTACAGTCATGATTATACCGAATAATCCCTGGTCATAATCATACCAAGTCCATCTATGCACTACAGGCCACAGATGACTTTCAGCAAAATATAAACATGAGGATGATGATAATGATATAAGAATTCAATAAAACAAGTTCAATAATTAAATTATCTAGGAACTAATAACGTCCAAATTGTCAACATGATACTTCTTTGTAGAGTAAAATTCAAGAATGCTCAGAAGAATATTTCCATGAAAAGATACTAGATGAAGCGCAAATATCAAGGATATTCCACTAATTTCATGAAGTATAGAAGTCAAAACTTTAACCAACTGAGTATAATAAAGAATGGAATAACAAAAGAAATCACCATGTATGCGGTACTTCGCATAGACAGGTTATTACAATAGAATAATAAATTACGGAACCAGGTCAGGCGTAATACGCACCGACAAGATATTCCAACAGAATAATAAAGAATGGAATAACAACAAAAATCACCATGCATGCGGTATTAGATGACGAAGTTATTCCAATGTAATAATAAATAACGGAACCAGTCGTGCAAAATTAGATCGACATGATGTTCCAATGAATAATAAAGAATGGAATAACAACGTAATCACCATGCATCCGGTACTTCAGACAGATGAAAGTTATTCCAACGAATAATAAATAACGGAACCCGATTCCCGTGATAAAACGCATGCATGTGGATATTCCAATGAATAATAAAGATTTTAACCGAAGTCCTGCAGTGGCGCATGCATGAGGATATTCCAATGTAATAATAAAGAATGGAATAATAGAAGAATTTTACCATGTATGCCGTACTTCACATAGACAGGTTATTCCAACATAATAATAAGGAATGAAATAACAGAAGAATATCACCATGTATGCGGTACTTCGCATATACAGGTTATTCCAACATAATAATAAGGAATGAAATAACAGAAGTTCTCTTACCTTATAGAAGAAACTAGATATAGAAGTAGTGAAGTAGCAGAATACTTTTCTTCTTTCTCTCTATAGTTTCTCTCTAGAGTTTCAAAGAATTAAATAAGAAATAATGAAGGAATGAGCTTCTATTTATAGAAGAATGGACGTAGTAAGTAACTAATTCATGAACGGTCCAGATTGATTTACTTTTAATCGGACGGTCCAGATTTAAAGCAAAATCTTTTAAATAAAATATAATATATTCTATTTATAATCTAATAAAACGAATAACTTTATAAAAGTATTCTGTTTTATATAAAAAGATTTTACTATGCAAAATACTATGCAGGCACTATGCAACACTATGCATAATAAAATATAATATATTCTATTTATAGAATAACTTTATAAAAGTATTCTGTTTTATATAAAAAGATTTTACTATGTAAAATACTATGCATAATAGAATATAATATATTCTATTTATAGAATAACTTTATAAAAGTATTCTATTTTATATAAAAAGCTTTTTGATTTTATTACATTAATAATATCAATAAAACCAAACTGAATGACTTATCACGTAAGCATCAATAATCAATACCGTGTCTTACTATGCAACCATGCCAGATTCTTTATACTTTTAACACCGAAGCGTTTCAACAAGTATTAACGGTAAAACTTCCGCCGTTATTTTCATAAAAATATTTTTGTCGCTTTCTCAATCAAATGACAATAATTCCGTTAGGGGTCCACTAATGATTGTCTTGGTCGTATTTAATATTCCCCACACAAAAGAATATTCCCACCAATCAAATATAATATAAAACTTGCATCTTTATAAAATTTATAAATATTACCTCTGACTATAATATTATATTAAATCCACACCATAATATTCAAAAAAAATTCGAGAAATTTAAATCTTTATTAAGTAAAATTTGGGATTTTACAATCTCCCTCCTTATGAAATTTTGCCCTCAAAATTTACATACGTATACACAGTATCTTAGAAGCAGATGAGGACACTTCATCCGATTCTAACTCTTGAGGTATAACCTTTGAGTATTGAATACATTCCAGGATTTGAACAGGTACATCTTCATACGTTAAATTATCCGCTATCTCGTCCGGTTCTAAATCAATAATGTGGTTCAGGTCGTCCACATATTTACGTAACATCGATATGTGAATAATGTTATGAACACGCGACATACTTGGCGGTAAAATGAGTCTATAGGCCACAGTTCCTACTCGATCAAGGATTTCAAATGGGCTAAATAAATCGAGGGTTGAGATTTCCTCTCTTTGTCGATTCTTGCTTCTAGAATAACGCCCTCTTGAACCTTCTTCTTCACATTCATCAGCTCTAAGTATATAGCTTGAGCGGCTTTAACTTTATCGATTAAAGTCGATTCTACTTGTATATTCGTTATCTTCACGTGGGTTCGTGTAAATGCATACGATCTTCTACTCAACGTGTCAGCTACCACGTTCGCTTTTCCACGATGGTATTGAATGGTACGATCGTAATCTTCATCACCTCGAGCCAACGTCTTTGGCGCATGTTACGTTCATTTTAGTTGAAGAAATATTTGAGGTTTTAAGAAATGGGTTTTGTACTGGGGTCAATACAAAATTCAATTTCACGCTCTAGGGGTAGGCTAGGAAGTCTTCATGAATACGTTAGGAAATTTATTAACGATAGAAATATAATTCAAAACTGTGACCCTCATCCAAAACTTGGATAGTACGTCACATTGATACCTATCAACTTGCCATCTTCATTCACGATGTCACCTACAAAAAGTCTGGCTTCGTTGCATTCCACACAAGGAAGTCAACAACGAAAGGATCGGGGCTCTTTACTTATGGTTTGATATAACAGTGATTGACTTTAGTGGTTTGGTTGCTTGAATTCGCATAACAGGTTGGTTAGGAATATGAATGCTAACAACAAAACTTATAAAGAAATAATGAATACGAAAGAAATAATACCCCTTATGGGTACAACAAATAATATCCCTTACCTTATAAAGAAGAGTATCCCGATTGGTAGGGCGAGGATATATTTGAAGAAAACTTGCACTATCTTCTACGCTCAAAACTTTCTTAAACTCTAAAGAAATACGCTCAAGATTATAGAAGAAGAATTCTCTCTATAGTTTCTCTCTCTATAGTTTCAATTGAATTAAAAGAAATAATAAAGGAATGAGCTTCTATTTATAGAAGAATGGACTGCATAGTAACTAATTCATAAATGGTCCAGATTGATTTACTTTTAATCGGACGGTCCATATTTAAAGCAAAATCTTTTAAATAAAATATAATATATTCTATTTATAATATAATAAAACGAATAACTTTATAAAAGTATTCTGTTTTATAAAAAAAAATTTTACTATGCAAAATACTATGCAGGCACTATGCAACACTATGCATAATAAAATATAATATATTTTATTTATAGAATAACTTTATAAAAGTATTACATTTTTATATAAAAAAGATTTTACTATGCAAAACACTATGCATAATAGAATATAATATATTCTATTTATAGAATAACTTTATAAAAGTATTCTGTTTTATATAAAAAGCTTTTCTATTTTATTACATTAATAATACCAATAAAATAAAACTGAGTGACTTATCACGTAAGCATCAATAATCAATACTGTGTGCTACTATGCAACCACGCGTATTACTGTACTTTTACTACCGAGTAGTTCAATAGTATTAACGATAAAACTTCCGTCGTTATTTTCATAAAATATTTTTGTCATTTTCTCAATCCGACAATAATTCCGTTGCGGGGTCCACTAATGATTGTGCCGTTGTACGAATATTCCCTGATAAAATGAATAGTCCCCGACCAATCAAATATAATAGGACAACTTGCATACTTTGCAAAATTTATAAATATTACCCACAACTATAACATCATATCAAATCCACACCATAATATTCAAAAAATTATTTCGAGAAAATTAAATATTTATTTATAAAATCTGGGGTCTCACAGTTGCAGAGGCTTGTTAATTGAATTTGCAGTTTTGTTCTTGAATGTGCTTCTGGTCTGTTTCCCAAGTTGACAGGCATTGCACGACCTTTCTTTAACGATGTTGAACTTGGGTAGGCTTGCAACTAGATCTTTTGAAGCTAATTTGGACATGCTTTTGAAGTTGAGATGAGATAATCTTCGATGCCATAGCCAACTCATTTCTTCAGATGCTTTAGCCAAAAAGCATATTGTCTCGTCTGAGCTCAGTTGTCCAAGATTTACTGTGCAAACATTTCCTTCTCTTGTTCTGGTTAGCTTCACAGAGGATGTCTTCAGGTCTCGGACTTGACATTGATTGTTGAGGAATGTTATTTGATGACCCTTGTCGCAGAGTTGGCTAATGCTTAGAAGATTGTGCTGTAGTCCTTCCTCATAGGCCACTCTACTGAAGGATACTACACCATTTCTAGTTGACCCATATCCTCTTGTTTTGCCAGAGCTGTTGTCTCCAAAGATGACCGAGGGACCCTCCTTGTCAATGTAGTTAGACAGAAGGGCTTTGTTTCTAGTCAAGTGCCTTGAACATCCACTGTCTAGATACTAGGTTGTGTTTGTGGAGATCTTTTCCTGAGGTAACATTAAACCTTCATTTTGGTACCCATACTTGCATGGGTCCTATTATGTTAGTACCCCTGGGGACCCAAATCTGTTTGATTTTGGGTCTCACATGCATGGAATTATAATGACATTTTGCAGCCTTGTGGCCAACTCTATAGCACACAAAACATTTGATATGATGCATGTTTGTGTGTGTGTGAAAGTTCTTCCTCCATTTGGACTTTTGTGGGTTATTGGTCATCCTTCTGCTAGGCTGATATTCCCTCTTCCATGTGTTCTCTTGTTTCATGATTTGTGAGGAGTATATCTTACTTTTACTGTACCTTCCTGGTTGGTTCGTAGAGTTAATTTTGTTAGACTCTACGATCCTTCGAGGTTGATGAGTAGTAGCTAGATTACTCTTCTATTTTTCTAAAACCTAGACCGGCATGAGATCCCTTACTCCTGGGAATATGAATTGAATCAGCTGAGCAGGCTTTAACAGGCTCATCCTTCTGTGAGGATTTCATAAATATAATGCCTCTACTAAAACCTGAGGTATTTCCAGTGCTAATTTCCTTTGCTTTTTCCACACATGACTCTGAGGTAGATTCCCCAAAGCCTAACCCTGTTCTATCAGAGACACTTCTGTGGTTAGAGATTAAGGAGTCCATGGATGAAGAGGATTTATTCCATGTAGAGACTATCTTTTCTAGATCCTCAATCTTGGAGGTTAGACTAGACTCTCTTTGTGCACTAAGCTCATTTCTTGTCTCAAGAGCTTATTCTCAGCTTCAAACTTGGATAGAGAATTAGTACTAAGAAGGGATGTTTCTAGTTCTTCTTGAACTTTTTCTTTCTCCTTTTGAAGAAGTGAATAATCTTTAGACAAAACTCTAAACCACTTCATGTATTGGTGCAGATCAAATGTTATGCCATGTAATGCAGTTCTAAGGTCATCAATATCTACATCAGGAGAGTTGAAGTCAAATACCTCATCGATATTTACTTCATGTATATTGGAGTTCTGTTTGTCCCTTGCATTTTTGGCCATCAGGCAGAGATTTGCCATTTGAGGATCTTTATCATCTCCAGATTCCAGAGTTGAGTCATTGTCCGAGTCACTCCACGATCCTCCAGCTACAAGGCCTTTGTCTTTCTTCAGTGGCCTTTTGTTGCCTTTGTATTCCTTCTTTGCATGTGATTTCTTCTTGAGTTCTTCTCTGAGAGGTTTGTTGCAGTTGGCAATGAAGTGGCCAGGTTTCTTGCAATTGTAGCATAGGTCATTCATTTGCTCCTGGCTGCCATAGTTGCTGACTTTCTTTGGCTTGCTGGTTTTGCCTTGTCGCATGAACCTTCTTAGTCTTTTCACCAGTATTGCAAAGTCCTCATCATCATCTTCATCGTAGTCAGAATCAACTTCAGTGTTGAATTTGGAGGTGTTTTTAGTTACTTTTAGAGCAACACCTTTGTCCTTCTTTCTTCCTTCGAACAACGTTTCTGCTCGTTGTGTCAGTTCCAGTTCGTATGTAAGGAGGTTGCCATATAGCTATTGAACAGTCATTTCATGCAGATTCTTTGACTCTCTAATGGCAATGGTTTTGGCATTCCACTTGCTTGGCAAGGCTCTCATGAATTTTATGATTAGATCTTTGTTTGGATAGATCTTTCCATAGGCTCGTAGAGAGTTGAGCAGAATATTAAATCTCTCGTATGTGGCAGTGACGTTCTCTCTTTGAACGTGAGCAAACATCTCATATTGCTGAGTCAAGAGAGATTGTTTGTTTTCTCTGACTTCATCTGTTCCTTCATGCATGATAAGTAATGCTTCCCAAACCTCCTTTGTTGTTTTGTAGTTAACCACGTTTTCAAACAGATCATCTTCTAGGGATTGAAATAAGATGTTCTTGGCCTTTTTATCAAGCTGGACAGCTCTCTTCTCATTTTCTGTCTATTCTTCTTTGACCTTGATCTGTATTCTGTTTGAGTCGTCTATAGTTGGTGCAAGCTTTGTAGGAATGTAGGGCCCATTTTGAACAGTTTCAAATAGATCATCATCTATTGAGTCCATATAAGCTTGCATCCTAACCTTCCAATTAGCGAATTTGTCTTTGTTGCACATAGGTGGCTTGCTGCCTCCTCCAGTCTTTGATTCGCTTGGTAAGTATGCTATTGGATCTACACAAGCTTTGTAGGCTATATAATAGAACACATTTCTCGATACCAATTGTTAGTTCCCTTGAGGCACATAGTTATCTAGAGGGGGGAATGAATAGATATTAAAAACTTTTCTTTGTATTAAGTCTGTTTTTAATAAAGATCTTAAGCACAATGAAATTATGGTTTCTTTGAACTCCCCTTTAGATAGTGAGTTAATGAGAGTGAGGCAGTTATGACAGTTATAGCAGTTATAGCAGTTATGGAAAGAATAAAATAGACACAGTTGTTTTTAAGTGGTTCAGAGCACTTAAAGCTCCTAGTCCACTCTTCTACTCCTCGAGTAGGAAATCCACTAAGGATGTCTTTTACGCTTTTTGAATCTCACAGATTCCTTCTAGACCAGTAGTGTAGGCACTTCTTAGTTCACTCTTGAACTCTTCAAGTCCAGCAGACTTGGTTCTTCACAGTTCACTTAGAACTCTTCAAGTCCTTCAGACTTGGAACTTTTACTTCAGTTGATTGGTTGTTGTTGAGATCGTGATTGGTGCTACTCAGTTGTTATTAAGCACTTATTCGAAAGAACTGAGCAGCTGAGCAAGCTTCCTCTTTTTCTCAGATCGTAGAGTTGAGCGTTGAGTATTCTTGTGCGTTTTTGTTCAATGTTTGCTTACTTCTCTCATCTATCTGTGTTCTGTATATATGTGATCTTTTTAAATCTATTCGTTGAAGTCATCTGATGAGGCATTAAATGCGTTTGACATTTCTGAGCTTTGATGTAGACTTTTCTGCACATCTCCTGAATTGCAATCAGGCCCACTGACACAGCAGACTGCTTTCTCACCTAACAACTGAAAAGGTGTTTTCCTCTGCCCAATGGTCCTTTTATTAGCTTCTTGAATACGTTCCTTTTGATCAATACTAAGGATATCTTTTGTACCGTTGGGACTGGTGAGTGCTTCAACGTTCAAAACCCATTCCACAATTGTTGGAATTCATTTCCAAACAAAAGATAGGACTCGATGCTTCTGACACAAGACAGATGATACTCTACGATGCATATCGTGGTGTCTTGTCATATTTGTGCTTGGTCTGAATAGAACACTACAATTTCTTTGAAGGTTTTTGCACACTACTATCTTCACTTGCTCGTTTTGTAGACTCTACATTTCCGAGAGCACACTACGATCTCTAAGTTAGCTTCGGCAAACGTATGGACCACTTTACGATTTTTGGAGAGGCCCTTCGAGGCAGATACACTACGATCTTTTAAGCTCTATGATTCTGCCTTAGTTTCTGCATTCCGTTGATCAGCTTGATAGACTGCAATTCTTTTCAAGGCCTATCTATTCCTTTCAAGTCATAGATCAACCTAACATCTTTGATCTCTTTATCTATACATTCGTTTAGAGAATGATGAACATTAAAAGCTAAGATCAACCTAACAATTTTGATCTATCACTAAGTCCATGTACATATATTCCTTGAAGGACTTTACATATAATCATGAGCATTTACTTTAAACATCAAATCAAAACATGCATTCTTCCAACATATATTACTTTTGTTCCATATTCGTAAGAAATAATATTTTCTTCCATACTTTGTAGTATGTAAGTAATATTATTTCATTTTAGATTCTGAATTATACACTCATTTGGTTAAGCATTGCTTCTATACTACTTGAAATTAGTAGAATATCCTTGAACTTTGCGCTTAATCGATTATCTTTTCACGAAAATATTTTTCTATACATTCTTGTTAAGTTTTAATCTTTTCATGTCAGAGTGCTATTCACAGGGTATTATTCCTGAAGTACTATTTATGGGGTACTATTCACTTAGGTACTATTCACCTGGGGTACTATTCATGACAAAAATTGATTTCTTTTCTGTCAAAATTATTTTTTATACAGTATTATTCATGAATTTTACTCCACAAAGCAGTTATCATGTTGACAATTTGGACATTCTTGAACTATGGATAAATTAAATTATAAATCTTTAAAATTTATCCTTACTTTTACTTAATTGAATTCTTATATCATTGTCATCATCCTCATATTTTGATGAAAGTCATCTTTGGCCCGTAGTGCATAGATGGACTGTTGATTGGTATGATTATGACCAGAAATTATATATCGGTATAATCATGACCTGTAATGCTACAAATGATGTGGTAACAGTCTTCATTGGCCCGTACTGCATGGATAATTCGTGGATGTAATACTAACGAATATCCTTGGCCCGTAGTGTATGGATAATTCGATGATGTGGATTATTTATTGAGCATTATTACAGCGATAAAATATTGATGATGAACTTTTAAATCATAGAAGATAGTAGATATCATGCTCTACTTGACTCTTTTAATGGATTATTTGTTCCACTGCAGTTAAACTTGTTGTCTTTTGTATTCTATCAGTTTAACAATGTTAAAGGCTAACGATAATTTATTCTGCATTATCTTAGTCGTAATATTCTTTACTGGGCTAGTTGAGTTCACCCTTTGCTTTCATTGTTCTCTTCAGGAAACGAAAATCTAGCCGGGACTAGTCGAGGAATGGAGTGACGGTCCAAGATGGTTGCTATAGTAGTCCTCACTATTTTATAAAATAGTGTGATAATAATTGTAATGAGGACTCCATTTGAGTTTGGATATTGTCTACGAGAAAATATTCGTATTAAAACTCTCAGCATATGTTTTGTTGTATTTCGCACGACAGTTGTATAATTAAGTTGTATTTGAATTTTGTACCATGTATTTGGCGACTCGGAATGAGTTGTGTATACCTATTTTGGGGGCGTCACAAGTACCCCGCGAATAGTACTTTTTGAATAGTACCCCGACCTAAAAAGATTAAAATTTAACAAGAATATTCAGAAAAATATTTTTGTAAAACGATACTAAATGAAGTGTAAATTTCAAGGAATGAGTATAGAAGCAATACTTATCAAAATTAGTGTAGAATTAGGAATATGAAACGAAATAATATTACTTACATACTACAGAATATGGAAGATAATATTATTTCTTACGAATATTGACCAAAAATAATATCCCTTACCTTAAAAGGAGAGTATTTCTGACTGGTATAACGAGGATATTCTAGAAAAAAACTTATACTATTTTCTACACTTAAATTTTCCTTAAACTCAAAAGAAATGTGACAAATGAATTGTTTGAATTGTGATTCTGGGGACAGAATCCTTGTAAGGAGGGAATGATGTAACATTCCAGAATTTTTAATTGTTATATTAAATATTTATTGAATTATTTAAGTATTTAATGGATGTGTTTATTGTTAAATAAATAATTGTTCAAATTTGATTCAATTTGGTTAACTATTTGTTAAATAAATATTTAAGGAAATTAATTATTTTATGCTAATTTAATTTAATTATTAGGTTAGAGAGTTTTGATTAATTGAATTATTTTTCTTTTATTTGAATTTATAATTAAAAGATGTGTTAGTTGATTAAATAAAGTTATAATTATATAGAAAATTATAATTTTGTGGTAGTGGTTTATGTGATGTAGTAATTTAATAAATTGTTATTAAGATTAATTTAATTTATTAAAAGTGTGACAAATAACCTTTTATAAAGTATTTATTAAAATAACTTAAAGGAGTTTTAATTCAGTTTTGCCAAACAAGACCTAATGCCTATTAAGTCTTGAATCTAATTGTGTTTTACCAAACAAGGCATAAGGGTTAATTGAATATTTTTTTTGGTTAGCCAAACAAGCCTTATGGCTTTTGGTTTTCAAAATGAAAATAACTGATGTCAGTTAAGTTAGTATTATATTATATAATTAATATATATTATATTTTATATGCGTTATATTCTAAGACGTAAGAATAGAGGAGAGAGGTAAGAGAGAAGAAAAGAAAAACTCAGAGGAAGAAGAAGAAGAGAAGAAGAAAAATGAGAGAATCCTAGAGAATTGGGAGTGAAGAGGAGAAAAGCTTGACAATCAAAGAGATAGTATCATCATCTTCTTCAAGGTATCATCCTACTCTTTTAGTTTTTAAAGATTTAGTTTTTCTCTTCCCTATTTCTCTGTAAAATCCTTGTGTAAGGATAAATTATTCGTTATGTATGTGATTTTATATGATAATCTAGTGTTTTTAAATTATTTTCTTAAGCTATAATTAAGAATAGTCCATGAATTTATATTATGTATATGGTTGTGAAGAAAAACTATTTTTACAGAGAGTTTTTGTGTATATATATATTGTTTGGTTTAAGGTAGAAATTAAGGGTTTATTCGTTGTTTAGTTGATAAATTGATTATTCAATGTGGTAGGGTATGTATAAACTTTAATAAAATGCTTTGAATTAACTGTTTTGGTTGAAAAACAAAATCACAGTGTTTAACTTTCATCAAAAACATCAAAAAGTGAGTTTTTATCAAAAATAGTGAAATTGTATGTGTTAAATTCGTTGTTTATATTGTTTTATGAGTAGAAACATGTTTACAATCTTTGAACTATGTTTATGTGAAGTCTCTATAGGAATTACATGCTAATTAGGCTGTTAGAAAGGAACTTTTAGGCCAAAATTGGTTTTTGTTCATACTTTTGTCAAGTCATCGATCGAAGATATGATTTAGCTTGCATGACTTGACTTAGCGATATTAATTTTGCAATCAAGATCTGGCTCCATGCCATGGCCTTACGTAGTAGTATTATTATTGTCGTTTGCGACTCACACCACAAGATAAATCGTAGCGTGCAGTGTGTGAAGTTAAGCGAAATGGTCTGACAGTGTACTTTTTGGACTCGAAATTTGAAGGAATTGTTATATGATAATAGTAGGACTGTAAAATGTTGATTTTAATGTTTCTATACCTAGAATGAACATGTTAAATTGTTTTATAACTTGATTATGTGATTAAAAATCCAATTTTTAAATGATGGACGTACTTAGTTATGTTTGTAAAGTGGTAATGGCTAACTATGTCATGATGACATATGTTTATAGGATATTGTGATTCGAATTGTTCGGTTAGTCTACGAGCAAGGCAAGTTTTCTAATCTATTATCTTGTTGAATCAATTATTGTTTCCAATATAATAATACAAGGTTTCTAAACTTTTATTTTGATATTGAACAAGTTATTCTTGTATTTAACTTGTTGTTTAGCATGCCCAAATATATTTGAATAGTTTTATCGTTCATTTTGCCATGCATGCTTAGTATTCAATTCTAAATAACCTTGACTTAATATTGTTCAAATAAGGTGTGTTATAGTTATTCAAGTTGTATGCTATTAGATTATTCCTAAAGCGTGACTTTAATTTACCATGTTGATTCAATTACGATTATTCGATAGTATGATGTTATTGATTTTATTCAACTAATCCTTAGTTGATGTTCGTTGAATTCTAAATTACCCTAAAATGTATCCAAACCAAACTCACTTTGGTGCGGACTTGTACTCTAAATACTGAGATGAACAACCCTATTATTAGGGGTAACTTACGCTTAGCGTTGAAATGTTTATGCACAATACATTGTACAAAGGGCTGATCCCCCTAAGTACGAGGAGTCCCTATAGTCTTATGACTGTTAAAGTTTAAGTTGAAAAATTACTCATAACTATGGACATAGTTCGTGGTCTTAGGACCCTCAGTTTTATACTTCAGAATATTGATAAATCATATTGTTTAAATCTATCGAGCCTCTCATTTGACAATTGTTATAAAGATTTTTCATTCATTGTTGTTCCAAGTGAGCTTTGTTTGCTCACTCTTGCTTATATAACTATTACAGTTAAGGATGAGAAGGTTGATGTACCTAGCACCAGTAAGGGAAAAGGAAAGATGAACAAGTATTGAAGACTTGTAATATGATGATATTTTATTATCAGTTTTAATTGAACGGTTGTAATGAAGTTTATTTATTTTCCGCATTTGAATGATTGTATTTAAAGGTTAGACAACTTGGGATATTTTTATTATGTAACCCTTTAATGGGGAAGGTTTTTATTATTCAATTTGATTGTGATTGGGTAGTTAGATATGAATGTTTGTTTAGGTGAACACCAAATCCTGTGGGAATGAAGTACCTGGGTTTGGGGGTGTCACAAGTTAGTATCAAAGCCTTAGGTTATGAACCTTAGGTGGAGAAAAGCCTTAGGAAGTAACCTTTGAAAATATAGTAATGATAAACTCTTATCGAGTTTTAAGGAAGAAGTAATAAAATACTTATGTGCTTATGTGTTTACAACTTATGTGCTCGTGAGTGTCGAGTAGTAATGATTAGTAATTAAAACTTAAACTTTGGTTAACAGGATGACTAATATAGGAGGATCCAGTCAAGCTAGGGAGGAGGAGCCTCGAGATATTCAAGTAGTTTGGGAACAATTATCGCCGCCACGGAAAGCAGCCTCCGATTGGTCACGATGGTTGAAGCGGGGAGAGAGTACTGATGAGAGGATGATGAGATAGAGACAGACGAGGAGGATTCAGTGGAGCTGCCACAGACGGATGAAGAGGACAAGGAGGAAAGGATTCCACTTAACTCGATAGCTGGCCGTATATACGATGAGGTGCATGACCACAATGTGGAACTTCAAGATACTGTCGAGGAGTTGCAAGAGATAGTAGCTGAGCAACAGGCCTCGATGGCACAGAAGGACGACGAAATTCAGGACCGAGAGGAACATCTGAACAATGTTGAAGATAAGCTCATTCACACTGAAGAAGAGAACGAGCAATTGAGAGCAGAGATTTCAGAATTGAAGAGCAAGTTGAGAGAAGAATCTGCAAAAAGGGCAAGAGCCGAAGATGCGTACGAGGAAGCTGATCAACGAGCCAAAATAGCAGAGGGAGAAACACAAACAAAGAGAATGAAGATGCAGGAAATGAATAACGTGTTCAACACCGTGGTTAATCGAGCTCAAGATCGTGTCATGGGTTACCCAATTCAGTTCGAGACACTACCCTCGTATATACTAGATCGTCGAACCATGTTCTGAATTATGGAAGAAGAGAGTCGTAAGGCTATGCAGTATCTTAGTAGGACATCGTAGTAAGTGTACTTGATTTATGATTTATGTTATGATAAGTATTATGTAAATCCCAAGTGTTATATAACTTGTGGATATGATGATGATGTCCTGAAACTTTAGTAGTTCAGGAAAATAATGTAAATAGCAGTGATGCTATTGATATGATGTTTTCAAAAAAAAAATAATTAAGAATGAATAAAACTTATTATCTTCTTTTATCCAAAGTGTTTTGTGTTATGTGGTGATTACTTTTATGGGGGCAAGTTAAGTAGAAATTACTTGAAAAGAGTTGAGTAATAATCTAATGAGTGTATTTTTAACAGAAAATGCCTCCAAGACGTCAACCACCCAGACAGAGAACCACTGAAGGAACCAACAATAATAATGCTGAAGCTAACCCTGTTCAGCAGCTTGTGATGTTACTGACAGGTGCACTGCAGAATCAACCGCAGAACTAACAACAAAATCAAGCTACAACGTTTAAGGACTTCAAGGCGGTTGGACCACCAGAATTCCGTGGGTCCATGAACCCGATTGATGCACACACTTGGGTCATGGAGATAGAGAAAGTGTTCGATGTTGCGGGAGTAGGAGAAGATCAGAAGACTGCTTTTGCAACATTCATGTTGAAAGAAGAGGCTAGTTATTGGTGGCAGGCCAATAAAACTCGAGGAGGACCAGGTGTTATGGCTTGGGATAGGTTTAAAGAGATGTTCTTTGAGACCTATTTCCCAGAGAGTTCGAAGAGTCATCTAGAAGTGCAATTTTTAGAACTAAAGCAGGGAACGATGACGGTGTCAGAGTATGCCTCGAAATTCAACGAGTTGGCGAGGTTTGCGCCATACCAAGTCAGCACAGATGAACGCAAGGCGAAAAGGTTTGAACAAGGACTGAAGCCCTAGTTGTTTAGTAGGGTTTCCTTGTTCCAGTTGAAGACATTTGCAGCCATAATGGAAAAGGCAATTCTCGCTGAAGGTGGCGGCGAGGCGGTAACCAAGTTCAATCAGGAACAGAAAAAGAAGAAGAATGAAGTGGAGGTGAAGAATGGAGGTGGAGGTAGTGGGAATGGTAATAATAATCTGAAAAGAAAGTGTAATGGAAATATGGGTGCTGGGAATCAACAAGGTAACCAGCAAAATAAAAAGTTTGAAGCATGTGCTACATGCGGGAAGTTTCACAAGGGTGTATGCTTAATGGGGAAACATGTATGCTTTAATCTTTGTGGCCAGAGAGGTCACATCGCCCAAACCGCAATCAACCCAAGAAGAATGTTTGCTACACTTGCGGGTCCAAGGATCACTTTGCTCGTGAATGCCCTAAGAAGAGATCTGGTGAGGCAAATGGAAACAAGGGAAATGCTAGTGGAGGTGCGCTGACTATTGCTGGGCCAGCATCAACCAATAAGCCCACAGCCAGAATCTTCAACATGACTATGCAAGATGCTATGCAATCAAAAGATGTGGTGTCAGGTATTATCTCAATCAATGATATTGATGCTTATGTATTATTTGATTATGGTGCTACTTGCTCATTTATATCTGATGAATTTGCTATGAGATTAGGATTGCCTAGTGAAGAATTGAATTTCCCTTTAAGCATAGAAATTGCGAATAAGGAAGTAATTCCTGTTAAGTTCGTATATAAGAACTGTAGGGTGAACATTAAGGGAAATATTTTGATGGTAGATTTAATTCTGATTAGGCTTGGAGAGTTTGATGTTATTTTGGGAATGGATTGGTTGTTCAATTATGGAGCGATAATTGATCGCCAAAAGAAATGTAAACCTTGTGACTCAAATCAAAGGTAGTTTTCAATGGTAGCAAATCGCTGAGACAAATGAGATGTCCGGATTATTATGCGTGCCAAGAAGTTATTGAGTCAAGGCTGTGTAGGTTATTTAGCTTACATAGTCAATACTCAGAAGAAGGGTACGAAATTGGAAGAAATACCAGTGGTTAGGGAATTTGTGGACGTGTTTTCGGAGGATTTACCAGGAATTCCGCCTGACAGAGAAATCAAGTTCGTGATCGATTTAGCGCCAGGAACCGCTCCGATATCAAAAGCCCCGTATAGAATGGCTCTGGTAGATGAAGGAACTGATGGTACAACTGCAGGAGCTGTTGGACAAGAAATACATTCAGCCGAGTGTGTCACCGTGGGGAGCACCGGTGTTATTCGTAAAGAAGAAGGATGGGTCAATGCGTCTTTGCATTGATTATAGGGAGTTAAACAAAGTCACTATTAAGAATAGATATCCATTGTCGAGAATAGATGATTTATTTGACCAGTTGAAGGGTGCTAAGTATTTCTTAAAAATAGATTTGAGGAGTGGGTATCACCAACTAAAAGTAAGGAAGGAGGATGTACCGAAGACGGCATTCCGAACTCGGTATGGACATTACGAATTTTTGGTGATGTTTTTTGGTTTGACAAACGCCCCTGCAGCGTTCATGGATTTGATGAACAGGGTGTTTAAACCATTTTTAGACAAGTTTGTGGTGGTGTTTATTGAAGATATTCTGGTGTACTCTAGAACTCAAGAAGAACACGTGGAACACTTACGTCTAACGCTGGAGACGCTAAGAAAAGAAAAGTTGTACGCGAAATTCTCTAAATGTGAATTCTGGTTAGAACGTGTACAATTTCTTGGGCACGTAATTGATGAGGATGGAATTTCAATAGATCCATCAAAGGTCAAAGCTGTGATAAATTGGGAACAACCAAGAACTCCATCAGAAGTAAGAAGTTTCTTGGGATTGGCAGGGTATTACAGACGGTTTATTCAGGATTTCTCCAAGATTGCCACTCCGTTGACAAATTTGACGAGAAAATCTATAAAATTTGTTTAGACGGAGAAGTGTGAAGGAAGTTTCCAGGAATTGAAAAAGAAGCTAAGTATGGCACCTGTGTTGTCATTACCAGATAATACAGGAAATTTTGTGGTGTACAGTGATGCTTCACACAAAGGATTAGGATGTGTCCTTATGCAAAACGGGAAAGTCATCGCGTATGCATCAAGGCAATTTGTGGACGTTTTATTTAGCTTACATAGTCAATACTCAGAAGAAGGGTACGAAATTGGAAGAAATACCAGTGGTTAGGGAATTTGTGGACGTGTTTCCGGAGGATTTGCCAGGAATTCCGCCTGACAGAGAAATCGAGTTCGTGATCGATTTAGCGCCAGGAACCGCCCTCGATATCGAAAGCCCCGTCTGTAATGGCTCCGAGAGATGAAGGCCCTGATGGTACAACCTGCAGGAGTCGTTGGACAAGAAATACATTCAACAGGTGTGTCACCGTAGGAGCACCTTGTTATTCATAAAAGAAGAAGGATGGGTCAATGCGTCTTTGCATTGATTATAGGGAGTTAAACAAAGTCACTATGAAGAATAGATATCCATTGTCTAGAATAGATGATTTGTTTGACCAGTTGAAGGGTGCTACTTCATAAAAAAAAACCCCTCTATTTATCTCAATTCACTTGACTTCACTAAACACATTTTTAATAACATTTATTCATCATTAATTTTATAACTCGCAATATTAACAATCAGATCATTCCTAGGAAAGAGGAGACTTTCTGATAAGGACTTCTCCTTATTGGCGCGCAATTAGGTGACCAAACCCCTTTCCTCGACAGAACTTTCTAGACATTGTCAATAATGCAAATAATAATATGAATAACTTTATCGTCTCAATTATTGATTTCATAATATAAAATATTGTGACAATAATTAAATCAATAATGTGAGATACTATGCAGCAACTACTATTGTAATAATTGAGTATAATTGAGTGACTTCTTACGTAAGCATCAATAATCAGAGATACTGTGCAACCACGCGTATTACTGTACTTTTATCATCGGGTATTTCTACAGTTTAACGATAAAAGTTTTGCCGTTATTTTTATAAATAGTTATTTATGTCGCTTTCTAACTCCGACAGTAATTCTGTTGTGGGGTCCACCAATGATTGTGCCGTCGTACGAATATTCCTTGATAAAATGAATATTCCTCGACCAAACGAATATTTTATGACAACTTTCTTTCTTTGCAAAATTTGTAAATATTACCCACAACTATAACATTATATCAAATCCACACCTTATTATAAATAACATTTTTTATTCATAAAAAGTTGGGGTCTTACAACCTCCCATCCTTATGAAATTTTTCCCTCAAAATTGACGTACGTACCTGGTATGTCGAAGAGGTGAGGATACCTTGTTTTTATTTCAGATTCTAACTCCCAGGTCATTTCCTCAATATCGTGGTTTCTCTATAAAACTTTGACTTGAGGTATAACCTTCGAGCGTAGAATATGTTCCTTCTTATCCAAGATTTTAACAGATACCTCTTCATACATTAAATATTTCGCTATCTCATCAAGTTCTAATTCAATAATGTGGTTCGAGTCTTCCACATATTTACATAACATAGATATATGATAAACGTTATCAACACGAGACATACTTGGCGGTAAGGCGAGTCTATAGGCCACAGTTCCTACTCGATCGAGGATTTTAAATGGGCCAATGAATTGAGGATTGAGCTTTCCTCTCTTTCCAAATCTCGTAACTCCTTTCCATGGAGCAACACGTAACAACACATGATCCCCAACATTGAATTCCACGTCCCTTCGATGAAGATCAACATAACTCTTTTGTCGATCTTGTGAGGTTTGTATACGTTGTCGGATCATTTGAATCTTGTCCATAGTCATGCGTACCAATTCCGGTCCTAGCAACGTTGCTTCACCCACCTCTTCCCAGCATATTGGAGAATGACACTTTCGTCCATACAACGCCTTGAATGAAGTCATTCCTATACTTTCTTGATAACTGTTGTTGTAGGAGAATTCCACTAATGGCAAAAACTTGTCCTAACTTCTTTTGAAGTGTAGGACACAGAGTCTTAATAGATCTTCAAGAGTTTGAATAGTCCTCTCCGATTGCTCGTCTGCCCGAGGATGATATCTGTAATCCCAGATAAATAAATCCGTGCCCATAGCTTTCTGCAAACTAACCCAAAATCGTGAAGTGAATCTTGGGTCTTGATTAGAAACTATGGATACTGGCATACCATGTAGTCTTACAATCTCATTTATATATATACGATCAAGATGTTTAAGTGAATATATTTCATGTATAGGTAAGAAATGAGAAGACTTGGTTAATCTATCAACAATGACCCAAATTGCATCTATGCCTTAAGAAACCTTGGGAAGACCAGTAACGAAATCCATGTTAATGTGCTCCCACTTCCATCCTGGAATTTCAAGTGATTGAAATGGACCTTTTGGCACTTGATGCTCTGCCTTGACTCGTTGACAAGATAAACACCTTGAGATAAACTCCGCGATCTCTCTTTTCATATTGCTCCATCAAAATGTATGTCAAAAATCATGATACATTTTGGTATTTTCAGGATGGATTGCAAACGATGTGCTATGTGCCTTCATCATGATTTTATACTTCAAATCAAAGTCGTTAGGAACACAAAGTCTGGAGTTGACTCGAAGTATTCCTTCTTCGTCGATTCTTGCTTCCGGAATAGCACCTTATTGTACTTTCTTCTTTATACGCATCAGCTCCGGGTTTATATCTTGAGCAGCTTTAACTTTATCAATTAAAGTTGATTCTACTCATATATTTGACATCATCATGTGGGTCCCTAAAGTCTTTAACTCTATCTCCATCCTCTGTAAGTCATACAAAATGGGCCTTTGCGTTGACAATATCGCACTCATACCCGCATATGATTTTCTACTCAACGCGTCAGCTACCACGTTCGCTTTTCTAGGATGGTATTGAATGATATGATCGTAATCTTTCAAAAGCTTGAGCCAACGCGGTTACAGCATGTTGAGTTCCTTTTGGGTGAAGAAATATTTGAGGCTTTTATGATCCGTATAAATCTCCACTTTCTCCCCATACAGGTAATGTCTCCAGATCTTTAGCGCAAAAATGAGTGCTGCCAACTCTAGATCATGATTAGGATAATTCCTCTCATATTCTTTGAGTTGTTGTGAGGTATAGGCTATGACTTTTCCATGTTGCATGAACACATCCTAAACCTCTGCCTGAAGCATCACTATAGATGACAAATCCCTCCGATCCTGATGGTATTGTTAGAACAAGTGATGAAATGAGTCTCATCTTGAGTTCTTGGAAAATCTTCTCACATACCTCGTTCCATCTGAATTTTGTATCTTTTTGAGTCAGCTGAGTTAATGGAGTAGTGATTCGAGAAAAACCATCCACGAATCTCCGATAATAACCAGCTAAGCCCAGAAAGCTACGTACTTCGGTTGCTCCCAGATTTGTATTGCTTTAATCTTTGCCGAGTCAATAGATATTCCGTGATTTGATATCACGTGCCCAAGGAATGCTACTTCCTCAATCCAGAACTCGTAATTCTTCAACTTGGCGTATAGCTTGTTTTCACGAAGTTTTTGGAGTATCAACCTCAAGTGTTGGTCATGATCTTCACGACTTTTGGAGTAAATGAGGATGTCATCAATAAAGACAACCACAAAATGATCCAAATATTCCTTAAATACTCGGTTCATCGTATCCATAAAGGCATCAGGAGCATTAGTCAATCAAAAAGACATGACTAGTAATTCGTAATGCCCTCTGCAAAAGTAGTCTTTGGAATTCTAAATATCAAAAATAGTCTTTGAAAAGAATGTCATCGCAAACAGTTTTAATCTTTTTGATGGTATGATATCAAAATGAAAAGATTCCCATCTTTGAAAAGAATTTAGGATACCAATGTACTAACCGTGGTCATAGGAGCCATTCAATATGGGTTTGGAAATGGGTTTTTGTATGGGTTCAGTTATCATACAAAACTTCGATTTCACTATTTTTTGATGGTAAACAATATAAATTTAACTCCATATTTTTGAAATCCAGTCAATGCTAAAAAGATTGACATTAGTTTTCATAAGCTGGCCCATCTTTCTTCTTCTACATAATAGGTTGGTTAGGAATATGAAAGATACCTTACAAAATAATCAATTTTAGAATGATGATGTTAACTAGGATGAATGATGAGACCAACAATGTGAGGTTTTATGAATAAATATTTAATTATCTAAGAAATATTTTTTTTAAATTTGATATAATGTTATAGTTGTGATTAGCTTACAGTAGTATTTATAAATTTTGCAAAGTATGCAAGTTGTTATATAATATTTTATGAATAAATATTTAATTATCTCGAAATATTTTTTTAATTTTGAATAATGTTATATTCTTTATTTATAAATTTTGCAAAATGTATGGGTTGTTATATAATATTCGATTGGTGGGAATATTCTTACGTGCGATAAATCATTAGTGGACCCCATAGCGGAATTATTATTGTCGGATTGAAAAGCGACAAAAATATTTTTATGAAAATAACGGCGGAAGTTTTACTGAGTTGATCTTGTTGAACTACTTTCGGTAGTAAAAGTACGATAATCTGGCGTTAGTTGCGTAGTAGCACCGGTATTGATTATTGATGTTTATGTGAGAAGTCACTCGGTTTTGTTCAATTATTGCTATAATAGTTCTTGCGTAGTATCTCACATTATTTGATTCAATTATTGTTGATTTATAAGTTTTGTTTTATTAGTATTATTAGCGTAATAAAAGCGAAACATCTTTATATAAAAGCAGAATACTTTTATAAAGTTATTAGTTTTTATTAGATAATAATTAGATTATATTATATTTTATTATGCATAGTGTTGCATAGTGTTTTTATTATATATTTTTATTATGCATAGTGCTGCATAGTGCATAGTGTTTGCATAGTAAAAATCTTTTTATATAAAATAGAATATATTATATTTTATTTAAAAGATTTTGCTTTAAATATGGATAGTCGGATTAAAGTAAATCAATCTGGACCGTTCATAAGTTAGTTACTTATGCATTTCATTTTTCTATAAATAGAAGCTCATTCCTTCATTATTTTCTTACGAATTCTTTGAAACTCTAGAGAGAAAATTATAGAGAAAAGAAGAAAAGTATACCTTTTTCTTCTTCTCTACTTTCTTTTATTTATTTAGTTATTTTTTATGGTAAGGGGTGTTATTCTTTCTTATTCATGAAGAGAACTTATGTTATTCCATTCTTATTTATTACATTGGAATAACTTTTATATAATGAGAGGATACTTGGTGGAATGACTTGGTGACACATTCAATACTTGGTGATCTGTTATTCCATTCTTTATTATTACATTGGAATATCATGTTTATGCATGTTTTTACAGGACTGGTTAAATCTTTATTATTACGTTCTTTATTATTACATTGGAATATCACATGTGTGTGTTTTACATACGGACTGGTTACATCTTTATTATTACTCTCTTTATTATTCTATTGGAATATCACATCATGTGTTTTACACGTGCATGGTGATTTACATTGTTATTCCATTATTTATTATTACATTTGGAACATCACATGCATGTGATTTTACACTTTTGGTTCCGTTATTTATTATTACATTGGAATAACTTTACATCTATCTGATACCACATGCATGGTGATTTCTTTTGTTATTCCATTCTTTATTATACTCGGTTGGTTAAAGTTTTGACTTCTATACTCCATGAAATTAGTAGAATATCCTTGATATTTGCGCTTCATCCGATATCTTTTCATGGAAATATTCTTACGAGCATTCTTGAATTTTACTCTACAAAGCGATATCATGTTGACAATTTGGACATTATTGGTTCTTGGATAAATTAATTCTTGAACTTGTTTTATTGAATTAGTATGTCATTGTCATCATCCTCATGTTTATATTATGTTGAAAGTCATCGTGGCTGTGGTGCATAGATGGACTTGGTATGATTATGACCGAGGATTATTCCGGTATAATCATGGCCAGTAATGTTACAAATGATGTGGTAAAAGTCCTCGTTGGCCCGTAGTGCATTGATGGACGATTTTTGGTATGATTATGGCTATGGATTCTCTTGACGAGGAGCAAAGATGAATTGTTTTATGGCATGATCGGGGTACATTGATGAAAACACGATTATCTTTGGCGTAGTGCATGGATAATTCATGGTGGTGATACTAAAGAATATCCTTGGCACATAGTGCGGGGATGATTTAATGATGTGGATTATTTATTGAAATTTGAGTCTCGGCGATAAAAGTGATGAAAAACTTTTAAATCATAAAAGATAGTAGATTTTATTCTCTACTTGACTCTTTTAATGGATTGCTTGTTCATTGCAGATTAAACTTGATGTCTATTGTATTTTATCGGTTTAACATTGTTGAAGACTAATGATAATTTATTACGCATTATCTTAGTAATAATATTTCTTCTTGGGCTAGTTGAGCTCACCTTTTCTTTCACTTTATTCTCTTGAGAAAATGAGAGCGTGGCGAGGGGACTAGTCGGGGAATGGAGTGATGGTCCGGATGATAGTATTAGCTAGTAGTCCTCACTATTACATTAAATAGTGTGACAATAAATGTAATGAGGACTTATTACGAGAGTGGATATTGTCTAGAAGACAATATTTGTATTTAAACTCACGGCATATATTTTTGTCGTATTTTACCACATTCTTTGTATTATTAGTTTGTATTTGAATTTTGTACCATGTATTTGGCGACTCAAGATGGGTGATGTATACCTATTTTGGGGCGTCACGGTTGGTATCAAAGCTTAGGGATATGATCCTGGTGAGATGTGAGAAAGAACTAGGAGGGAGGCGGCAGAATTCCTTACGCTAGTATGACCTACCTAAGTTTATTTGGTATTTAATTGGTCGATCGGAGTATAGAGATAATATGTGATATGTTAATTAACCCTTGTTTTGTGGCGGTGTTTGAAAATGGCATCAAGAATGTTGAGAATAGCAATGGAGCACGGAGAGGCCGTTGAGTCTCCATAGATCGATAATCGGGACAATGTGCAGGGGATGGCGATAATCCTCCTCTAAACAACAACAACGATCAAATGACGAATGACGGTGATGCGTTTAGGAGCTTTTAGAATTCATGCAACATCGGTGAAGGCGGCTCTTGTTCATAATGCGGTAAAAATAATGGCAACCCACGATTGGTCACCATTAAGCAATTCAAGGCTGGGACCACCGGAGTTTTTGGAAAAGCGAAAACCACTTAAAGGCGGAGGCGTGGTTAAAGCGGATGACTAAGATATTTGATGTCTTGGGATGCTCAGGAGCAAAAGGGTTCCTTTGCCACCTTTATGTTGCGTGAAGAAGCGAATTCTTGGTGGGAATCATAAAAAAGCGTACCCGACTAACCTTGATCAAGATGTCTTGGGAGAAGTTCGAAGTTGTTCAATGACAAGTACTTTCAAAAGTATTAAATCACATGAAGGAGGTGGAGTTTTATCAAGTTGGAGCAAAACAACATGGCCAGTAATACGCGATCTGAAAGCTAAGTTTGCGGAGTTATCCGTTTGCGTCCCATTTGGTTGATAATGAGGAGAGAATGGCGAATGTTTCTAAGAGGTTTGAAACCCGAGATATCGTCGATATCTTATCTCTCATAAACTTTGTTTGTATTGGATGTTGTTAATAGGGCTCGATTATTGGAGCGCGATAATGAGTCAACCCAACCAAAAAGAAGCGACCAACAACAAATAATAATCATCTGGTGATAATGATCGGTCATCAAAGCAATGATAATAATCGTGGAGGAAATCAACATGCGAAATGGTAACCACTTGGTGGTAATCATGGCCAAAACAATAAGAATGGACATTTCAAGAAGAAGGTTCAACAATGGCGTGAAGATGTAATCGGCACCGACACCGTTTCAAAGGAAGAAGAACGACCACCGGTCGTATGTTTCAAATGCGGACGGGGGAGGGACACATCCGTCAAACTATCTGTGACAATCAAAGCGTGTTTTAATTGCGGAAGAAGGTCACCTAGCTCGATTTTGTCGTATGGTGAAGTCGAGTCCAATTTGGGATAGTGATGCCAAAGGATGTCCCAGAGACAAGTCAAAAGCCGGTAGTTTAAGTGAGAGTTTTTTTTTTAACTGACGAGGAACTGAATAAAAAATTATCACGGGTAAGTTAATCATAAGCTCTTGCGAAGTCTATGCCATGTTGAATATGGGTTTACTCACTCTTTTATTTCACCTAGTTGTGTTCAATGTTTGAAGTTAACTCAGGAGAAGTTAGACTTTGATATATCTATTTAAACTTCGGTTGGGAGAAACCTTCGTTACCTCCTTGTTTATAAATCTTGTTCAAATCAACACTTTTTCGTTACACTGTCGATCTTATCTCTTTGAAAATACTTGCCTTTGATGAGATTTTAGAATTGATTGGTTAAATACTCATCATGCTTTTTCGTAAGGTTGTTAGCTTTCATACTCTAACCAACTTTGTTATGCGAATTCAAAGTAACCAAACCACTAAAGTCGATCATTGTCATATCAAGCCATAAGTAAAGAGCCTCGATCCTTTCGTTGTTGACTTCCTTGTGTGGAATGCTGCAAGAAGCGGACTTTTACGTAAGCGACATCGTGAATGAATATGGCAAGTTGATAGGTATCAATGTGACGTACTATCCAAGTCTTGGATGAGGGTCACAGATTTGAATGATATTTCTAACATTAATAAATTTCTTGACGTATTCCTGAAGACTTCTTAGCCTACCCTAGAGCTTGAAATCGAATTTTGTATTGACCCCGGTACAAAACCCATTTCTTAAACCCTCAAATATTTCTTCAACCAAAACGAACGTATAATACGCCAAAGTTGTTGACTCAAGCTATTGAAGATTACGATCGTACCATTCAATACCATTGTGGGAAAACAAACGTGATAGCTGACGTGTTGAGTAGAAGATCGTATGCGTTTACGAGTGCGATGTTGTTAACACAAAGACTCATTTCATATAACTTACAAATGATGAAGATAGAGTTAAAGACTCTAGGGACCCACATGAAGATAACGAATATACGAGTAGAATCGACTTTAATCGATAAAGTTAAAAGCCAGCTCAAACTACACACCGAATCGATGAATGTGAAGAAGAAGGTTCGAGAGGGCGTTATTCTAGAAGTAAGAATCGACGAAGAGATGAAATTTCAACCCTTAATTTAATTGGCCCATTTGAAATCGTAGATCGAGTAGGAACTGTGGCTTATAGACTCGTTTTACCGCCAAATATGTTGCGTGTTCATAATGTTTATCACGTATTGATGTTACGTAAATATGTGGACGGCCCGAACCACATTATTAATTTAGAACCGGACGAGATAGCAGAAGATTTAACGTATGAGGAGATACATGTTAAAATCTTGGATAAGAAGAATCGTATTCAACACTCTAAGGTTGTACCTCAAGAGTTATAATTTGAAATAAAGTCATGGTATCCTCACATGTTAAGCATACGGAATGCGTCGTAAATTTTGAGGGCGAAATTCCATAAGGAGGGAGATTGTGAGACCCAGTTTTATGAATAAATATTTAATTATCTCGAAATATTTTTTTTAAAATTGATATAATGTTATAGTTGTGGGTAGTATTTATAAATTTTGCAAAGTATGCAAGTTGTTATATAATATTCGATTGGTGGGGAATATTCTTTGTGTGGGGAATATTAAATGCGACGCACAATCATTAATGGACCCCATAGCGGAATTATTGTCGGATTGAAAAGCGACAAAAATATTTTATGAAAATAACGGCGGAAGTTTTACTGTTGATCTTGTTGAACTACTCGGTAGTAAAAGTACGATGTCTGGCGTGATTGCGTAGTAGCACACGGTATTGATTATTGATGTTTATGTGAGAATTCACTCGGTTTTTGTTCAATTATTGCTACAATAGTTCTTTGCATAGTATCTCACATTATTTGATTCAATTATTGTTGATTTATAAGTTTTGTTTTATTAGTATTATTAGCGTAATAAAAGCGAAACATCTTTTTTATATAAAATGTAATACTTTTATAAAGTTATTAGTTTTATTAGATAATAATTAGATTATATTATATTTTATTATGCATAGTGTTGCATAGTGTTTTGCATAGTGCATACATAGTGTTTGTATAGTAAAAATCTTTTTATATAAAATAGAATATATTATATTTTATTTAAAAGATTTTGCTTTAAATATGGATGGTCAGTTAAAGTAAATCAATGCAGATAGTTCATAAGTTAATTCTTATGCATTCCATTTTTCTATAAATAGAAGCTCATTCCTTCATTATTTTCTTACAAATTCATTGAAACTCGAGAGAGAAATTATAGAGAAAGAAGAAAAGTATTACTTGCTTCTTCCTACTTCTTATATTTAAGGTTTTTTTTATACGGTAAGGGGTGTTATTCTTTCTTATTCATGAAGAGAACTTATGTTATTCCATTTCTTATTTATTACATTGGAATAACTTTTGTATCTGTGAATACCTATACTTGGTGAATTCTTATATTATTCCGGTCTTATTATTACTTGGAATATCACATGTACATTTTTTCCATTCTTTATTATTTATTATTATTTCTTTATATTACATTTGGAATATATCTTGTGCATGTGTTTTTACAGGACACAGTTACGCATTTATTATGGTGAAATTATTTTACATTTGGATTATTATATACGTGTTTTTTATTACGGACTGGTTATCATCTTTTATTATTACATTGGAATATCACATGACGTGTGTTTTTACATTACAGTTCCGTCTTTATTATTACATTGGAATATCATTATTCTGTTTTTGCGGATTTAGTTACATTGATACATTATACACATTGGAATTTACATTATTATTGCATGGTGATTTATTATTACCCATTATTTATTATTACATTGGAACATCACATCGGTGTGAATTTCACGACTGGTTCCGTTATTTATTATTACATTGGAATAACTTTGTCTGTCTGAATCTGCATGCATGGTGATTTCTTTTGTTATTCCATTCTTTATTATACTCGGTTGGTTAAAGTTTTGACTTCTATACTCCATGAAATTAGTAGAATATCCTTGATATTTGCGCTTCATCGATATCTTTTCATGGAAATATTCTTACGAGCATTCTTGAATTTTACTCTACAAAGCGGTATCATGTTGACAATTTGGACATTATTGGTTCTTGGATAAATTAATTCTTGAACTTGTTTTATTGAATTAGTATGTCATTGTCATCATCCTCATGTATTTATATTATGTTGAAAGTCATACGTGGCACCTGTAGTGCATAGATGGACTTGGTATGATTATGACCGAGGGATTATTTGGTATAATCATGGCCAGTAATGTTACAAATGATGTGGTAAAAGTCCTCATTGGCCCGTAGTGCATTGATGGATGATTTTTGGTATGATTATGGCTATGGATTCTCTTGACGAGGAGAAAAGATGAATTATTTTATGGCATGATCGGGAATGGTTGATGAAAACACGATTATCTTTGGCGTGGTGCATGGATAATTAATGGTGCGTGATCTTAAAGAATATCCTTGGCACGTAGTGTGCGGGGATGATTTAATGATGTGGATTATTTATTGAAATTTGAGTCTCGGCGATAAAAGTGATGAAAAACTTTTAAATCATAAAGATAGTAGATTTTATTCTCTACTTGACTCTTTTAATGGATTGCTTGTTCATTGCAGTTAAACTTGATGTCTATTGTATTTTATCGGTTTAACATTGTTGAAGACTAACGATAATTTATTACGCATTATCTTAGTCATAATATTTCTTCTTGGGCTAGTTGAGCTCACCTTTCTTTCAATTTGTTCTCTTGAGAAATGAGAAGCGTGGCGAGGGTAATGAGGACTAGTCGAGGAATGGAGTGATGGTCCGGATGATAGTATTAGCTAGTAGTCCTCACTATTATGTATACATTAAATAGTGTGACAATAAATGTAATGAGGACTTCCATTATAACATTGAGTGGATATTGTCTGAGAAGACAATATTTGTATTTAAACTCACGTCATCATTGTATATTTTTGTCATATTTTACCACGTTTGTTCACTTGCTTTGTATTATTAGTTTGTATTTGAATTTTGTACCATGTATTTGGCGACTCAAGATGGGTGATGTATACCTATTTTGAGGATTATTTCCTTCCTAATGCATATTATCCGGGGTATTGATTGGCGGTGACTCAATGGTCTCATGTGCTCCATTGCTTATCTCAACATTTTTAGATGCCATTTTCAAACACTGTCACAAAACAAGGGTTAATTAACATGCCAAATATTATCCCTATATTCTGACCGACTAATTAAATAACAAATACGCTTAGGTAGGTTATACTAGTGAAGGATTTACCCGTCTCTCCCTTCCTAGTTCTAGCCTCACATCTCAGTCAGGGATCATATCCCTAAGCTCTAATACCAACTGTGACGCCACCAAAATAAGTATACACAACCCATTCTGAGTTGCCAAATACATGGTATATAATTCAAATATAAACTTAGTTTATATAATTGTTAAGTGTCATGCAGAATACGACAAAACATAAGTTGAGAGTTTTAACATGAATATTGTCTCGTAGATAATATCCAAACTCAAATGGAGTCCTTATTACAATTATTATCACACTATTTTATAGAATAATGAAGACTAATACAGCCACCATCTCGAACCGTCACTCCATTCTCGACTAGTCCCAGCTATGTTCTCATTTTCTGAAGAGAACAATGAAAGCAAAGGGTGAGCTCAACTAGCCCACTAAAGAATATTATGACTAAGATAATGCAGAATAAATTATCATTAGCCTTCAATAGTGTAAAACTGATAGAATACAATAGACAACAAGTTTACTGCAGTGGAACCAACAATCCATTAGAAGAGTCAAGTAGAGCATGATATCTACTATCATCTATGATTTAAAAGTTCATCATCAATATTTTATCTCGGTAACACATCTCAATAAATAATCCACATAACCAAATTATCCATGCACTACGGGCCAATGATATTCGTTAGTATCGCATCCACAAATTATCCATGCACTACGGGCCAAGGACATTCCTTATTATCACCAGTGGTCATATCATGACAATAACTATAAATCAATGCACTACGGGACAATGAGGACTTTCACCACATCATTTGTCTGTAACATTACAGGTCATGATTATCTGATACATAATTTCTGGTCATAATACTACCAATCAATAGTCTATCTATGAACTACGGGCCAAAGATGACTTTCATCACAATTTAAGCATGAGGATTATGACAATGATATAAGAATTCAATTAAGTGAGAGAAAGGTTAAATTTTAAAGATTTATAATTCAATTTATCCAGAGTTCAAGAATGTCCAAATTGTTAACATGATAACTGTTTTGTGGAGTAAAATTCAAGAATAATATTTATGTATCAAAAATAATTTGGACAGAAAAGAAATAAATTTTTTTGTCATGAATAGATCCCCGGGTGAATAGTACCTGAGTGAATAGTATACCGTGAATAGTACTTTGTGAATAGTACCCCGTAAATAGTACCCCGACATGAAAAGATTAAAATTTAACAAGAATATTCATAAAAATATTTATGTGAAACGATACTAGATGAAGCGCAAATTTTAAGGATATTCTACTAATTTCAAGAGTATAGAAGCAATATTTATCACAATAAGTGTAGAATTAGGAATATGAAATGAAATAATATTACTTACATACTACAGAGTATAGAACAAAATATTATTTCTTACGAATATTGAACAAAAATAATATCCTTTACCTTAAAAGGAGAGTATTTCTGACTGGTATAGCGGGGATATTCTTAAAGAAAACTTGTATTATTTTCTACACTCAAAGTTTCCTTAAACTCAAAAGAAATACGTTCAATATTATAGAAGAAGAATTCTCTGATTCTGGTGTGATTTTCATTTCTAAACTAAGCATCCTATTTATAGGAGAATGACATGGTACTATTTGAATTAGAAAATCACAGACCAACAGTAACGAATTCACGGGTGCAGTAATTGGCTGAAACTTTTGAAAATATTATTTTCACTATGCAACATTATGCAATAAAATACTCTAATAAAAAAAAAACTTTAAATAAAATATAATATATTATATTTATAATCTAATAAAACGAATAAATTAATAAAAAATATTTTATTTTATATAAAAAGTTTTATGTTTTATTACTATTATAATAATAATAAAAATAAAACTTATATATATATATATATATAAGTAATAAAACAAAACTGAGATAACTTTCTACCGACGATTTTGAAAAATGAGTAACTAAACACAAATACTTAATAAGCCAAATTTACAATAAATAATTCATAAAAAACCCCTCTATTTATCTCAATTCACTTGGTTTTACTAAACACATTTTTAATAAAATTTATTCATCATTAATATTATAACTCGCAATATTAACAATCAGATCATTCCCAGGAAAGAGGAGGCTTTCCGATAAGAATTTCTCCTTATTGGCGCGTAATTAGGTAACCAAACCCCTTTCCTTGACAGAACTTTCTAGACATTGTTAATAATGTAAATAATAATATGAATAACTTTTTTATCTCAATTATTGATTTAATAATATAAAATATTGTGACAATAATTGAATCAATAATATGAGATACTATGCAGTAACTACTGTTGTAATTATTGAGTATAATTGAGTGACTTCATACGTAAGCATCAATAATCAGAGATACTGTGCCCCGGGTGAATAGTATATATATATATATATATCTTGATATATATATATATATATATATATATATATATATATATATATATATATATATATATATATCTTGATATATATATCTGGATACATGTTCGTGTCTAAGTAATTAGTAAACCCTAATCTAATTAGGAAATCCTAATTATAAATTTCTATTTTAAAACCTAAATTGGAAATCCTAGAAAATTAATTTTTAAAAACCTTAGGTTTTAACCCTAAGGGTCAAACCTTAAGGGTTTGCACAAGTTACCATTATGCCATTAAAATGTTGGACAAATTGACTAAAGTACCCTTTTTGCATTATTTAGTAAGTTGCTTGTAGATCTTGCCAAATATGGAGTTGGTGAACAACTATATATCAGCCATGAGACTTAAATTAATACAAATCAGCAGCTATCTCAGCCAATTCATTTACATTCATCTTATATATAGATCAAAGAGAGAGAAAAAGACTTACTTTATTTCTCATATGAACCTAGACCATTCTCTCTCTAAAATCCGAAATTGTAGAGTGAGAGAGAGTGAGATTCAAAGACAATATCATGTCTTAGCAAGCCTTGATCAGCAACCAAAGATCAGATTTAAGATCAAAGCTAAAGAGGTATAAAACCCTAAAACTTGAAAATCATGTGATTTATTGTTAGATGTTGTTAGTTGTTTGTTAAAGTTGTGTATAAGGATGTTATTTAGTGATCCAAGATGTAACATCAAGAATCCATAACATATAGAAGGCAAAATCTAAGTTTTTCAAACTTGTCATAAACCCTAGTTTTGAGCTCTGACAAGCAAATGTCAGAGCTTCTAGATCTATGTGTGTTTGATGATATATGTGCTTAGAGTTATAGATTTGTTCTTTGCCATGTGGACAATGATCTGAAACTTGAATCAAGGTTAGATCATATCTAGATTTCATGTTATTAGCAGTCAAACCTAGTTGACCGATCACGAAATCTATTTCTGGGCAACCTAGAAAATTCCCAGATTTCCAGAATTTCTGACAGGCACTTTTAAAGCCTTTGATCTTGCTGACCTTTGATAGTTAGTCCATGATGTTGTTTTGATGTTGTAATATGACATAAGAACTCCACATTCATACCTTTATATTACCCAGATCATGATCAGGATAGAATTTAACCATGGTCAAAATTCGTTGACCGTTTTGTCTTATGAAAGTTTCTGGAAAACTCAGAACCTTCAAGAGCCGAATTTTCTGACATGGTTTGACTAGCATCGATCTGTCACATGTGATGTTTTTAGGTTGATGTAATGTTATAGAAATGTACCCTGACATGTGTTCTACACGATTGAGCCATTAGATTCTACAAACTAAACTTGGAACGCATAGATCCAAGACCTGGAAAGTAACCTCTCGAACTGTTCTTCATTTCTGGAAAACCCAGAAATGAAGAACAGCTCTGACATGAATTTGTGAGGCCTATATCTCACTGATCTGTTGTTCTATGACCATGAAACATGTTTGAGTGTGTAGTATTACACTTATACTACATGTGTAACAACATTAGCTTCCCAGAAAACATTAAAGTCATGTACCAAATGTTGGTGAAACCTGGTATCTCGACAACTAACATGAAGATCTGGGTTTGGCCCAAGAACACCTATAGCGACGGTTCTATCGCTATAGGGCCCTTTAGTGACACTTAATTTCTAAAAATTAATTATTTTATTAAATAAATAGAAAAAAATAATTTTTAATTATTAAAAATACATAATAAATTCCTAAAAATTATTTTAAAGCCTAAAAATGGGTTTTTAATAATTTTAAATATATTTCATAAATATTTAATATTTTTGGAATAATAATGATATTTAATTTATTTAATTATAATATTAAATAAATTATTTAAAAATGATTTTAATACATGAAAAATCAGCTTTAAAATATATTATGGTATAAGAAAATATTTTAAGTTATTTTCAATAACTTTTAATATTATGTGATGAATCTCATTAATTAATTAATATTAATGGTAATTAATTTATTTAATAAATGTATTAAATAAATTATTAAAAAATAGAATTAATGATTTAAAAATCATATAAAAATGATTTAAGTGTTATAAAAATATTTTAAGTTATAAAATATAACTTTTGATATTTTGTTATGCAAATATTAATATTTTAATATTAATATCAATTATCGAATAATGGATTTAACTATTTAAAAATCATATAAATATGATTTTAAGGTATTAAAATACTTTGAGATATTATAAATATATTATAATATTATGTCATAATTTTTATTAATATTTAATATTAAATAAATATTAATGATAATGGAATTAAGTAGTATTTAATTCATATTAATATGATATTAATGATTAAAAAATTATGATAAATGGTAATAATTATCTAAAACTTATTACAAGCCTATGAAAATTATTATGACTGAATAGAAAATTATTTAAGTTAATTGTTAAGTGGTTAGACCGAGTCTTAGCAATATTAGGCTCGATATTTGTCCGACTAAGCCGTCGGGATGTCAGAATTGTACCAAATTCAACTCAAACTGCAATAGTTTGACTTGATACTAAGTTTTATGTGTTGTATAGACTGATAGGGTTATGTGTTATGTGTTTAGGTTATTCTATGTTTATATATAATAGTATTATACTGTGATGATATTATTCTAATATTTGGAGGTCGGTATTATCTATATTAGGTTTTCAGACAAAGCTAAATAGGTTACGTAATGATAATCAACGGATTAGGAAAGTTTTTCTTGAACTATTTTATTAACTTCTGGTTAATCATTTCTGATTGCCATGTCTAAGAATTATTGAATCGTACTCTGTGCATATTGCATGTGTTCATCAGGTATGACAGGCTGATCACCTTCATTACCATTCGGTCCAGATAAAATTGATATGTTCATGTTCAATGTTCATTCAGCTATGAAAATTGTCCATGCTAGTTCACAATTATATTATTGAATGTTAGCTAACTATTATCCAAAATCTTTCCATCATGATATATCCTTAATTTATTGAACTTAAACTTACTGGGCAAATTTGTTGCTCACCCTTGCTATATCATGATAAACACTTGCAGATTAGGCGAATACTTCAGATACAAGGAAAGGTCAAAGACAAGTACAGCTTGGGAATTATGTGTGCAACTAAATTGTAATAGTATAGTATGATAATAACATTATATGTTAGATAGAATATTGGTTCAGGTATTATGTGAAGGTTCTCGACCTTTGGGTTAATGTGTAAAGGTTAATATATAAATAATTTATGTTTATATCTTCAGCAATAGTTATAGAAATAGTATACCAGATCCTTGGTTATTAGGACTGTAACGACCCCAAAATTCATACAATTTAATTCTCAACTTCGGTCGTTAATAATACATTTAACCTCTAATTTTACATCATTAAACGATAATACAACCATTAAAATTTGCGGAATAATTAAAATTTTCTATTACAAACTATCCTCATTCTCAAAACCTTCAACCTTTACATCTAATTATTTTATAATTATTTTAATACTACAATAGTTTACATCGCAAAACGATATTATAATTCAATATTAATACATTATTCGGAACCTTAAACATGGTTCAAATAATAATAACACAACCAAAGTGTATAAATCTTCAATTATCACATCTGATTCATGTCTTTCAAATATCACATAACTTTACCTTGAATCTTGAACCTGCAAAAGTGATTATTTACAAGGTTGAACTCGACAGCTCAGCAAAATCTAACAGTTTTCATGCATCACGTAGCACATAACAACATGCTCAACATATATCTCATAAACATTGGACTAAAATAACATACATGTTACGGTTCATATAACAAGTATAAAGATTGAGTTCCTTACTCAATCAGCATGTTTTACTCAATCAACGTAGTCATAAGTTGACTTTAACATTTCATACATTCAACATATATATAACACATCATGCTCTTTACAATAAAGATTTAAAATAGTTAATCACCAAGTTCACATAGCAAATAGGAACTGAAAGACTTGCCTTGGTCGTTGTTTACCAATAATAGTTTAACAGCTTACAGTTATTTGCACTTCGCGTGCCCTACACAATTATATAATCATACATATCAACTATTAGTCATATAGCAGTAGTTTAAATGTAAACTTTAATTTATGTCTCATAACCCTTCCTATCATAAATACACAATGTTCAATTTGATTGCGTTAACTTTCGACTTATAGCTCACTATATTTCATATTCGAAGTTCATTCAAGTGTTTAAGTCTTGCTAGGAATCATTATTGGTCTTATATTAACAATATTCAATATCTTATTATATTCATTTCATTTGATTTAAATAACTTTTTAAGTTCATTATCACTTATCACGGCGTTTTGACATTTATTCATCACACGCCCAATTTATCTCTCTTGTGTGTGCTTAGTATGCGTATACAACTTATCTAATATATCATTTACTAATGTTAAGCATCATTATAATTCATAATATTCATGTTCTATAACTTAGAACAACATCGTTTATCGTCAAGAGCACCACACTTGCATACGTGCATGCCCGACGCCCTCCGATTGCCTCCGAAAACACAATATTCCTAAAGATGACAATTTTGACTACTGTTCCCGACCTCAAATTAAAACACTTAAAGAATAAAAGTTGTAGGTTTATTCGTCCTCGTTCCGGATCATCTTGAATCACCTCAATCGGAGTTCGTATGAAAACGTTATGCCTATTTTACTAAAATAGGTCAAAGTAGTCACACCTGACATACTTTGGGCGCAGCTGCGACCAATTAAGCCTTGGGCACACAATAGCAATTTACATGCTAAATGATTAGCGTAGCACGGACACCAAGCTACTGTTCTTCACAATTTTTGACCCTTTTTCTCCTACTAATCTTCAGAACTTGAGTTATACACATCCAAATTAGTCCGTTTTCGATTCTATGGATTCGTAATTCATAGAACTATAACATACAAGAATTCTAACAATTTATAAAAACATTAACCAACCTAAAATTTGACCCAAAACACATGTTCATACTCTATTTTCATGTTTTAAATATATTTAACGAATTCATTTGCTACGAATTTGTTTCTCAACCAAATTGGTCCGTTTAACTTTCGTTCTTTTCGTTTTTCAACGTACTAACAACCTCCATTATCAATTTACAGTTTAGAGTATGAATTCAAAACCAATTTTGACTCCAAAACATACCATGTAATATATATAAAACCAAAACTCAAGTTCTTCACCTTCAAACATGTTTTCATGAATTCGATATTTCAAAAATCATCTATAGACAACATAATATAGATTATGTAATCCCAATACACATAAAAATTAATTTCTCAACAATTAACCCTAGAACTTCAATTATAGAGAACTTAGAAAACAAAACTAAGAACTTGAAACTTTAAAATAGATTACTTACCTTTAATTAGCTAGATGATTAGAGAAGCTTGATTAATCTTCTTCCTCTTCTTTGATTCTCAGAATTTTTCTTCTCAATTACAAAGAATTCTCTCCCTTTCTCTAACCCTCTCATCTGTATTCTTAACCTTAGAAAAAAAACACGTAAAATAAACTGACTCCCCTCTCTTTCACGTACATTAGTTACAATAGGTGTCAGTTACAATTAACCAAAAGCCATAAGGCTGCGTTTGGTTACACACAATTTCCCCCATACTATATTATTTTAATAATATTATATTATATAGTTTTTATTTGTCACACCTGTAACCAATTTACATAACTTACAATAATAATTATAATTTTTATTATAATTCATCTAATGATTAATAAATAATTATATATCTAATTTAATTAATAAATTAGACTTAAACATCGCTTTATTTAATTTACTTATTTTCTTTAGTATTAAATAACTCATTTAATTTAATTAATTTATTAAATTAAATCTTTAAAGAATAAAATTTACCTTTGCTTTAATTAATTATCATCCACACGTAACTAAATTATTATACCACAATTTCATAAATTATTTATTTTTCTTAATAAATAAATTATTTTAAATATTTATTTAATTCAATAAATATTTAAAATTATTACCAAATTCATTTAATTCTTCAATAGTTAACTTAACTATTAAACCTCACTTTCCCAAAGATATGAATATATATATATATATATATATATATATATATATATATATATATATATATATATATATCTTTCACACCGTATCACATATTTCAAAATATATAGCACATATAAATACATACTCAAACTCAAAATATCTCATAATAAGAATTTTAATTATTTAATTCCTATTTTAATAACTTATAAAATTTTGGGTTGTCACATCCTTCTCTCCTTATAAGGATTCCATCCTCGGAATCACCGAAACCCTACCTTACTAAGTTTTTCACAAAATCTCTTTCACAATTATCGTTGAATAACTTCAACACCTTACCTTAATATAAGTTTTATATTTCCTACTCCCACCATTCTTCATAATAAATTCTTATAAGTTTTATTTCATAACCTTTACTTAGACTCAATTATATTTGAGTATCACATATTCTTTAACCCATTCATTTCCTTTTCTAAGGATCGTTATCATAAACACTCGGGATATTACATTCACCCATTCTTCTAAGAATTTCATCCTCGAAATTTTATTTATTAATCTTCATTCATTCAATCTATCAAAATAGATTTTATGTTAATATTTTATTCATTCATTGGGTTCTAAAACCACTTCTTTCCACAAAGATCTTTCTACAATTATTAAATTTTTCTATTAAAAGTTTTACATTATTCTTTGATAACTCATCTCCTTCTCATTTAAAAATTTCTTTTCTCACTTATTCAAAATATTCATCATTTAGTGTTGCATTCTACGACTCACTTCTTTCTAAGGAATATCATCCTTACCACATTCACCTTTTAGAATAGTAAGAATCTTCCACAATTGCTCAATATTTGGGAAGTAGTATGAATAACTCAGGAATTTAAGAGATTCCAAATCATGCTGAGGGTCATAAGACCTTGAACTACATCCACGGTTATAAGTACTCTTTCAACTTAAACCTTAATAGTCACTAGACTATAGCGACTCCCGTACTTAGGGTGTTAAGACCTTCGTACAATGTATTGTGCATAAATATTTAAATGCTATGTGTATGTCCATAGTTATAAGTAATCTTTCAACTTAAACTTTAACAGTCATAAGACAATAGGGACTCCTCGTACTTAGGGTGATCAGCCCTTCATACAATGTATTGTGCACAAACATCTAAACGCCTCCGCGTAATCCCCTATAAAAGGGTTGTTCATCTCAGCTTTTCAACATCTGAATCGGCACCAAAACAATTTGGTTTGGCATAGTTTGACAAAGAACGCTTGAATTCCATAAACATCTTTCAATATTCGTCTAGCTGAATCAAATAGCATAGACTTCTACAACAATTCGGACATCAATTGATATATATATATATATATATATATATATATATATATTCTCATATCTTAAAGAAATCTCAAAATCTTTTTATGATGTCATGATACCGCACTATATTTACAGTCCGTTTGAGGATTCCGTCATTTGGTGATTTTATCATACTACATCATACCATAGTGGGTTGACGATCCTTAGATCACATCCAGCACTAAGTAATACTGCATTGATGATGACTCCAACATTTTTATCATCTCTGCACCAGGTTCCAGGATACATTGATGATATAAAAATATATTTTGATATATTTCAAATCATTTTTGTCTAGCCGAAGCAATTAGCATAGACATACGAATAACGGTATTGTTTTTAAAACTCATTGGTTTCATCATTTGATCCAATGTTTTTCAAGAAAATAGAAGTGCAAACATCAGCACGAAGTCAATAAATTTTAAAAGTCTAGCATAGCTAGTAGATTTAGAATATCTAGGTATCCATCAACTTCAATCTTTACTTCTTTACTTAACCATTCTATCAATCTTCAACTTCATCAATGCTCTCTTTATTATAACCGTTTTCTACCCAATATAGTTCATCAAACTTACAGCACATTGGAATTTCAGGAACTTGCCACAATAATATGAGTTTATGAACTTGTCCTAGTCAGACCATAGGCGTCCATTCGCTGAGGAGTTCAAAACATACCATATTATTATGAGTCACGAACTTATCGTATGCATTAGTTTTAATAACCGCACCTTATCCTAATAATATCTGACTAGTCTTAATAGTTTCTAACTATCAAATATACACATGAGAAAAGAATCACCTTTTCACCACATATACATTGATAGCGTGACACCAACATTCCAATGATTATCAATATGATAAACTAAGTGCAAGCACAAAACCCTCGCCCATACAAAGATTTGTACAACTCAACCATCACATGAGTCCTCAATTAAAATCCCACCTAACTCTATCTTACTCTTAACTTTCTCTGTGCTCGATACGAATTCCTCGTATCACATTATCTATAACTCCTCGTGAGTTTACCTCATACTATATCATAGTACATTATCTTCATAGCATCAAGCTTCAAACATTACAAACCATCTTTCTCTTATAACTTAAACAGATCACGTCGTGATCTTATTCTATATTCATCTCCCTTAAAATTCTTTTCTTAACTCATGATCGTTTTGTTTTACGATCCTCTTTCTTTCCCTTTTTCATCATTTACGATTTCATTTATGCTTTTAATCTTACAGACCTTGTCTATTCATCATTATTAGTTATCTTGGCTATTGGAGTTAGGCAACTCTCATTTCTTATCTTTATATCTCTTCAAAATTCTTCTTTGAATTTTCTTGTTTATATAACAATTCTTTCTAACTTCATTTACATTGCTCAACATTTCATTCGAGTTTCACATTTTCATCATACGTATCCACTTTCTATACTTGGTACACATCGAAGTCTCTAATAGTTTTAATATGGTACGATGGTGGTTTCCACAAAAACCAACAAACTAGGTTCCAAGTTACTAGTTCAGTATATACCTCCGCTTTCTATGAAGGAATCGTTTATCCCGTATACATACATCAATCAACTATTAAAGAGTACAATTGTACCATATACTTAAATATAACTTTTATTCTTAACTTCAGATCATTCTCTTTTATAGACATTGTCTATTTATTATCACCTTACATCTTTATTATTGGAGTTGGGTAACCCCACATTCATATTCCTTATAACTCGTGAGATTCTTCTTTGAATCCTCTCACGCGTATGTTTTAATCCCTCTTTATAAATTTCTTAAATTACTTCTTATTATTCAAACTCTACTTGAGCTTATTCTTTCATTATCTTTACCTTCCTTCTCTAAGGTTATAGCCTACTGGTACTCTACCTAAGGTTTATAACCTATGACTTTGATACCAACCGTAATTCTAATTCAAAATTCATACAATTTAATTCTCAACTTCTATCGTTAATAATACATTCAACCTCTAATTTTACATCATTAAACGATAATACAACTATTGAAATTTGCAGAATAATTAAAATTTTCTATTACAAACTATCCTCATTCTCAAAACCTTCAACCTTTACATCTAATTATTTTATAATCATTTTAATACTACAATAGTTTACATCACAAAACGATATTACAATTCAACATTAATACATTATTCGGAACCTTAAACATGGTTCAAATAATAATAACACAACCAAAGTGTATAAATCTTCAATTATCACATCTGATTCATGTCTTTCAAATACCACATAACTTTACCTTGAATCTTAAACCTGCAAAAGTGGTTATTTGCAAGGTTGAGCTCGACAGCTCAGCAAAATCTAACAGTTTTCATGCATCACGTAGCACATAACAACATGCTCAATATATATCTCATAAACATTGGACTAACATAACATACATGTTACGGTTCATATAACAAGTATAAAGATTGAGTTCCTTACTCAATCAGCATGCTTTACTCAATCAATGTAGTCATAAGTTGACTTTAACATTTTATACATTCAACAAATATATAACACATCATGCTCTTTACAATAAAGATTTAAAACAGTTAATCACCAAGTTCACATAGCAAATAGGAACTGAAAGACTTGCCTTGATTGTTGTTTACCAATAACAGTTTAACAGCTTACAGTTATCTGCACTTCACGTGCCCTACACAAATATATAATCATACACATCAACTATTAGTCATATAGCAACGCATAGTAGTTGTAATATAAACTTTAATTTACGTCTCATAACCCTTCCTATCATAAATACACAATGTTCAATTTGATTGCGTTAACTTTCGACTTATAACTCACTATATTTCATATTCGAAGTTCATTCAAGTGTTTAAGTCTTGCTAGGAATCATTATTGGTTTTATATTAACAATATTCAATATCTTATTATATTCATTTCATTTGATTTAAAAAACTTTTTACGTTCATTATCACTTATCACATCGTTTCGACGTTTATTCGTCATACGCCCAATTTGTCTCTCTTGTGTGTACTTAGTATGTGTATACAACTTATCTAATATATCATTTATTAATGTTAAACATCATTATAATTCATAATATTCATGTTCTATAACTTAGAACAACATCTTTTATCGTCAAGAACACCACATTCGCATACGTGCATGCCCGACGCCTTCTAATTGCCTTCGAAATCACAACAGTCCTAAAGATGACACTTTTGACTACTTTTCCCGACCCCAATTGAAACACTTAAAGAATAAAAGTTGTAGGTTTATTCGTCCTCGTTCCGGATCATCTTGAATCACCTCAATCGGAGTTCGTATGAAAACGTTATGCCTATTTTACTAAAATAGGTCAAAGTAGTCACACCTGACATACTTTGGTAAGCAATTGCGACTAATTAAGCCTTGGGCACAAAAAGGCAGCATACCGACTTGGGCATACTTAATCATAGCGTAAACGGACTCAAGCTACTGCTCTTCGCAATTTTTGACCCTTTTTCTCCTACTAATCTTCAGAACTTGAGTTATACACATCCAAATTAGTCCGTTTTCGATTCTATGGATTCGTAATTCATAGAACTATAACATACAAGAATTCTAACAATTTATAAAAACATTAACCAACCTAAAATTTGACCCAAAACACATGTTCATACTCTATTTTCATGTTTTAAATATATTTAGCGAATTTATTTGCTACGAATTTGTTTCTCAACCAAATTGGTCCGTTTAACTTTCGTTCTTTTCGTTTTTCAACGTACTAACAACTTCCATTATCAATTTACAGTTTAGAGTATGAATTCAAAACCAATTTTGACTCCAAAACATACCATGTAATATATATAAAACCAAAACTCAAGTTCTTCACCTTCAAACATGTTTTCATGAATTCGATACTTCAAAAATCATCTATATACAACATAATACAGATTATGTAATCCCAATACACATAAAAATTAATTTCTCAACAATTAACCCTAGAACTTCAATTATAGAGAACTTAGAAAACAAAACTAAGAACTTGAAACTTTAAAATAGATTACTTACCTTTTAATTAGCTAGATGATTAGAGAAGCTTGATTAATCTTCTTCCTCTTCTTTAATTCTCAGAATTTTTCTTCTCAATTATAAAGAATTCTCTCCCTTTCTCTAACCCTCTCTTCTTTGTTCTTAACCTTAGAAAAAGAACACATAAAATAAACTGACTCCCCTCTCTTTCACGTACATTAGTTACAATAGGTGTCAGTTACAATAAACCAAAAGCCATAAGGCTGCGTTTGGTTACACACAATTTCCTCCATACTAGATTATTTTAATAATATTATATTATATAGTTTTAATTTGTCACACATGTAACCAATTTACATAACTTACAATAATAATTATAATAATTATAATTTTTTATTATAATTCTTCTAATGATTAATAAATAATCATATATCTAATTTTATTAATAAATTAGACTTAAACATCGCTTTATTTAATTTACTTATATTCTTTAGTATTAAACAACTCATTTAATTTAATTAATTCATTAAATTAAATCTTCAAAGAATAAAATTTACTTTTGCTTTAACTTAATTATCATCCACACGTAACTAAATTATTATACCACAATTTCATAAATTATTTATTTTTCTCAATAAATAAATTATTTATTTAATTCAATAAATATTTAAAATAATTGCCAAATTCATTTAATTCTTCAATAGTTAACCTAACTATTAAACCTCACTTTCCCAATATATGGATATATATATATATATATATATATATATATATATATATATATATATATATCTTCACACAGATAACATATTTCAAAATATATAGCACATATAAATACATACTCAAACTCAAAATATCTCATAATAAGAATTTTAATTATTTAATTCCTATTTTAATAACTTATAAAATTTTTGGTTGTCACAAGGACCAGGATTTGGGGATGCTACAGTTGGTATCAAAGCTGTTGGTTATGAACCTTAGGTAGGGTTACCTGAGACTAATAATCGCAGTGATTAGGATATGGTCTAACTCAAATAGAGTTAGTGTGTCGGTAAGATTCAAAGACAAAATTCGGCGGGTTATAAAGACATGGAGTTCCCTAACTCTGATAATAAAGGTGAACATTAATGGTGAATAGATCGAGTCTAAAAGGCTAAAAGAACCAAGATAGGAGATTGTAAAATAAAACGATCATAGTATAGAAATGAATCGTAATATAAACGATGAGATCACCCCGTGACCTGATATGGATCAATAGAAATAATTGAAAAGTTTACAGCAAAGGTTGCTGTGTATCAATGGTACTACGAATTGGTACAGATTCAGGAAAGGATTATGAATACGAGTTGAATGAAATTCGTATTGAGAAGGGAGTTAGTATTAGGTGGGGATTTCAATTGAGGACTCATGTCAGCAGCTGAGTTGTATGATTCATTGTTGTGGGCAGGGAATTGTACTTGGTGTAAAAAACTATTTAGTTTCTGGTACTGATAATCATTGAAATGTTTGCGTCGTGCTATTTGCTATATGCTTGTTAAGAAGGTGATTCTTTTCTCAGGTGTATAACAGATAGGTAGGGTATAGGTAGAGAATATAGGATTAAGTACGAGTTCTTAAAACTCATACTTATGGTATGTTCGTGACTCATGATTATATGAAATGTTTATGAACCCCTTAGAGAATGGACACCAAAAGTCTGACTATGACATGTTCTTAAACTCATATGATTGTGGAAAGTTACTGAACTCATAAGTGTGGTAAGTTTGTTGAACTGGGTATAGTTTTGTGTGAATGGAGTATTAAGGATAATATGAATAGATAGACTGTTTAAGCAATTGATCATTAGTGGAGACATAGGTTTTCCAAAACTCCTAGCTATGCTAGACTTCGAACTTTTTGGACATCAAGCTAAATACGTACTATGTGCTTTTGAAAATGAATTTTTATTCTTAACTCCTGGTGACCATTGTTTATGTGTGGACTTCGGGCCATCAACACTTCGTTACCTGTTGAGATGATAAAACATATTTGCAATGATTTTTGAATGGTTTAAAGAATAGTCTATCCTAATTGTTTCGGCTAGACGAAAATGATTTGAAATATCAAAATTTATTTTATTTATCATTAATGTACCATGTAACCTGGTGCAAGATTGATAAAAAATGATGGAGTTGTAAATACAGTAATACTTAGTGTTGAATTCGATCTAAAAATCATTGTTCCACTATTGTATGATGTGTTATGACAAAATCATATAATGACGACATCCTCAAATAGGTTGTTAATACAATATGACATCATTACGTCATTTTCAAACTATTTTTAAAATTTTAATTTGCCAACGGGGTTTTGGCTAAACATTAATATTTCGTTTAAAATTAATTATTGATATGAGTCTAAGCTATTTGATTCGGCTAGACTAACGTTTATGAAAACTCTAAGCGTTATTTGAAAATTTTCTCGAACCAAATTGTTTTGGTGCGGAATTCGATAAGACTGAGGTAAACTTTTTGTGCCTATAGCAGTGATGAGAAACAGATTAGACCAGTAGTACTTGGCCAGTACAGGGCATATCAGGCTAATTACCCTATGTGTCTATGATATGACGGTTTACAGATGAATTTTTGTATAAACCTTTTTGAAAATGACAGATAATAATCTATATAACTCCTCAGCATAATTTCAAAATTTTTACTTTTGTGAGGAATGTATTGGGTAGCATATGATGCTGTGTATGAATTATGAATGGTGCATGGTATAAGGTGTAAATTGAATTTCGGGGACGAAATTCTTAGAAGAAGGGGTGAATGTGACAACCCGAGAATTTAGAAAATTATTTAAATCTTAAATGATGGATTAAAGGTTGAATAATATACCTAGATAGAAAATAAGTGAATAGATTTGACATTTATGGGAAGAAATTTTGTGAATTTAAAAATTGTTGGTAATGGCTTGCAGTATTAAGTATATAAGTGTATATGTTCTGCGTATATTGTCATATATGTGTACAGAATGTGGTTAAGGGTCAAGGGTTGACCAGATAAATTATATCAGTGTAAAACCCTAATATTATATTAAGAACATCGACGTTCAGTTAGAAAATCCTAGCGATTGATAAGAAACCCTAGAAACCAGTTATGGAAACCCTAATTTCAGTTCCGGAAATCCAAAACCCTAATTCAGAATATTAAACCCCTAATTTGGGAATTCAAATACTAGTATAAGGCTTAAGTGTATTAATTACAAACTTAATTAGGGAAAACCCTAATGATTAATTAGAAATCCTAATTATTAGAAACCCTAATTGCTAAATTAGGAACCTTAATTGCTAAATTAGGAACCCTTAATCCTAATGTTCATGTCTAAGTAATTAGAAAGCCCTAATTATAAATTAGAAAGCTTAAATTTCTATTTTAAAATCTAAATTGGAAATCCAAGAAAATTAATTTTTAAAAACCTAAGGGTAAAACCCTAAGGGTTTGCGTAAGTTACCATTATGCCATTAAAATGTTGGACAAATTGACTAAAGTACCCTTTTTGCATTATTTTGTAAGTTGCTTGTAGATCTTGCCAAATATGGAGTTGGTGAACAACAATATATCAGCCATGTGACTTAAATTAATACAAATCAGCAGCTATCTCAGCTAATTCATTTACATTCATCTTATATAGATCAAAGAGAGAGAAAAAGACTTACTTTATTTCTCATATGAACCTAGACCATTCTCTCTCTAAAATCAAAAATTGTAGAGTGAGAGAGAGTGAGATTCAAAGCCAATATCATCTCTTAGCAAGCCTTGATCAGCAACCAAAGATCAGATTTAAGATCAAAGCTAAAGAGGTATAAAACCCTAAAACTTGAAAATCATGTGATTTATTGTTAGATGTTGTTAGTTGTTTGTTTAAGTTATGTATAAGGATGTTATTTAGTGATCCAAGATGTAACATCAAGGATCCATAACATATAGAAGGAAAAATCTAAGTTTTTCAAACTTATCATGAACCCTAGTTTTGTGCTCTGACAAGCAAATATCAAAGCTTCTAGATCTGTGTGTGTTTGAAGATATATGTGTTTAGAGTTATAGATTTGTTCTTTGCCATGTGGACAATGATCTGAAACTTGAATTAGGGTTAGATCATGTCTAGATTTCATGTTATAAGTAGTCAAACCTAGTTGACCGATCACGAAATCTATTTCTGGGCAACCCAGAAAATTCCCATATTTACAGAATTTCTGACAGGCACTTTTAAAGCCTTTGATCTTGCTGACCTTTGATAGATTGTAAGACCCCAACTTTTATAAATAAAGATGAATTTTCTATAAATAACATTTTAAAATATTAAGGTGTGAATTTGAAATAATATTATAGTTGTGGGTAATATTTATAAATTTTGCAAAGTACGTAAGTTGTTATATAATATTCGATTGGTCGGGGAATATTCGTTTTAACAGGAATATTCGATGCACTAAGACAATCATTAGTTGACCCCACAACGGAATTATTGCCGGATTGAGAAATGACAAAAATATTTTATGAAAATAACGGCGGAAGTTTTACCGTTAACTGTTGAAACACCCGCTGTTAAAAGTACAGGAATACGTGTGGTTGCATAGTAGCACACGGTATTGATTATTGATGTTTACGTGAGAAGTCCATCAGTTTTGTTCAATTATTGCTACAGTAATTGCTACATAGTATCTCACGTCATTTGATTCAATTATTGTCAATATTTTCTATATTATTAAATCAATAATTGAGACGACAAAGTTATTAATATTATTATTTTCAATATTAACGATGTCTAGAAGTTCTGTCAATGAGAGGTTTGGTTACCTAATTGCGTGCCAATAGGGAGAAATCCTTATTGAAAGCCCTCTTTTCCGGAAACGACATTCGGTCGATTAATATTGTGAATTATAATAATGATGATAAATGTTGTTAAAAATATTGAGAGGATTTTTATGAAGTATTTGATGTTATTATATGGACCCCCATTTACCCATTTTTCAAAATAATCGGTAGAAAAGTATTTAATATAATAAAGGTGGGGGCCACGTATGGAAGAAAGATGTCTTGGATGGAATTTGCAAGCACGGGTGAGAAATGGGGGGAGTGGGAGATTGCTTTTCTAAAAGGGAATTAATATTATATATATATGATATTTTTGTTTTTTTGTTGATTGAATGAAGTTTTTAAGCATCCGTGAATATTAGTAAGGCAGCCCGTGAAATTTTTATGTTGCGTCTGTGATAAATTCCTAACAGTGCCCCTTCCATTCTCCTATAAATAGGATGTTTAGTTAGAATTGAAAACACACCAGAAATTCAGAGAATTCTTCTTCTATAATCTTGAGCGTATTTATTTAGAGTTTTAAGAAGCTTTGAGCGTAGTGCAAGTTTTCTTCAAGTATATCCCCGCCCTACCGTTGGAGTACTCTTCTTTATAAGGTAAGGGGTATTATTTCTTTCGTATTCATGAAGAGAACTTCAGTTATTCCATTCTTTATTATTCTCATTGGAATAACTCAGATACGCCACTACCCTATACTTGGTGAAATTCTTCTCATTATTCCATTCTTTATTATTATGTTGAATAACTTGACCTATGCAAGTACCGCATACATGGTGAAATTCTTCATTATTTCATTCTTTATTATTCTCGTTGGAACATCCTATCCATACGCTTTACACATAACTTTGGTTCCATTATTTATTATTCATTGGAACATCCAGCGCTTGGTGCAATTTTCGCTTTGACCGGTTCCGTTATTTATTATTCTCGTTGGAATATCCTCGTCTGTCATGCGTTTACGCACGACCGTTCCGTTATTTATTATTCTGTTGGAATAACCTGCTTGTGCGGTCTATCGTATGGCTGGTGATTTCTTTTGTTATTCCATTCTTTATTATACTCAATTAGTTAAAGTTTTGGCTTTTATACTCCATGAAATTAGTGGAATATCCTTGATATTTGCGCATCATCCAAATCTTTTCATGGAAATATTCTTCGAGCATTCTTGAGTTTTACCCCACAAAGCAAAGATCATGTTGACAATTTGAACGTTATTGGTTCCTGGATAAATTAATTCTTGAACTTGTTTTATTCAATTCTTATATCATTGTCATCATCCTCATGTTTATATTATGTTGAAAGTCATCTGTGGCCTGTAGTGCATAGATGGACTTGGTATGATTATGACCAGGGATTATTTGGTATAATCATGACCATAAAGTTACAAATGATATGGTAAAAATCCTCATTGCCCCGTAGTGCATTGATGGACAGTTGTTGGCATGATCATGACCATTGATGAATACACGAATATCCTTGGCCCGTAGTGCATGGATAATTTGTGGTTGTGATACTAATGAATATCCTTGGCCGTAGTGTAGGGATGATGTGGATTATTTATTAAGCTGAGTCCCTGCAATAAAAGTGATGAAAAACCTTTTAAATCATAAAAGATAGTAGATTTTATTCTCAACTTGACTCTTTTAATGGATTGCTTGTTCCGCTGCAGTTAAACTTGATGTTTGTTATATTGTATCGGTTTAACATTGTTGAAGGCTAACGATAATTTATTCTGCATTATCTTAGTCATAATATTTCTTCTTTGGGCTAGTTGAGCTCACCCTTTTACTTTCATTGTTCTCTTGTGAAATGAGAACGTAAGAGGACTAGTCGGGGAACGGAGTGACGGTCGAGATGATAGCATTAGTAGTCCTCACTATTCTATGAAATAGTGTGTTAATAAATGTATTGAGGACTTATTTTGAGTTTGAATACTTTCTAGAAGACAATATTTGTATTTGGCGACTCAGAATAGGTGATGTATACCTATTTTGTGGTCGTCACAACGCATGTGGGATCGAGGTGGCAAAATGATGATTTTTCCCCTCAGCGGGGTTATCTCCGATTTGGGCTGATATAGCAGTCGTTGCTCAGGGTTATCTCTGAGATTGGGTTGATGCAAGTGCTGAATATCCTCAAGGTTGTCTCTAAGGTGTGCCTAACCTCCCGGGGTTATCTTCAAGTTTGGGACTGAGTGCCTCAGAGTTATCTCAGAGGTTGAAGCTGATTGTAAAGGTTGAAATGAGCTTTTCCGGGGTTATCTCCGGAACTGAAACTGCATTCTTGGGGTCATCTCCAAGGTTGATGCTGAAACTCCCGGTGTTATTTCCGGGACTAGAACTGGATATCTCGGGGTTGTCTCTGAGATGGAACTGCCTTCTCTGGTGTTATTTCTGGAAATAGAACTGTATTCCTCGGGGTTGTCTCCGAGGATGAAACTGAAACTCCCGGTGTTATTTTTGGGACTGGAGCTGGATATGTCGGGGTCATCTCCGTGATGGAAAATTGAGGATTCTGGGATTGTCTCCGGAATTGAGTTGATTGGACTCCCAGGGTTATTTCTGGAAGACAATTCTGCCCTCCTGCCAAGTTAGTAACAGAAATGCAAAATTTCAAGTGTCTACAGATGTCCCTCTTTATCATATTCATGCAATGCAATGGCATGGATAGGATAAAGAATACTAGACACTTGAAATGTGACAGGATAATCATGATGCAATGTACAACAGCATGATGCAAATGTATGATGTATGTGGTTTGTTGGACCGTTTTCCAACGGGATGTGATGGCTGTTTGCACTCCCAACTTCTGATGGGGGTTGAAGTTATCACTGACGACTCTGATGAACTGCTTGGACGTGTGATCCAAAGTTCTCAGGAATTTCCAGGATGTTGGCGTTGGGGTTATCACCAAAGTCCTTAATCCTTGGTACAAACTTTCCATTGAGTATGTGAAATTTAAATAGGTACACTTAGAAGGGGGGTTGAATAAGTGTACGCACAACTATGTCCAATTTTTGATTAAAAAAATTCTTTTGGATATTTAATGCAGCAAGCTGGATTCTATATCTTTGTAAGTTCACGTATGAAAACAGGATGTTGTATTTAATTCCGAGTCAACCAATTTACTGATATGAATGGATATAGAATGCAGGCTGCTGGATAGATAGCAGAATAATAAAGCAGAAAATGTAATCACATAAACACCAGAATTTTTACGGGATTCAACTACTACCCTCTAGAATAGTAGCCTAATCCACGTCCAATACCAACTGGTATTGGAGACTCACTTTTATTAAACTTTTCAATTAAAATACAAGTTCTAACGATTTGAACACCTTTATTCCCTATGCACCTATGCACTCTTAAGCAACTATTCTTTCTTCAAACTTGTTTGTAATGATACAGTAACCCAAACAGAATTACACTTAAGAGAATATTGATTGAAATAAGGAAAAATAAGATACACACTAGAGGTCTAATGATCAAGAAATATATCACTTACTAATTCAAGGCTCTAGTATGAAATGATATGCAAGAAGAATATTACCAGAGTATGTTCTACACAACCTTCTTCCCCGAAGCTCCTTCTTAATGCAATCAATAATGCTCAAGAAGAAAAACAATTTTTTTGCTTGTATGCTTTGTGATACAGTATATGTTTTTCTTGCTTTTCTCGTTAATGAGACCAATTCATTTATAGGCATTTCTAATATATTACTGTTGCTTGGTGTCCATTCTTGATATGTTCGTTAGAAATAATATGCACAAGTCACGTAATATTTAGACTATCATTTGGAGATTGTGCCAAGAATCAGGACTCCTTACAGTTGTATATTAGTATAGGACACGTTAGGATCAGTATAGAATATAGGAGTATCTTAGTGATGGCTGAGGGGATTCTACCTAATAGACAGTCCATCACGTGAGATTATATCTTTTATGATTTCTGCATTTAACACCCATCTTGTCATATGGTAACTTTCTATTTGTTAATTTCCGGATGTGATCAATTATCATCACGTAAGTAAGATTTCTTTAAGAACAACAATCTAGTAATGTTCCTCAAATTAAGCTTTTACATAAAGCATGATTTATAGTATTAACTAGTTACCTTAGTTGATTGCCCAGAATTAAAGTCCTTGATTTATGAAACACGATTTATGATGCATGATTTATGATATGCCATATTTGTTTTTACCGTGAATCAAATTGATGGAAATGAATAATTTATGGTATTTTATTTAATCAACCATTTACTCTAGATTTCCATATATTGGTTAACATGATTTGATTCCTTAAGTTATGGTGTGCAATTTCGGCCATGTATATCATGAGCTAGTGAATCAGTATGTGTCATGCGAATACAAGTATATATGCAATGCACATTTCCTAGAGCCTTATATTGGAAAGTAATAAATGTTAAGATCTTACATATATTCCTTGGACTCAATTTTCTTTTCTTTCTTCAAGGATGTCTTGACTTTTTAATTTCCTCCTTGATGTTCCTGAAATGTCATATCTTTCCCTGAAATGTTATATAACATGATTAGTGGAATAATAGGATCATCATCAAAACATGGAGTGTGACATAAGTCGACATTCTCCCCCTTTTTGATGATGACAATAGAATAATTATGACTCTCCCTAAATCCATGCATATCAAGAAAATTACGACTCCCTCTCAATTCATGCATATCCTTACTGTTTAGAGTTAACTGTTGACTGCAAATGTGCAGTGTTTAATAACCCTGCACTGACTTGTTAGTACATGACATGTTAAGCAAAAGGAATATAATGAACTATTAACCTATCATCCAACAAATAATTTAAACCATAGTTTTTAAACTAGAGGTCATCATGCATGGAAATTAAAAAAAATTGTCTCAAAAGCAATCATAATTCATCTCCCCCTTTGGCATCCATCAGAAAAAAGTGTCCAGAGAGCCAAAAGGGGAAATTTGGAGCATGGCCTTTAATCATCTTCCTCAGCAATATGAACGTGATTGGCTTCTCGGGCAGTAAAATATGGACGGTGAAGCCGGCGGTGTTCAATCTCCTTCAAGGACATTGTATTTGCAAATCCGAGAGGACGGGCGATGAAGGTAGGAGGTGGTAATGGCAATTCCAGGAAGTCACCTTGGTATTCGGCCATCCAATTGCACTGTGGCCACTCAGGTATGCGAGATTGGACTTGGCCAGCCTGGAGTTCTTCACTGAGATCATTCATGTGCCTCTCGGTAAAGCGTCTGAGAGTCCCAATCTGATTGTTGATGAATTTAAGTTCATTGCTCAATTGATAGGCATTGCAATTTATTTTCCTCTGCAGGGCTTCTACCGTAGCCCGAGTATGCAACTCGAATCCTACTTGGAGGTTAATGAACTCATCCTCCTCATTGCGAAAAACAGAATGAAGATCAGTGCGACTAATAGGGAGTTTGCCTTCTTCAAGCACAGAAAGACGATGTTGGATATCTTTCACATCAGCAGTGATTGATGCTTGATTCATCGCAATGGTATGAAGAAGAGTGAGGATCTCAGGGGAGGGAGGTAGTGAAGTAGAAGGAGTGGGATTTGGGACATGGGGATTTTTTGGGGCAACTCGCATGAACTGTCCATTGACCAGAGTGAGATTAGCACTTTTGAGATAGATAGAATCAATGGAATCAGTAATTGGGATGGAGCCCTCATCGTCAAGTGAGATTTGAAAATGGGTGAATAACTTAGTAAGGAAACAACTGTAAGGCAAACATTTTTTTGAATGTTTGATGCAATTGACCATGTGTTTGAGCATCATAAGAGAAAAATTGAATGGCTTCCCTTTCATTATCAGAGCCACCAAAATCAGATCCTGGTAGGTGAAGTCAGCCTCCCCCACCAAGACGAGGAAGGAGATTGTACCTTAGTAAATCATGAAGGACTATTGCAATAGGGGATACTTCAGTGGTCTTTGGAAGAGTGACTGTCGACAAGTTGAGGTCAGCCATTATAGTTTGAAGTTGGTCAAGATGGGACAAAGGAGTATAAACGGGTCCCTTAAGTGTAAAGGGACAGTGTCCAGTATATGGAATTGACAGTATGCTCCCTAAATCCATAGAAGTAAAGAACAGAGATTTACCTTTAACAAACGAGGTGTAGCAGTCACCATTATGTTAAAGGTTTGTATAAAATTGCTGGACTAATTTTGGTAAGCGATAGAGGGAGGACTAATTAAGGAAGATAGGCCACATGACTCAAAGAGGTGTTGAAGAGGCGATTTTTGGTAGTAAAACATGTCAACTGATTTTTAATAAACGAAGGATTTTTGACAGATAGAGGACTTAAAACGAAGTTCGAATTATGGCCTCTAAAGAAATCTTCAAGAACATCATGCTAAGAAATAGAGAGAGGGATTACTGTCATCGGAGGTGAGCCAGGTGAGGATTCTTTGATCTTTCATCGTTTGGTGCCAGTCGATGTCTCAATCGGTGGAGGAGAGGGTAAGCTCACTTCAGATTCGATAGGGGATGATTCACCAGAGATAATAGTAATAGAGGATTGCTTTCGTTTCAGTTTTTGAGTGGCAGGAGGATGAGAAGGTGGAGAAGGGGGCGAGACCTCGTCCTCAGACTCATCACGAAGTTGTTTATCACGCCTGGTTCTCATTGTCGCAGAGTAGGGTTGAGACGATTGAGAGTTGCAGAGACTTGGAGAGTCAGGGATGAAGTAAAAGGGTAAAGTACCTTCTGTCTTTATGTTGGGTGCAAGTTATCGAGATATGGGAAGTTGTGGCGCCATGTTCGGGAAGAACAATCTGAGCAGATTTTAATTGCCATAATTATGGTATGAAGATATGCCGTGTAATTTATCTGTCTAATTTCCTTAAAGCATGCAGTTCATAACTATATTAGACACATCTCGAGTTCTCTTCTTAGAGTACAGAACCGTTCTTCCCCTAAAGGTTTCGTAAATATATCTGCTAATTGGTGCTCAGTGGGAATGAATATTAATTTTATTAGTCCTTTGGACACATTGTCTCTAAGAAAATGGTGGCGAACTTCTATGTGTTTTGTGCAAGAGTGTAGAACTGGATTTTTAAAGATGTTTATCATGTTAGTATTATCGCAATATATGGGCACATTTTCACACATAATATCAAAATCACAAAGTGTTTGTCGCATCCACAAAATTTGGGAGCAGCAACTTCCTACTGCTAAATATTCACCCTCAGTAGTGGATAGGGCAACTGACGTTTGCTTCTTACTATGCCATGAGACTGGACTTTATCCCAGAAATGTACACACACCACTTGTGCTTTTTCTGTCTATTTAACAACTTGCATAGTCAGTATCTAAGTAACCCATTAGATTAAAATTTTCACATTTTGGGTAAAATAATCCTAAATTTGCAGTACCACTCAAATATTTAAATATTCTTTTAACAGCCTATAAGTGAGATTCTTTGGGTTTGGCCTAAAAACGAGCACACAGACACACACTGTACAATATATCAGGTCTAAAAGCAGTTAAATATAGTAAGGATCCAATCATACCTCTATATTTTATTACTTCGACATCAATACCTTTTTCATCTGCTGTGAGTTTTATTAATGTACTCATTAGTGTGGCCTTTGAGTTTGAGTTGTCAAAGCTGAATCTCTTGAGTAGCTCTTTTGTATACTTGGTTTGATGAATGAAAATACCTTCATGATTTTGTTTAATTTGAAGGCCCAGAAAGTAATTGAGTTCTCCCATCAAGCTCATGTCAAACTCCTTGTGCATGCATTTGGAAAACCACTCACAAAGGAAATTATTAGTAGCACCAAATATTATATCGTCTACATATATTTTTATAATAATTATATCTTTATTTTGACGTTTAATAAATAATGTAGAGTCGATTTTACCTCATATTAACCCATTTGATAGGAGGTACTTACTTAATCTCTCATACCAAGCCCTTAGGGCTTGTTTGAGTCCATAGAGTGCCTTCTTTAGTTTGTATACATAATGAGGGAACTTGTCATGCTCGAATCCAGGAGGCTGTTTTACGTAGACTTCTTCATTTATGTAACCATTGAGAAAGGCGCTTTTGACGTCCATTTGGTGTAGTTTGAACTTTCTGAAACAAGCAAATGATAATAATATTCGAATGGATTCCAAACGAGCTACTGGGGAAAATGTTTCTTCATAGTCTATTCCTTCTTGCTGATTGTACCCTTGAGCTACTAGTCTAGCTTTGTTTCTTGTAATTGTTCCGTACTCATCAAGCTTATTTTTGAATACCCATTTAGTTCCAATAATGGATACATCTTTTGGAGGGGGCATTAACTCCCACACTTGACATCTTTCAAATTGTTGTAGCTCTTCTTGCATTGCTAGTAGCCATTTTTCATCAAGTATGGCTTCTTTGGCGTTCTTTGGTTCAATTTGGGATAGAAATACTGAGAAGGCACACATATTTTGTGCTTTTCTTCTTGTAATAACTTTGTTATTTATGTTTCCAATGATGTTCTCGGGAGGGTGGTTTTTGATGTATCTTGCTGATTTTGGAAGTTGAATGTCATGTATTACTTCTTCAGTAGTTTCTGAATCATGGTCTTGTTGTTCGTTCATTTTAGCTTGTTGGATATGTTCTTGATTTTCGTACTCAGCTTGGTGGATAGAGTCTTGGTCCTGTTGTTCTTCTAATCCATCTTGCTGGATTGGTTCCATGGTCTTGCTGTTTTGCTTTATGTGGTAAGCTAGATTTGCGTGCCAGCTCTAAATTTCTGCATCTTCTTCTCTTTTTCTTTTTGGAATATCATGGTTAGATTCGTTAAATTTGATATGTATAGATTCTTTGATACACATCTTTTGCACATTATAAATGCGATATGCTCTACTATTTTGTGAGTAGCCAATGAATATTCCTTCATATGATCTAGCATCAAACTTGCCCAAGTTCCCACTAGTGTAAAGAATAAAACATTTAGATCCAAATACTCTAAAATAGCTTATATTAAGAAGACGATTATTTAATAATTCATATGGTATTTTCAAAATGATTGGACGGATCAACACTCTATTTAGTACATAGCATGATGTGTTTACAGCTTCAGCCAAAATATCTTAGGAAGATTACTCTCTTGAATTAAGGTTCTAGCTGTTTCTTGTAATGTTCGATTCTTCCTTTCTACCACTCCATTTTGTTGTGGAGTTCTAGGTGCTGAGAATTCATGAGTAATTCCTTTTTTATTACAAAATATAATAAAATCCTTTTGAAATTCGGTACCATGATCACTTCTAATTTTTATAAGATTAAGACTATATTTAGTCTCCAAATTTCTAATCAGTTTTTCAAATTCTTTAAATGCCTCATCTTTTGTTCTAAGGAAGAGTACCCATGTGTATCTAGAGAAGTCATCGACTATCACAAATGCGTAGAATTTACCATTTAAACTAGCATGTCTTTCAGGTCCAAATAAATCGAGATGGAGTAATTGTAAGGGAGAAGAAGTTGATACCATGTTTTTGGTTGTGAATGATGTTCTTACTTATTTTCCAAGTTGACAAGGCTCGTATAAACCTTTCTTCTCGAAGTTCATTTTGGGTAATCCTCTCACTAAGTTCTTTGATGACAACTTTTTGATGAGGTCCATATGAACATGTCCCATCCTTCTATGCCATAGATTTGCTTCATCTTAAATAGTTGCAAGAAATAATTCTTCCTCCTGTTGCTCAAAATCAAGAGTATATATATTTCCTTCTCTTTGGGCAACTAAAGCAGCATTATTAGTACCATGTGAAATTATACATTTATCTTTTTCGAAATTTACTCGATGTCCATTATCCATTAATTGACTAACACTGATAAGATTGAACTCTAGACCGTTGACAAGATGAACATTATTAATGTTAACCTTACCATTACCGATTTTACCTTTCCCAATTATTTTGCATGACCGATTATCACCGAACGTGAAAGTTCCATGTTTCTTTTTGACATTTAGTTCCACGAACTTAGATTTGATGTGGCGTGAACATCCACTGTCAAGAATCCACTTTTGAGAAGATACTTTGGCTTTGAAACATACCTGTTTAAGAAAGCTACAATTTATCTTTTTGGTACCCATATCTTTTTGGGTCTACTTGTGTTAGTTGAAATCAAATTACTTTTCTTTACCCATACAGCTTTACTTCGATTATTATTTTTCTTTTTTAAGCAGTTTATCTCTAGATGTCCTTTAATGCCACAATTTTTGCAAGTAGTAAAAGGTGTGAAATAATTTAATTTAAATGATGATTTAGATTTGAGCATTTCAACTTCTTTTCTATATACTGGGTTATAACCAATGCCTTATTTATCGTAATTGGGTCTTTGTTTTCCTAGCATGACATTTAGATTTTCTTCCCCATGAACAAATTTAGCTAGAGAGGTTTTTAATGACTCTATTTCCTTTTGCAGTTCATCAGTTGGAGGTATTTTATTAACCGATTCATTACCAAATGCATCAAAGAACACATCTCTCATTTTTATCTCATTTGTTAATTTTTCAACTTCATCATTTAGCTGTTTTACTTTGTTGAACAGTATTTTATTGTAATTATCTAAATAATCATTTTTCGCTGCTAATGCTTTTTCCTCATTTGTGTGTGTTACTTTTTCTAATTCTTTCTTTTCATCTAATAGTGCTTCCACTTCACCCATTAGAGTGTTTACTAGATCTTTTAAGTACATATTTTTTTCTTTTAATTTTTCATTTTTCTATTTCAAAGTAATGACATTAGAAAGAGATACCTCACTGGATTCACCTTCAAGTCCCATGAAGCATATTTGAGCCAGTTCATCGTTTGCATCTATCTCCACTTTGGATTCTTCATCGTCACTCCACGTTAGGAATGCTTTATGCTTTTTGAACTCCTTATTGCCTTGCTTTCCTTTGTTTTTGAGCAGGAAGCAATCCTTTTTAAAGTGACCTGGTCGTCCACACTCGAAACAGGTTTCTTCGGTTTGCTTGACTTTGTGTTTGTTTGAGTTGAATGTATTCTTCCTTTGATTCTTTCTTTGAAGTAGTCCCTTAAGTCTCCTTGATATCATGGCTATTTCATCATCCAAGTTATTTTCGAGTTCCTCTTCAATTCCTGCATTTAGAGCTAACACTTTCTTTCGAGGAGCTTCTTCCTCGTCATTATATCTTTTTAATTGGTGTTCATATTCTTCTAGTTCACCAAAAAGTGTTAATGTATCCATAGAAGAAATATTGACAGAATCTTGAAGAGTAGTAATTTTGGATGCAAACCTTTTGGGCATAGCCCAAAGTAGCTTACGATTGATCTCACTTTTTGGAATTAACTTGTCGAGTAATTTTAGTGAGTTTATGAGCACTAGAAATCGTGCTTGAGCCATTTTGATTGTTTCGTCTTTTTCCAGCTTGAACATTTCATAATCATGCATAAGCATACTTAGCTTAACTTCTCGTACTTTGGAGGTTCCTTCATGATTCACCACTAGAGTATCCCATATCTCCTTGGTTGTATTGCATGAAGATACTTTATCTATTTCGGATTTCACCATACCGCTAAGGAGAGTGTTCATTGCCTTGGAATCGTAAGCAACCATGTAAGTTTCAGTTGAATCCATCTCAAGTAAAGTTTTTGGAGTGCCATCATCTTTCCTTGGGATTATTGGTCCATTCTCTACCACCCACCATTCCCATGGGTCTCGCTTAAGATATATCCTCATCCGAAATTTCCAGAAATTGTAGTTCTCTGTTCCAAAGAGTAGTGGAGGTCGATTTGTTGATTGTCCTTCGTGATGAGCATTTCCAAGTTATGCCATGTCAAAATCTTTCCCTACAAGTCACCTTTAAGACCAAGATAAGTATAGCCAAGCTTTGATACCAAATGAAATTTAAATAGGTACACTTAGAAGGGGGGTTGAATAAGTGTACGCACAACTATGTCCAATTTTTTATTAAAAATTTTTTTTTGGATATTTAATGCAGCAAGCTGGATTCTATATCTTTGTAAGTTCACGTATGAAAACAAGATGTTGTATTTAATTCCGAGTCAACCAATTTACTAATATGAATGGATATAGAATGCAGGCTGCTGGATAGATAGTATAATAATAAAGCAAAAAATATAATCACATAAACACCGAAATTTTTACGTGGTTCAACTACTACCCTCTAGAATAGTAGCCTAATCCACGTCCAATACCAACTGGTATTGGAGACTCACTTTTATTAAACTTTTCAATTACAATACAAGTTCTAACAATTTGAACACCTTTGTTCCCAATGCACCTATACACTCTTAAGCACTTATGCTTTCTTTAAACTTGTTTGTAATGATACAGTAACCCAAACAGAATTACACTTAAGAGAATATTGATTGAAATAAGGAAAAATAAGATACACACTAGAGGTCTAATGATCAAGAAATATATCACTTACCAATTCAAGGCTTTAGTATGAAATGATATGCAAGAAGAATATTACCAGAGTATGTTCTACACAACCTTCTTCGCCGAAGCTCCTTCTTAATGCAATCAATAATTATCAAGAAGAAAAACAGTTTTTTTTTTCTTAAATGCTTTGTGATACAGTATATGTTTTTCTTGCTTTTCTCGTTAATGAGACCAATTCATTTATAGGCATTTCTAATATATTACCGTTGCTTGGTGTCCATTCGTGATATGTTCGTTAGAAACAATATGCACAAGTCACGTAATATTTAGACTGTCATCCGGAGATTGTGCCAAGGATCAGAACTCCTTACAGTTGTATATTAGTATAGGACACATTAGGATCAGTATAGAATATAGGAGTATCTTAGTGATGCCTAAGGGGATTCTGCCTAATAGACAGTCCATCATGTGAGATTATATCTTTTATGATTTCTGCATTTAACACCCATCTTTTCATATGGTAACTTTCTATTTGTCAATTTCTGGATGTGATCAATTATCATCACGTAAGTAAGATTTCTTTAAGAACAACAATCTAGTAATGTTCCTCAAATTAAGCTTTTACATAAAGCATGATTTATGGTATTAACTAGTTACCTTAGTTGATTGCCCAGAATTAAAGTCCTTGATTTATGAAACACGATTTATGATGCATGATTTATGATATGCCATATTTGTTTTTACCGTGAATCAAATTGATGGAAATGAATAATTTATGGTATTTTATTTAATCAACCATTTACTCCAGATTTCCATATATATTGGTTAACATGATTTGATTCCTTAAGTTATGGTGTGCAATTTCGGCCATGCATATCATGAGCTAGTGAATCAGTATGTGTCATGCGAATACAAGTATATATGCAATGAACATGTCCTAGAGCCTTATATTGGAAAGTAATAAATGCTAAGATCTTACATATTCCTAGGACTCAATTTGCTTTTCTTTTTTCAAGGATGTCTTGACTTTGTAATTTCCTCCTTGATGTTCCTGAAATGTCATATCTTTCCCTGAAATGTTATATAGCATGATTAGTGGAATAATAGGATCATCATCAAAACATGGAGTGTGACATAAGTCAACAGGATGTATCTCTCATGTACAAGAGACTCTGTGGGGATGTGTTTTGTCTGATGAAGTTGTGTATAACAGATTCCATCATCAGTCCTCCCCGATGAGGATGGTCCTTTCTTGTTTGTATCCCTAAGTCTCTCCGTTGCTATGTCGGAGTTACTTCTAATAGTCTATGTTGTCAGGGCTGCCTTACCCTCGCTGAAATGTACATCAACGAATTAGATCCCTGTTGGGAAAAGCGTCAAGGCTGCTTGACCTTCGTTGACATATGCATCAACGGATGAGATCGTCGGATGGTTCCTAACGCTTTGTTGGGTTTAACTGCCAACGGCTGATGATGTCAAGGTTACTTGACCTTCGTTGACATGTGCATCAACAGATGAAGTTTCCACTAGGGAGAAGTGTTTTAGAGTTACGACCCCGAATTGACGGCATCGGACCTTCGTGAGGTATTGCTGAGTGTAGTTTGCAATAGTTATGATCATCAATATAATAAACCCTAGGTTTGGGCGAATACCAATAAATGACATATAGACCCGCAGTTTGGTTTATGAAAACCAGGATTTCAGGCTCTTCTGCTCAATCGCTAGCATCTTTTTTCCTAATTTGACCTTTTTAGCTTGTGAGACCTCCTTCGTAACTCGAACTGGACTGAACTGGAGGGGTGGGCCCCACCCAGGGGAACCGCAGGTACATCTGCGGCTAACCATGGGTGGCCTTAAGTGGCCTATTGTTTTCATAATTCATTTACATATTATGCCACATAAGAAATTCGAGAGCTCTTCTTCAGATCTGCTGAGTTCGGGCATCTTTCTGCAAATTCTGTCACCGTACAAGTGTTCTACATTGCCCTGGTAATGGATGCATGTCTTCTTTTCCAGTTTTTATCCGTTGGAAAATTAATTATCATATGAAATGCTTCTAAACACATAGTAGTGAATATGCATGTTCATATGACTTGATAAAAAAATATTCAACATAGTAAATGTTAATATTTAACCATGCTGAACATAATGATGTGAAAAAATTTGACTTTTGAAACAGTCAAATTGGCACGTTTTTCATGTTATTTTTTATCCTATTTGAGGACAAATGAGAAAAGGTGGTATAGCAAAGTAATCCTGGTAATTAGGCTACCCTTATGGATTATGTCTTTAATAGTGTAATGCATATAGGATGTTTATGATTGTGGGTAGATGTGCTACTGAATGGCCACTTAGTCATGCATATGTCCATGTGGATAGTCCTATTTACAAAAGAGACTGACAAAAATTTTCCAAAATGTAGGCATTGGATAGTCATGTATTTTTAACTCTACTGTAGGCGTATGTTAAAATAATGCATGCGTGCATGTAGTCATAAAATGCATTTTGAAAAAGCTACAAGTTAGAATTTACCACACCCTTTCTGAGGTAATTAGAGACTTGTGTCCAGATATATGGATCTAAATCAGTCGAGTAGTTCTGGCAGGACCACTTTAGGTGTGTGGAGGAAGGCTCCTGATGTGCCTCGACCCTGTTCAGTTAGACAGCCTCGTTGTCTGGCGGAGGTGGTGATACGTCATGTTCGAGTTGTTATACCGGATACGTCCTGCTACTCATGTTCCCTGTAGGGATCTTCCAGGCATTCAGGTGACGATCCCAGAGCTTCTGGGTAATTTGAGTCGACACCCCTTAGTTTACTTACATGCAAACGAGGTAAAAGCTAGATAAGCTAGATTTGATCTTCTTTTTCCTATTGATGAGGAGCAAGGATTCTGATGTTGATCTGCTTTGTGATGTAGGTTCCTGTCTTTACACAGCCTCGAGGGAAATGGTTCAGCATTCACTCTCTATATCAGGCTTTGCATCCCGATTATCGAGCGATTGTGCATGTCTGGGGCTTTGAGGCATTCTTTTCCATCCTCCCCCATCGTTGTCCCTGGGGTTACCTCAGGGCGTTATCTGAGCGCTGGTTTCACCAGACTCAGTCTCTCCATTTATTAGACTATGAGGAGATGATGACGCCGATGGATTGGCGGTTTATCACAAGTATAGAGTTTGGAGGGACGACAGTTCCTTGTACGACGGATATTACCCCGACTGCCATCAGATCCTTGCTAGGAGTCCCGACTGAGGCGCTCAAAGGCAGGATAGTTCGTACAGGTCCTTTGAGCGTAGATGTTATGAGCGGGCTATTGAGTGAGCCATACCCGATGAAATGAGAGTCAGGGATCGCATTCTTCGACGATTGTTCCTGATAATCATTAGGGGCTGCTTCATAGCGGATAACTCTTCCGTGGTATCATTTTCTTTGGTGAGCGCCACACGAGATATGGACTGTATCGAAGAGTATGATTGGGGTTCCTACACCTTCTCATATTTCCTCAGGGGCATGCGTATGTATTCGCAAGGCTTGACGGAGGCTTGTCTAGGATTTTACCCATTTCTGCTGTTTCTCTTATGATTTCCCATGTACAGGTTAAAAGTGTTGACTGATAGCAGATGTTTTGCCTTTGTGTTGGAAGTTCTAGACCTATGAGAGGCTCTCATGTTTGCGTCATATGAGTGTGTTAGGTTTAGATATCTATCCACGAGGATGGCGATGGCATCACTCCATACTGGCGGAGGTTCTTGTAGCTGAGGGTTTCACCCATTATCGTCTATAGTTGGAGTTGTTGACAGCTCATGTTATCACTTGGATTCCCTATTCTGGGGAACATTTGACCGTTGGGTTTGAGGATGGGTTCCCAACTGGTGTCGAGTACGTCATATCCACCCGTAGGATTCCTCTCTTCACAGATGGAGGATGGGAGATCTATTTAGGAGAGCGTGCTATTAGGAGCACCACAGGGGAGATTCGTGTACCGATCTTACCTCCTGTCAGGCGTTATTGGCCTGTATCACAGTTGTCCGTCATTGATATCCCATTGATGGGTGTTAACGACTTTACACTGTTAGAGGGTGCAGATACTCGGGATATGTTCCATTCTTTGGTGGTCCCTCGCACTACCGCCGGAGCCTGGACTGCGCCACTCGGTTTTATGGGGATATGGTTCCTAGATCCATGATGATGATGGATTGGATGGCCTGTGTCCGAGATCCGACTCATTTGACACAGATTGACAGTTTGACCTGGTAGTTGGACCGGGCACATTTCTTTATCTTGTACTTGGGCAGAGATCCTTCAGAGGTAAATACCTTTGATCCTTCTAGCTCTTGGGTTGGCCCTTCAGGTGCCCCATATGGCTTTTTCGGTGCAGATCCTCCATTGTATAGGCCTAACATCCTTCATGGCGGAGATCTAGTGACCCAGGAGGAGTTACATCAGGTGGATAAGATTGATGATGTAGACATTGACACCATTATCTTCTTCTGATGTTTATTCTTGTTATATCTTTTGATAGGCCTCTGTTAGATACTGGGTGGTTGTGCCCCATTCTCGCTATATCTTTTGATAGGCCTTTGTTAGTTGTTGGGCGTCTGTGCCCCATTTCCCTGTATTTTTAGTTGTACAGATATGATGTATTAGATGATGATGTACTTAGGAATGTATGTATTGTTATTCCCTACATCATATTGCCATCTATTGTTTATCATGCATGTATTATGTTATGCATATGTATGTATATCCAGAGATATTCAGCAATGACCCCTGGATGGTCTTATGATACGGCCCACACAGATGTCTTCCTCGAAAGTTAGCCGCATTGATCACACCCCACCAGTGTTGGTAGCCTCCCGTCTGAGGTCATGGTATGATAATTTGTCACCTCCAGACAGGGTAACCATAGATCATTTATTACAACATTCCATAACCCTCCTGATGTTCCAGGTTCCTGTGGGCTTTATGGATGGTATGCTGGAGCATTGGGTATCGGAGAGGCAGGTTTTCTGATTTGGAACCCAAGAGTTGACTCCAACCTTAGAGGAGTACAAGCGATTGATGGCTCTGTCCTTAGACAGACCTTGCGCTCAGATGGCCATTGGCGATATGAGTCGGCAGTTCATGACCCTCACCAGCTTACGGCGTAGAGTAGTACAGGATGAGATTACATCCAGTCATGTGGTGACCCAACATTTTCTGATAGACAAATTTGGCTCGGTGGACAGTTATGTATGTTACTCTGGGGATTTTACCACGTTGGAGGATCAGTGGCGTCTTGCCAGAGTAGATGTACTCATGATGTGCGTAGTGGCTTATGTGTACATGCCACTGTATATGGATGAGCTGGACATCGGTGTTATCATGGCGATGAAAGCTCTCAGGGAGGGTCATACCATTGTGTCGTTGATTGTGACAGAGACATTGAGATCCGCCACGTATTGAGCCTTGTATCGGTCATGTTGTATGTATAGTTCATGTCACATCTAAGACTTATTCGTACTTTTCGACGGAATGGATACTTTTTTACCCAAAAGATATCCATGTCTTACTCCTTTTAGCCAGCGGAGTGTACAGATGCTACATCCTGGTCGGTGTTTTTGGCAGGGATCGGAGATCCATTTGGCATTTTGCCGTGTACAAGGCTCAGTTCACCCTACAGTTTCATTACTCATGCACCTGGCATGGATTATCTCCCTCTGGCTGGTTTGAGGGGTATGACTACTTACCACCCACTAGCTGTGATGTCACAGTTCGACCAGTTTTAGGACTTCCATCCTTTTGAGGGGGAATTGGGTCACGCTTGGCTTCTCCCCACTTGTCAGCAGAGGACAGATCTAGGGTGTATGCTTGTGGGGATCAGCGTGAGCTAGCTGAGTTTTCTGTTAGCCATCCGGGCTGTTCGAAAGAGTATTCTGTATGGATGGAGACATAGACTACATCGGTTGTGGTTGTATCCACAGAGCCGGGGATTGGTTCTGATAGTGGAGAGCCCATGGAGGACACTGATTCTGTGACGCCCCCAAAATAGGTATACATCACCCATCTTGGGTCGCCAAATACATGGTACTGAATACAAATACAAACTTAATTATACAACATGAGCTGAGAGTTTTTACACGAATATTATCTTCTAGACAATATCCAAACTCAAATAGAGTCCTCATTACATTTATTGTCACACTATTTTATAGAATAGTGAGGACTACTATAACACCATCTCGGATCATCACTCCGTTCCCCAACTAGTCCCAGCTACGTTCTCATTTCCTGAAGAGAACAGTGAAAGCAAAAGGGTGAGCTCAACTAGCCCAGTAAGAAATATTATGACTAAGATAATGCAGAATAAATTATCATAAGTCTTCAACAGTGTTAAACTGATAAAATACAATAAACATCAAGTGTAACTGCAGCGGAACAAGCAATCCATTAGAAGAGTCAAGTAGAGCATTGATATATACTATCTTCTATGATTTAAAAAGTTTTCATCAATTTTATCATTTGAGACTCGACAATAAATAAACCACATCATCGAATCATCCTCCACTCTACGGGCCAAGGATATTCATATAATCATCAATGGTTATGATTATACCGAATAATCCCTAGTCATAATCATACCAACAATTGTCCATCAATGCACTACAGGCCAATGAGGACTTTTACCACATCATTTGTAATATTACGGGTCACGATTATACCGAATGATCTATGGTCATAATCATACCAATCAACCGTCCATCTATTCACGTAAGCCAAAGATGACTTTCATCACAATATAAGCATGAGGATGATGACAATGATATAAGCATTAATCAAGCGAAATCAAGGATAAATTTTAAAGACTTTAAATTTACCCAGAGTTTAAAAATATCCAAATTGTCAACATGATACTGCTTTTAAAGTAAAATTCAAGAATAATATTCATGTATCAAAAATAATTTGGACAGAAAAGAAATATATTTTTCGGGTGAATAGTACCTCGTGAATAGTATCCTGTGAATAGTACATTGGAAAAATACCTCGTGAATAGTATCCCAGCATAAAAAGTGCCCCAAATACCCGAGTGAATAATATTCGAGTGAATAGTAACTGGATGAATAGTAATCCATGAATAGTAACTCGTGAATAGTACTCCGGCATGAAAAGTGCCCCGAATACCCAAGTGAATAATATTTTAGTGAATAGTAACCAGGTGAATAGTAACCCATAAATAGTAACTCATGAATAGTATTCTAGTATGAAAAGATCAATAATTATCAAGAAAGCTCATAATAATATTTTCATGAAAAGATACTGGATGAAGCACAAATATCAAGAATATTCTACTAATTTCACGGAGTATAGAAGCAATACTTTAACAGAATGAATGTAGAATTAGGAATATAAAACAAAATAATATTACTCACATACTACAGAGTATGGAAGAAAATATTATTTCTACGAATACTGAAAAATATAATATCACTTACCTCAGAAGAAGACTAGATATTGGAATAATGAGGTAGCAGACTTCTCTTCTTCTTTCTCTCTATAGCTTCTCTCTCTATAATTGCTCTTGTGAGACCCCAGATTTTATGAATAAATATTTAATTTTCTCGAAATAATTTTTTGAATATTATGGTGTGGATTTGATATAATGCTATAGTTGTGGGTAGTATTTATAAATTTTGCAAAGTATGCAAGTTGTCATATTATATTCGATTGGTCGGGGAATATTCATTTTATCAGGGAATATTAAATAACAAAGACAAATCATTGGTGGACCCCATAGCGGAATTATTGTCGGATTGAGAAAATGGCAAAAATATTTTATGAAAATAATGGCGGAAGTTTTACTGAATTAATCTTGTTGAACTACTCGGTAGTAAAAAATACGATGTCTGGCGTGGTTGCATAATAGCACTACAGGTATTGATTATTGATGCTTACGTGATAAGTCACTCGGTTTTGTTTTATTGGTATTATTAATGTAATAAAAGCGAAAAGCTTTTATAAAAAAACACAATACTTTTATAAAGTTATTCTATAAATAGAATATATTATATTCTATTATGCATAGTGTTTTGTATAGTAAAATCTTTTTATATAAAGCAGAATACTTTTATAAAGTTATTCTATAAATAGAATATATTATATTTTATTATGCATAGTGTTGCATAGTATGCGCATAGTATTTTGTATAGTAAAATCTTTTTATATAAAACAAAATACTTTTATAAAGTTATTCGTTTTATTAGATTATAAATAGAATATATTATATTTTATTTAAAAGATTTTGCTTTAAATATGAACAATCGTCCCATTAAAAGTAAATCAATCTGGACCGTTCATGAATTAGTTACTATCACGATCCATTCTTCTATAAATAGAAGCTCATTCTTTCATTATTTCTTACGAATTCAATTTGAAACTCTAGAGAGAAAACTATAGAGAAATTCTTCTTACGTAATCTCGAGCGTATTTCTTTAGAGTTTAAGAAAGGTTTGAGCGTAGAAGATAGTACAAGTTTTCTTCAAGTATATTTTCGCCCTACCGGTCGGAATACTCTTCTTTCAAAGGTAAGGGATATTATTTGTTGTACCTGTAAGGGGTATTATTTTATTTTTTTTCATATTCATGAAGAGAACTTCTGTTATTCCAGTCTTTATTATTCTATTGGAATAACTTGTATACGCGGGTTACCCTATACTTGGTGAAATTCTTACATTATTCCATTATTTATTATTACATTTGGAATAACTTTGTCTACATGAAATCTGTATACATGGTGAAATTATGTTGTTATTCCATTCTTTATTATTACATTAGAATATCACATGCATGCATGTTTTTACTGGGACTGAGTTACATTATTTATTATTACATTGGAATAACTTTTGTCTATGTGAAGTACCGCATGCATGGTGATTTACATTGTTATTCCATTCTTTATTATTACATTGGAATATCACATCGGTCGTATTACGCTTTGACACAGTTTTAGATTATTTATTGTTACATTGGACTAACTTTGTCTGTCACAAGTCTGCATGCATGGTGATTTCTTTTGTTATTCCTTTCTTTATTATACTCAGTTGGTTAAAGTTTTGACTTCTATACTCCATGAAATTAATGGAATATCCTTGATATTTGTGCTTCATCCAATATCTTTCATGGAAATATTCTTTTGAGCATTCTTGAATTTTACTCTACAAAGAAGTATTATGTTGACAATTTGGACGTTATTAGTTCCTGAATAATTTAATTCTTGAACTTGTTTTATTGAATTCTTATATCATTGTCATCATCCTCATGTTTATATTTTGTTGAAAGTCATCTCATGGCACATGGTGCATAGATGGACTTGGTATGATTATGATCAGGGATTATTCGATATAATCATGACTGTAATGTTACAAATGAAGTGGAAAAAGTCCTCATTGGCCCGTAGTGCATTGATGGACAGTTTTTGGTATGATTATGGCTATGAATTCTCTCCGGCCAAGGGAGCAAAGATGAATTGTTTTATGGCATGATCAGGACTATTGCTTAAAACATAATTATCTTTGGCCCGTAGTGCATGGATAATTCGTGGTCGTGATACTAAATAATATCATTGGCCTGTAGTGCAGGGATGATTTAATGATGTGGATTATTTATTAAGTTGAGTCTCAGCGATAAAAGTGATGAAAAACTTTTTAAATCATAAAAGATAGTAGATTTTATTCTCTACTTGACTCTTTTAATGGATTGCTTATTCCGCTGCAGTTAAAAGTTGTTGTCTATTGTATTTTATCAGTTTAACATTTTTAAAGACTAATAATAATTTATTCTGCATTATCTTAGTCATAATATTTCTTCTTTGGGCTAGTTGAGCTCACCCTTTCCTTCACTTTATTCTCTTGAAATGAGAATATAGGCTGGGGACGAGTGGGAAAGCGGATTGGCAGTCCGGATGATAGCATTAGTAGTCTTCACTATTCTTTTTAAATAGTGTGACAATAAATGTAATGAGGACTTATTAAAGAGAGTGGATATTGTCTAGAAGACAATATTTGTATTAAAACTCACAGCTCTCTTGTTGTATATTAAAGATTGTATTTGTATTCTGTACCATGTATCTAGCGACTCAAGATGGGTGATGTATACCTATTTTTGGGGGCGTCACAGCTCTTGTGAGTCTTAGTGAATTGGTGAGAATGGAAGAAGAATGGGCTTCTATTTATAGGAAAATATAGTTTCGATAATTGCACGTTTTGGGGCTCAAAATATTACAGTATAATACCTTCATCTTTTTCTTTATTTTTAATTTAGACCTACAAGTATTATCAAACTTGCACCACCTCCCCTAATAGTACATCAAGTGAATCAATAATACATTCATGTGAATCAATAGTTCTATACATGTGAAAAAAATAGTTACAGTATAGTACATTTATCTATACCTCCATTTTTAATTTAGTCATGCAAGTATTATCAATCTTGCACCACCTCCCCTAATAGTACATGCATGTGAATCAATAGTACACACATGTGAACAAATAGTTATAAGCATGTGAATTAATAGTAATTAATTGCTCATTTATCCGATTAATTACCCGATTAGTCAATATAACCTCCAAAAATCAATTATTATCGAAATAAATGTCGATTTCCACTAACACTAATAATCCCAACATAATGGAACTATCAAATTCATCTTTAATCAACACGAACTTATTCATCATTAATATTATAACTCATAATATTTAACAACCAGATCATTCCCAAGAAAGAGGGGGCTTTCCGATAAGGATTTCTCCCTATTGGCGCGCAATTAGGTGACCAAACCTCTCCTCGATAGAACTTTCTAGACATCGTCAATATTGCAAATAATAATATGAATAACTTTATCGTCTCAATTATTGATTTAATAATATAGAATATTGATACTGTGACAATAATTGAATCAATAATATGAGAGATATTATGCAGCAATTACTATAGCAATAATTGAGTATAAGTGAGTAACTTCTCATGTAAGCATCAATAATCAATACCGTGTGCTACTATGCAACCACGCGTATTACTGAACTTTTACCACCGAGTAGTTCAACGATTTAACGGTAAAACTTTCGCCTTTATTTTTATAAAAAGTTAATTATGTCAATTTCTAACTACAACAATACTTCCGTTGTGGGGTCCACCAATGATTGTGCCTTCGTACGAATATTCCCTGCTAAAACGAATATTCCTCGACCAATCGAATATTATATAACCACTTGCTTACTTTGTAAAATTTATAAATATTACCCACAACTATAACATTATATCAAATCCACACCATAATATTCAAAAATATATTTTAAGAAAAATTATTCATTATTCATAAAAGTTGGGGTCTTACAACCTCCCATTCTTATGAAATTTCGCCCTCAAAATTAAGGTACATACCTGGTATGTCGAAGAGGTGAGGATACATTGACTTCATTTCAGATTCTAACTCCCAGGTCATTTCCTCAACATCGTGGTTTCTCCACAAAACTTTGACTTGAGGTATAACTTTCGAGCGTAGAATATGATCCTTTTTATCCAAGATTTTAACAGGTATCTCTTCATACGTTAAATTTTCCGCTATCTCATTCGGTTCTAATTCAATAATGCGTTTCGGGTCTTTCACATATTTATGTAACATAGATATGTGAAAAATATTATGAACACGAGACATATTTGGCGGTAAAGCGAGTCTATCGGCCACAGTTCCTACTCGATTGAGGATTATAAATGGGCCAATGAATCGAGGATTGAGCTTTCCTCTCTTTCCAAATCTCATAACTCCTTTCCATGGAGAAACATGTAACAACACGTGATCTCCAATATTGAATTCCACGTCCTTTCGATGAAGATCAGCATAACTCTTTTGTCGATCTTGTGAGGTTTTTATACGTTGTCGATCTTGTGAGGTTTTTATACGTTGTCATATAAGTGTTGCCGTTAAAATTGTTGAACTACCCGGTAGTAAAAGTACAGTGATACGCGTGGTTGCATAGTAGCTCACAGTATTGATTATTGATGCTTAAGTAAGAAGTCACTCAGTTATACGCAATTATTGTTATAGTAATTGTTGCATCATATCTCTCATATTATTGATTCGATTATTGTCACAGTATCATCTGTATAATATGATATATTATTGAATCAATAATTGAGACGACAAAGTTATTTATATTATTAAATTGCAATATTTACAATGTCTAGAAGTTCTGTCAAGGAGAGGTTTGGTTATCTAATTGCGCGCCAATAAAGAGAAATCCTTATCGGAAAGCCCCCTCTTTCCTGGGAACGACCTGGTTGTTAAATATTGTGAGTTATAATATTAATGATGAATAAATTCGTGGTTATTAAAGATGAAATTGATAGTTCCATTGTGTTGGAATTATTAGTGTTAGTGAAAATCGACATTTATTTCGATAATAATTGATGTCTGGAAGTTATCGAGTAATTAATCGGATAAATGAGGAATTAATTACTATTAATGTGACGCCCCCAAAAATAGGTATACATCACCCATCTTGAGTCGCTAAATACATGGTACAGAATACAAATACAAACTTAATTATACAACCATCGTGTAATATACGACAATACATAAACTGAGAGTTTTAATAGGAATATTGTCTTCTAGACAATATCCACACTCAAAGGAGTCCTCATTACATTTATTGTCACACTATTTAACAAAATAGTGAGGACTACTAATGCTATCATCTGGACCGTCACTCCTTTTCCCGACTCGTCCCAGCTATATTCTCATTTCCTGAAGAGAACAAAGGAAAGAAAGGGTGAGCTCAACTAGCCCAAATAAAAATATTATGACTATGATAATGCGAATAAATTATCAATAGTCTTCAACAATGTTAAACCGATAAAATACAATAGACATCAAGTTTAACCTGCGGCAGAACAAGCAATCCATTAGAAGAGTCAAGTAGAGAATAAAATCTACTATCTTCTATGGTATAAAATGTTTTCATCAATTTTTATCGTTGAGACTCAACTTAATAAATAAAACACATCATCTAATCATCCATGTAATACTGACTAAGGATATTCATTAAATCATCAATGGTCATGACTATACCAAACAATCCACATAATCATAATCATACCAAAAAAGCATCCATCAATGCATTACGAACCCACCGAGGACTTTTACCATATCATTTATAACATTACGAGTCATGATTATACGAGAATGATCCACGTCATAATCATACTAAGTCCATCTATGCACGTAAGCCAAAGATGACTTTCATTATAATATAAGCATGAGGATGATGACAATGACATAATAATTCAATAAAAATAAGTTCAAGAATTAATTTATCCAGAAATTAATAACGTCCAAATTGTCAACATGATACTTCTTTGTGAAGTAAAATTCAAGAATGCTCAGAAGAATATTTCCATGAAAAGATACTGGATGAAGCGCAAATATCAAGGATATTTGTGACGCCCCCAAAATAGGTCCACACGGCCCATTCTGAGTCGCCAGATATCACAATATATAAATCAAATACAAACTTCATTTATACAACTGTTGAACTGTCGTATAGAATACGACCACAGTTAACTGTGAGTTTAAATACAAATGTATGTAACTCTCATGGTGCCTCGACCACATCCTTACAATGATACTTTACATAAAAGTATAGTCAAAAACTGTTTTAGAAATTAAAATCTTTGGGAAATGCTCAAGGAAACCTTCGTACATGGGAGGCCATGCGTCTAGGTTATGAGAGATATCATATGTCCACAGAATTATCCTTGGTTGACCCAATAGACCCCAAAAAAAATGAGAAGATTACTATCATCTTCTTTCCAATGGTGAGTCTTCTCTTGACATATAACTATCTCCACTGTCTCCAAGTGAAAATTATATTTCAAATATACTCTAAGATCATATAGGTAGTGCTCGTAGATATACTCAGCAAGTGGATGTGCACAACCCTGTCTTATGATAACACGAGGTTATATTTCATTAGACATCTTGTATGATAGTGGCAAAACACCTTTCCAAAGTTGGGTTCACCTCACCCTATTCGATTCACCAAAATTAAATATCAAATGACGTATATAATATGACACACTTATCTAAAATTCTCAATAAAATTATTTCTATACTATTTAGGGAGAACCTCAACAGCTATAGACCACCGTTCTATTCTCCTGTTACCCCCAGCTCGAATCCAAATACACTCTTATTACCTGAAAGGAATTGTGAAGCAAAGAGGGTGAGCACAACTAGCCCAGTAAAGAATATCATGACTAAAGATAATTAAATTATCAATAGCCTTCATCAGTAATAAATCAGATATTTAGAACATATGGTAGATGATAAAACTTTTCAACCATAGTTGCAGCGGAACGAGCAATCCATTAGAAGAGTCAAATAGACCATCAGATCTATTATCTTCTCTATGTTAAAAGTCCATCGATAATGTTTTATCCCTGCAACATCAATCAATTCATGTCAACAATCATATGAATAACTCATAATCATAATTGTGATTCTAAATTCCTCTTCGCACCCAGGACGAAGATAATTTTCATCAACTATCTTCACCTGAAACATCAAAAAATTATGGTTATACCAAATCAAAATTTCTGCTCATAATCATACTAATAAACTCATCTTTGCACTACGACCAAAGATATTCATTAACAATTCATCTTTGTACTACTGAGGGCGAAAGACATACAATTGTATTTTTAGAAGAGTCAAGTAGAGCATGATATCTACTATCTTTTCTTAATTAAAAATTTATTATCAATATTTTATCATTTGAGACTCGACAATAAATAATCCACATCATCGAGTCATCCACACTTTACTGACCAAGGATATTCATGTAATCATCAATGGTCATGGTTATACCGAATAATCCCTGGTTATAATCATACTAATAACTGCCCATCAATGCACTACGGGCCAATGAGGACTTTTACCAAAACATCTATAACATTTATACCGAATGATCCCTGGTCATAATCATACCAATAAACAGTTCATCTATGCACATAAGCTAAAGATACTCATCAACCAATAGTTCATCTTTGCATGTAAGCCAAAGATATACAATTGTAAAACCAATAATCAACAGTTCATCTTTGCACGCAAGCCAAAGATATACAACTGTAAAGCCAATAATCAACAGTCCATCTATGCACGTAAGCCAAAGATATACAACTATAAAACCAAATTTTCAACTTCACATAACATATTTAACTCATATGTTCGTAACTAAACCATTTTCATGAAAAATTACCAAATCAACTTATTATTTTTCTATCCTTTGTCCAAACATATATACATATATTTCATACACAACAAGTATTTTTTTAATTTTTCCACTCCATTAAGTATTTTTCAAAATCAATTTCTAATTAATTCCTTAAGAAATTAGCTACCTCAAGTTTAACTCGAGAAATTTCCAAATCTTGGCAGGATCTTACACATGTTAACGTGAGCTTTTAGTTTAAATTTCATGGTCATCGGAGTTATAGAACTCCGGTTATAGCGTTTTTCGTCGGAAAAACCTAAAATATTGAAATAGTCATAACTTGCTCATTTTAAGTCGGAATGAGCTCATTTTTGGACAAGAGGTACTTTATACCATATATTTCTATGTCCCAAAAGGCCGGAATTTTTCTTATAATTTAAGTGGTCGAAAATGCCCTTTTAAATTTCTGGGCAGTAGCTTTTTGGTACTTTACAGTTTTTGACTCCTTTGCTAAAATCAGTTCACACGAAAATATACAACACCTTTTCCAGTGATTCCACCTGGATAAGTTAGAAAACTCATAGATCTAACTCTAGAACTTGACCACACTCAAAAATTCAAAATATAATAGGAGATATGGTCAATTGAATTTCATGTTCCATTTTCACCAAAATCTGATTTTCAACCCTTTGTGATTTCTAAGAAACTTTCATGTTTTCACATAATAACCAACATAACTCATCATAACACTTACTAATACTATATATACTCATGATTTTCATTAGGCCAATGCTTTTATTATGACTTTCATTATAATCAACAGTCTAATGCTTATATTATGACTTTCATCATAATCCACGTAAATAGATCATTTCCACAATTTAATAAGAAATGAATATAAAGGATCATTCACCATGCATGTGGTAATCCACATATACAGGTTATTCCAACAAAATTATAAAGAATGGAATAACAGAAGAATTCACCATGCATGCGATAGACCGCATGAACGTGTTATTCTCAATGAGAATAATAAAGAACGGAACGGTCGTCAGCGTAATCCGCTTGCCGACGAGATACTCCGAGCGAATAATAAATAATGGAATAACAATGAAATTCACCATGCATGCGATAGACCACCTACGCATAAAGTTATTCCAACGGGATAATAAATAATGGAACCGGTCATGCGTAAAACGCATACGACGGTGATATCTGACAAGCGAATAATAAAGAAGCGGAACCGAGTCGGGGCAAAATTCACAAGCGGGATATTCCAAATGAATAATAAAGAATGGAATAACAATGAAATCACCATGCATGCGATGAGATCGCATGAGGCGAGTTATTCCAACGAATAATAATTAATGGAACCCGTGTCGGTAATGTCGCTTGACAAAGATATTCCAACAGAATGATAAAGAATGGAATAACAGAAGAATTTCACCATGTATGCGGTACTTCGCATAGACAGGTTATTCCAACATAATAATAAAGAATGAAATAATAGAAGAATTTCACCATGTATGCGGTACTTCGCATAGACAGGTTATTCCAACATAATAATAAAGAATGGAATAACAAAAGAATTTCACCATGTATGTGGCACTTCGCATAGATAGGTTATTCAAACATAATGATAAAGAATGGAATAACAGAAGTTCTCTTCATGAATACGAAAGAAATAATACCCATTACTATAATAATAATATCCCTTACCTTAGAAGAAAACTGGATAATAGTGAGGTAGCAGACTTCTCTTCTTCTTTCTCTCTATAGATTTTCTCTCTATAGCTTCTCTCTATAATTTCTCTCTCTAGAGTTTCTGTGAATTCGTAAGAAATAATAAAAGAATGAGCTTCTATTTATAGGAGAATGGACTAAATAGTAACTAATTCATGAATGGTCCAGATTGATTTACTTTTAAACGGACGGTCCATATTGATTTACTATTAAAACTTAAAGCAACGGTCCATATTGATTCACTATTAAAACTTTAAACCAGCGATCCATATTGATTTACTATTAAAACTTTAAACCAACGATCCATATTGATTTACTATTATAATTTCAACCAACTGATTACGAAAAATTAAAGCACATCTCCTCATGGAATAATATTGTACCCAAAAATGATTTGGACCGAAAAGAAATATATTTTTCAGGTGAATAGTACCCCGTGAATAGTACTTCAGGAATAGTACCCTGTGAAGAGTACCCCGACACGAAAAGTGTCCCAAATACCCGAGTGAATAATGCTAGATTGAATAGTAATTTAGGTGAATAGTAATCCATGAATAGTAACTCGTGAATAGTATTCTGACACAAAAAGTATCCCAAATACCCGAGTGAATAATACTAGAGTGAATAGTAATTGGATGAATAGTAACCCGTGAATAGTAACTCATGAATAGTACTCTGACACAAAAAGTGCCCCGAATACCCGATCGAATAATATAACCTCCAGACATCAATTATTATCGAAATATATGTCGATTTCCACTAACACTAATAATTCCAACACAATGGAACTATCAATTTCATATTTAATCAACACGAACTTATTCATCATTAATATTATAACTCACAATATTTAACAACTAGGTCATTCCCAGGAAAGAGGGGGCTTTCCAATAAGGATTTCTCCCTATTGGCGCGCAATTAGGTGACCAAATCTCTCCTTGACAGAACTTCTAGACATTGTAAATATTGCAATTTAAAAATATGAATAACTTTGTCGTCTCAATTATTAATTTAATAATATATCATATTATGCAGATGATACTGTGATAATAATCGAATCAATAATATGAGAGATATGATGCAGCAATTACTGTATCAATAATTGAGTATAACTAAGTGACTTCTCACATAAGCATCATTAATCAATATTGTGTGCTACTATGTAACCACGCGTATTTTACCACCGATTGTTTTATAACAACTTGCTTACTTTTGCAAAATTTTCACATATCACCCTTAACTTTTAACCTTTTATCAATTTAACCATTTACTAAATAGAATAATTATAAGAAAATTGAATACTTTCATTTCATAAAATTCAGGGTCTCACAATATTCCACTAATTTCATGGAGTATAGAAGCCAAAACTTTTACCAATTGAGTATAATAGAGTATATGAAACTGCAAATGGATTTTCACTCGCCATGCGGTAATCCACGTATAAAGATCATTTTCACAATTTAATAAGGAATGAATACAAAGGATCATTCACCATGCATGTGGTAATCCACATAGACAGGTTATTCCAACAGAATAATAAAGAATGGAATAACAGAAGGATTTACCATGCATGCGATAGATCGCACCTGCATGTGTTATTCCCAACGAATAATAAATAATGGAACCAGTCCCAGGCGTAAGCACGCACAGACGGAGATATTCCGATAGAAGAATAAATAATGGAACGGATCCGGCGTACGCACGCAGACGTGATATTCCGATAGAAGAATAAATAATGGAACCGGTCCCGGCGTAAAGCGCTTGCGACAAGATATTACGAGAGAATAATAAAGAATGGAATAACAACAAAAATCACCATCCATGCGATAGGCCGCATGCGAGTGTTATTCCAACGAAATAATAAATAATGGAACCAATCCCAAGTAAACGCACAAAAAAGCGAGGATATTTCGACAGAATAATAAAGAATGGAATAACAACAGAAATCACCATGCATGCGATAGACCGCACAGACAGGTTATTCCAACGGAATAATAAAGAATGGAATAACAATAGAAATCACCATGCATGCGATAGACCGCACAGATAGGTTATTCCAACAGAAGAATAAATAATGGAACCAGGTCCGGCGTAAACGCACAAACAGGATATTTCGACAGAATAATAAAGAATGGAATAACAACAGAAATCACCATGCATGCAATAGACCGCACAGACAGGTTATTCCAATAGAATAATAAATAATGGAACCAGGTCCGGCGTAAACGTACAGACAGGATATTCCGATAGAAGAATAAATAATGGAACCAGGTCCGGCGTAAACGCACAGACAAGATATTCCGAGAGAATAATAAAGAATGGAATAACAACAAAAATCACCATGCATGCGATAGGCGCATGAATGAGTTATTCCAACGAAATAATAAATAATGGAACCGGTCCCGTAAACGCACAAACAGGATATTTCGACAGAATAATAAAGAATGGAATAACAACAGAAATCACCATGCATGCGATGAGACCAAGATGCGACGAGTTATTCCAACGGAATAATAAAGAATGGAATAACAATAGAAATCACCATGCATGCGATGAATCCATACGCAGATAGGTTATTCCAACGGAAGAATAAATAATGGAACGGTCCGCGTAAAACGCACAAAGCGGGATATTTCGACGAGAATAATAAAGAATGGAATAACAACGAAATCACCATGCATGCGATAGATCAAGCATGCATAAGAGTTATTCCAACGGAATAATAAAGAATGGAATAACAATAGAAATCACCATGCATGCGATAAAACCGCATGCAGATGAGTTATTCCAACAGAATAATAAATAATGGAACCAGGTCCGGCGTAAATGCATAGACAGGATATTCCGACAGAATAATAATGAACGGAATAATAGAAGAATTTCACCATGTATGCGATACTTCGCATAAACAGGTTATTCCAACATAATAATAAAGAATGGAATAACATAAGAATTTCACCATGTATGCAGTACTTCGCATAATAGGTTATTCCAACATAATAATAAAGAATGGAATAACAGAAGTTCTCTTCATGAATAAGAAAGAAATAATACCCCTTACCTTAGAAGAAACTGGATATTGGAATAGAGAGGTAGTAGTGACTTCTCTTCTTCTTTCTATTTATAATTTCTCTCTCAAGAGTTTCAAATGAATTAAGTAAGAAATAATGAAGGAATGAGCTTCTATTTATAGGAGAATGGACCTGAATAAGTAACTAATTCATGAACGGTCCAGTTGATTTACTTTTAAGCGGACGGTCCATATTGATTTACTATTAAAACTTAAAAGCAACGGTCCATCTTGATTTACTATTAAAATTTTAAACCAGCGATCCATATTGATTCACTATTATAACTTTCCACCAGCAGTCCATATTGATTCACTATTACAACTTCAACCAACAGTCTGAAAAATTAGCACATCTCCTCATGGAATAATATTGTACCCAGAAATGATTTGGACCGAAAAGAAATATATTTTTCGGGTGAATAGTACCCCGTGAATAGTAAATTATGAATAGTAACTCGTGAATAGTAACTTGTGAATAGTAACTCGTGAATAGTAACTCATAAATAGTACTCCAACACGAAAAGTGCCACGAATACCCAATTGAACAATATAACCTCCATACATCAATTATTATCGACATAAATATCGATTTCTACTAACACTAATAATTTCCACACAATGGAACTATCAATTTCATCTTTAATCAACATGAGCTTATTCATCATCAATATTATAACTCATAATATTTAACAACCCGGTCGTTCCCAGGAAAGAGGGGGCTTTCCAATAAGGATTTCTCCCTATTATGCGCAATTAGGTGACCAAACCTCTCCTTGACAGAACTTCTAGACTTTATAAATATTGCAATTTAATAATATGAATAACTTTATTGTCTCAATTATTGATTTAATAATATATTATATTATGCAGATGATACTGTGAGAATAATCGAATCAATAATATAAGAGATATGATACAGCAATTACTGTAGCAATAATTGAGTATAACTGAGTGACTTCTCACATAAGCATCAATAACCAATACCGTGTGCTACTATGCAACCACGCGTATTACTGTACTTTTACTACTGGGTAGTTCAACAGTTTTAATGGTAACACTTCCGCCGTTATTTTTATAAAATGATAATTCTGTTATTTTCTTACTACGACAATACTTCCGTTGTGGGGTCCACCAATGATTGTGTCGTCGTACGAATATTCCCTGTTAAAACGAATATTCCCCGACCAATCGAATATTATATAACCACTTGCTTACTTTGCAAAAGTTGTAAATATTACCCACAACTATAACATTATATTATATCCACACCATAATATTAAAAAATATAATTCGAGAAAAATTAATCTTTATTCATAAAAGTTGGGGTCTTACAATTAATTCACATGATTATAATTATTTGTTCACATGTGTGTGCTATTGATTCACATTCATGTACTATTAGGGGAGTTTGTGCAAGATTGATAATACTTACATGACTAAGTTAAAGATGGAGGTATAGATGGAGGTACTATACTGTTATTTGTATTTTCATATGATTATAACTATTGAATCACATGATTGAACTATGAATTCACATGATTTACTATTAGGGGAGGTGGTGCAAGTTTCATAATACTTGTAGGACTAAATTAAAAATGAATGAAAAGTTGGAGGTATTGTACTGTAATATTCTGAGCCCCAAAACGTGCAATTATCGAAACTATATTTTCCTATAAATAGAAGCTCATTTATTCCTTTATTTCTCACTAATTCACTAAAGCTATAGAGCAATTATTATAGAGAGAAATTATAGAGAGAAAGAAGAAGAGAAGTCTGCTACCTCACTACTCCAGTATCGAGTTTCTTTCTAAGGTAAGGGGTATTATTCTTTCGTATTCATGAAGAGAGTTATTTTCTTTCAATACTCGTAAGTGTTGTTATTCCATTCTTTATTATTACGTCGGAATAACACATATCATCACGCACGCATGGCAGATATTCCGGCGAATAATAAAGAATGGAATAACAAATGAAAATCACCATGCATGCGATAGATCAAGCCACGATGTTATTCCAACGAATAACAAATAATGGAACCAAGTCCGGCGTAACGCTTACGAGATAGGATATTCCGGCGAAGATTAAATAATGGAACCACACGCATGTGATATTCCGACGAATAATAAAGAATGGAATAACAATGAAATCACCATACATGCGATAGATCGCATGCAGACGGAGTTATTCCAATAGAATAATAAATAATGGAACCGGTCCCATTAAACGTAAGCGTGCTGAACCAGAGGATATTCCGATAGAAGAATAAATAATGGAACCGAATTCCCAAGGTAAGCCTTGCAGACAAGATATTCCGAGAGAATAATAAAGAATGGAATAACAACAAAAATCACCATGCATGCGATAGACCGCACAGACAGGTTATTCCAACAGAATAATAAATAATGGAACCAGGTCCGGCGTAAACGCACAGACAGGATATTTCGACAGAATAATAAAGAATGGAATAACAACAGAAATCACCATGCATGCGATAGACCGCACAGACAGGTTATTCCAACGGAATAATAAAGAATGGAATAACAATAGAAATCACCATGCATGCGATAGACCGCACAGATAGGTTATTCCAACAGAAGAATAAATAATGGAACCAGGTCCGGCGTAAACGCACAAACAGGATATTTCGACAGAATAATAAAGAATGGAATAACAACAGAAATCACCATGCATGCGATAGACCGCACAGACATACAGGTTATTCCAACGGAATAATAAAGAATGGAATAACAATAGAAATCACCATGCATGCGATAGACCGCACAGACAGGTTATTCCAACAGAATAATAAATAATGGAACCAGGTCCGGCGTAAATGCATAGACAGGATATTCCGACAGAATAATAATGAACGGAATAATAGAAGAATTTCACCATGTATGCGGTACTTCGCATAAACAGGTTATTCCAACATAATAATAAAGAATGGAATAACATAAGAATTTCACCATGTATGCGATTACTTCGCATAATAGGTTATTCCAACATAATAATAAAGAATGGAATAACAGAAGTTCTCTTCATGAATAAGAAAGAAATAATACCCCTTACCTTAGAAGAAACTGGATATTGGAATAGAGAGGTAGCTGACTTCTCTTCTTCTTTCTATTTATAATTTCTCTCTCAAGAGTTTGATGAATTAAGTAAGAAATAATGAAGGAATGAGCTTCTATTTATAGGAGAATGGACCTATAGTAACTAATTCATGAACGGTCCAGTTGATTTACTTTTAAGCGGACGGTCCATATTGATTTACTATTAAAACTTAAAGCAACGGTCCATCTTGATTTACTATTAAAACTTTAAACCAGCGATCCATATTGATTCACTATTATAACTTTCCACCAGCAGTCCATATTGATTCACTATTACAACTTCAACCAACAGTCTGAAAAATTAGCACATCTCCTCATGGAATAATATTGTACCCAGAAATGATTTGGACCGAAAAGAAATATATTTTTCGGGTGAATAGTACCCCGTGAATAGTAAATTATGAATAGTAATTCATGAATAGTAACTCATGAATAGTAACTCGTGAATAGTAACTTGTGTATAGTAACTCGTGAATAGTAACTCATGAATAGTACTCCGACACGAAAAGTGCCCTGAATACCCGATTGAACAATATAACCTCCAGACATAAATTATTATCGACATAAATATCGATTTCTACTAACACTAATAATTTCCACACAATGGAACTATCAATTTCATCTTTAATCAACACGAACTTATTCATCATCAATATTATAACTCACAATATATAACAACCTGGTCGTTCCCAGGAAAGAGGGGGCTTTCCAATAAGGATTTCTCCCTATTGGCGCCGCATTAGGTGACCAAACCTCTCCTTGTGAAACTTCTAGACATTGTAAATATTGCAATTTAATAATATGAATAACTTTGTCGTCTCAATTATTGATTTAATAATATATCATATTATACATATGATCTTCGTGACAATAATCGAATCAATAATATGAGAGATATGATGCGATAATTCTCATAGTGATAATTAAGTATAACCGAGTGACTTCTCACGTAAGCATCAATAACCAATACCGTGTGCTACTATGCAACCACGGCGTATTCATCGTTTTTACTCTTTGGGTAGTTCAATAGTTTTAACGGTAACACTTCCGCCGTTATTTTTATAAAAAGATAATTCTGTCATTTTCTTACTACGACAATACTTCCGTTGTGAGGTCCGCCAATGATTGTATCGTCGTACGAATATTCCCCAACCAATCGAATATTATATAACCACTTGCTTACTTTGCAAAATTTGTAAATATTACCCACAACTATAACATTATATTATATCCACACCATAATATTAAAAAATATAATTCGAGAGAAATTAATCTTTATTCATAAAAGTTAGGGTCTTACAACCTCCCCTTCTTATGAAATTTCATCCTCGAAATTAGGGTGCGTACCTGATATATCGAAGAGGTGAGGATATCTTGACTTCATCTCAGATTCTAACTCCCAGGTCATTTCTTCCACATCATGGTTTCTCCACAAAACTTTGACTTGAGGTATAACCTTGGAGCGTAGAATATGATCCTTCTTATCAAAGATTTTAACAGGTAACTCTTCATACGTTAAATCTTCTTCTATCTCGTCTGGTTCTAATTCAATAATGTGGTTCGGGTCTTTCACATATTTACGTAACATAGATATGTGAAAAACATTATGAACACGAGACATACGTGACGGTAAGGCGAGTCTATAGGCCACAATTCCTACTCGTTCGAGGATTATAAATGGGCCATTGAATCGAGGATTGAGCTTTCCTCTCTTTCCAAATCTTGTAACTCCTTTCTATGGAGCAACACGTAACAACACATGATCTCCAATATCGAATTCCACGTCCTTTCGATGAAGATCAGCATAACTCTTTTGTCGATCTTGTGAGGTTTTTATACGTTATCGGATCGTTTTAATCTTTTCTGTAGTCATACATACCAAATCCGGTCCCAACAATGTTGCTTCACCCACCTCATCCCAGCATACTGGCGAACGACACTTTCTTCCATACAACGCCTCAAATGGAGCCATGCCAATACTTGTTTGATAACTATTGTTTTAGGAATGGTAAGAACTTGTCCCAACTTCCCTTGAAGTCAAGGACACAGAGTCTTAATAAATCTTCAAGAGTTTGAATAGTCCTTTCCAACTGTCCATCCGTTTGAGAATGATAAGCCGAACTAAATCGTAAATCCCTGCCCATAGCTTTTTGCAAACTAACCCAAAATCTTAAAGTGAATCTTGGGTCTCGATCAGAAACTATGGATACTGGCATACCATGCAATCTTACAATCTCGTTTACATACATACTAGCAAGACGTTCAAGTGTATAAGTTTCTCGTATCGGTAGGAAATGAGCAGACTTGGTCAATCTATCAACAATGACCCAAATCGCATCTATGCCTTGAGAAACCTTGGGAAGACCAATAACGAAATCCATGGTAATGTGCTCCCACTTCCATTCTAGAATTTCAAGTGGTTGCAATGGACCTTTTGGCACTTGATGCTTCGCCTTGATTCATTGACAAGTTAGACACCTTGAGATAAACCCCACTATCTCTCTCTTCATATTGCTCCACCAAAATGTATGTCAAAGATCATGATACATTTTGGTACTCCCAGGATGGATTGCAAACGGTGTGTTGTGCGCCTCCATCATGATTTTATACTTCAGGTCAGAATAGTTAGGATCACAAAGTCTGGAGTTGACTCGAAGTATTCCTTCTTCATCGATTCTTACTTCTGAAATAGCACCTTCTTCCACTTTCTTCTTCATATGCATCAGCTCCAGGTCTGTAGCTTGAGCAGCTTTAACTTTATCGATTAAAGTCAGTTCTACTCGTATATTCATCATCATCATATAGGTCCCTGGAGTCTTTAACTCTATCTCCATCCTTTGTAAGTCATACAAAATGGACCTTTATGTTGACAATATCGCACTCGTACCCGCATATGATCTTCTACTCAATGCGTCAGCTACTACATTCGCTTTTCCAGGATGGTATTGGATGGTATGATCATAATCTTTCAATAACTCAAGCCAACGTCGTTGCCGCATGTTGAGTTCCTTTTGAGTGAAGAAATATTTGAGGCTTTTATAACCCATATAGATTTCCACCTTCCCTCCATATAGGTAATGCCTCCAAATCTTAAGCACAAAAACGACAGCGGCCAACTCTATATCATGAGTAGGATAATTCCTCTCATATTCTTTGAGTTGTCGGGAGGCATAGGCTATGACTTTCCCATGTTGCATAAGAACACATCCTAACCCTTTGCCTAAAGCATCACTGTAAATGACAAATCCCTCCGTGCCAGATGGTATTGTCAGAATAGGTGCAGAAATGAGTCTACTCTTGAGTTCTTGAAAACTTTTCTCACATTCCTCGCTCCAACCGAATTTTGTATCTTTTCGAGTCAGCTGCGTTAATGGAGTAGCGATTCGAGAAAACTCTTCTACGAATCTCCAATAATAACCGACTAAGGCAGAAAGCTACGTACTTGATCCATCGACTTAGGTTGCTCCCGACTTTGAATTGCTTCAATCTTAAGCGGGGTCAATTGTTATTCCATGATTTGATATCACGTGCCCAAGGAATGCAACTTCCTCGAAGCCGAACTCACATTTCTTCAACTTGGCATATAGCTTATTTTCACGAAGCTTTTGAAGTATCAGCCTCAAGTGTTGCTCATGGTCTTCACGGGTTTTGGAGTATATGAGGATGTCATCAATAAAGACGACCACAAAGTGATTCAAATATTCCTTGAATACTCAGTTCATCATGTCCATGAAGGCAGCAGGAGCATTAGTAAATCTAAAAGACATGACTAGGAATTCATAATGCCCATACCGAATTCTGAAAGCAGTCTTTGGAATGTCATCAATTTTAATCTTCAACTGATGATATCCAGAACGAAGATCGATCTTTAAAAAGAATTTGGCGCCTTGCAACTGGTCAAACAGATCATCAATACGAGGTAACGGGTACCTATTTTTGATGGTGACATGATTCAACTCCCGATAATCAATACAAAGTCGCATACTTCCATCTTTCTTCTTCACTAATAGAACAAGAGCACCCCAAGGAGACGTACTAGGATGAATGAAACCTATGTCTAATAATTCCTGCAGTTGGGTCTTTAACTCCTGAAGTTCAATAGGAGCCATTCGATATGGGTCTTTGGAAATGGGTTTTGTACCAGGTTCAAGGTCGATACAAAATTTAATTTCACGCTCTGGGGTAGGCCAGGAAGTTCTTCAGGGAATACGTCAGGAAATTCATTAACAATAGAAATATCATTCAAAACTTATGTATTTTTGTTTAGATCCGCGACATGGGCTAAGAAAGCTTGACATCCATTTTTTAATAAATGAATACATTTATGTCTTGAGATGACAGTGATGGATTTTAATGGTTTGGTTGCTTGAATTCGCATAATAGGTTGGTTAGGAATATGAAAGCTAACAACCTTACGAAAACAATCGATTTTAGCATGATGAGTAGTTAACTAATCAAACTCTAGAATCACATCGAATGCAAGTATTTTCAAAAAAATAAGATCGACAGGTAACGTGCGGTTACCGATTTGAATTAAACAAGACTTATAAACCGTGGATGTAATGAAGGTTTCTCCCAACGAAGTTTCAACAGATAAGTCAAAGTCTAATTTCTCTGGAGTCAAATTTAAACGTTGAGCACAAGTAGGAGAAATAAAGGAATGGGTAGAACCGGTATCAAATAAAGTATAAACTTTGCTAGCTTTTATGATTAGCTTACCCGTGATCACCTCGTTCGGATTCCTCACTTTTTGGGAGGTTACGACAAACGCTCTCCCTTGAACTACCGGTTTTGTCTTATCTCGGAAACCTTTTGATGCCTCCATCCCAGCTGGACTTGACTTTGGTGTACGACAAAATCGGTCTAAGTGGCCTTCTTTTCCGCAATTATAACATGCTTTGGACTGCATCGTGCAGTTTGGACTTATGTGTCCTTCCCCTCCACATTTGTAACATACGACCGGCAGTCGTTCTCCTTCCTTAACAACGGGTGCTGGTGTTGATGTCTTTCCATGTTTGTTGAACCTTCTCTTCTTGAACTTTCCACTCCTATTGTCTTGGCCATGATTATCACCGAAGTGGTTATCATTTCTGGCATGTTGATTTCCCCCACGATGGTCATCATTGTTCCGATGGTCGTTGCCACTGGTACGATTATTATTGTGTTGTTGGTCATTACCTTTTGGTTGTGCTAACTCATTATCGCGCTCCAATAATTGAGCCCTATTCACAACATCTGAATATAAACAAAGTTTATGAGAAATGAGGTATTGACGTATATCGAGTTTCAAACCTCTTAGAAACATTCGCGTCATTCGCTCCTTATTATTGACCAACTAGGATGCAAACCGGGATAACTCCACAAACTTAGCCTCGTACTGCGATACGGTCATATTATTTTGCTCCATTGCTTATCTCAACATTTTCAGATGCCATTTTCAAACACTTTCATAAAACAAGGGTTAATTAATATATCACATATTATCCCTATACTCTGACCAACCAATTAAATACCAAATAAACTTAGGTAGGTCATAATAGCGAAGGAATTCCCAAATCTCCCCTCCTAGTTCTTATCTCACATCTCGGCCGGGATCATATCCTAAGCTTTGATACCAACCGTGGCGCCCCAAAATAGGTATACATCACCCATCTTGAGTCGCCAAATACATGGTACGAATACAAATACAAACTTAATTATACAACCGTAAGTGTAATATACGACAATACATAAACCGAGAGTTTTAATAGGAATATTGTCATCTAGACAATATCCACATAAAAGGAGTCTCGTTACATTTATTATCACACTATTTAATAGAATAGTGAGGGACTACTAATGCTATCATCCGACCGTCACTCCTTTCCCCGACTCGTCCCGACTATATTTTCATTTCTGAAAGAAACAAGTGAAGAAAGGGGTGAGCTCAACTAGCCCAAAGAAGAAATATTATGACTATGATAATGTAGAATAAATTATCAATAGTCTTCAACAATGTTAAATTGATAAAATACAATAGACATCAAGTTTAACTGCAGCGGAACAAGCAATCCATTAGAAGAGTCAAGTAGAGAATAAAATCTACTATCTTTTATGGTATAAAATGTTTTCATCAATTTTTATCGCTAATACTCAGCTTAATAAATAAAACACATCATCTAATCATCCCTGTACTACGGGCCAAGGATATTCATTAAATCATCAATGGTCATGACTATACCAAACAATCCCTGGTCATAATCATACCAAAAACTGTCCATCAATGCATTACAGAACCACTCGAGGACTTTTACCATATCATTTATAACATTACAGTCATGATTATCTTTGAATGATCCTTGGTCATAATCATACTAAGTCCATCTATGCACGTAAGCCAAAGATGACTTTCATTATACTATAAGCATGAGGATGATGATAATGACATAATAATTCAATAAAACAAGTTCAAGAATTAATTTATCCTGAAATTAATAACGTCCAAATTGTCAACATGATACTTCTTTATGGAGTAAAATTCAAGAATGCTCAGAAGAATATTTTCATGAAAAGATACTGGATGAAGCGCAAATATCAAGGATATTCCACTAATTTCATGGAGTATAGAAGCCAAAACTTTAACCAACTAAGTATAATAGAGTATATGAAACTGCAAATGGATTTTCACCCGCCATGCGGTAATCCACGTATACAGATCATTTCCACAATTTAATAAGGAATGAATACAAAGGATCATTCACCGTGCATGTGGTAATCCACATAGACAGGTTATTCCAACAGAATAATAAAGAATGGAATAATGAAGGATTCACCATGCGTCATGCGATAGACCGCACATGCATGTGTTATTCCCAATGAGAATAATAAATAATGGAACCAGTCCCAAAGCGTAACGCTTGCGAGGATATTCCGGCTGAAATAATAAAGAATGGAATAACAACGAAATCACCATGCATGCGATAGATCCATTGCAGACGAGTTATTCCAACGAATAATAAATAATGGAACCAGTAAGTCCCAAGAAAAAGCACGAGATAGGATATTCCGACAGAAGATTAAATAATGGAACCACACAGACAGGTTATTCCAACGGAATAATAAAGAATGGAATAACAATAGAAATCACCATGCATGCGATAGACCGCACAGATAGGTTATTCCAATAGAATAATAAATAATGGAACCAGTCCCAAGTAAGCGCACAAAACAGGATATTTTCGGAGAATAATAAAGAATGGAATAACAACAAAAATCACCATGCATGCGATAGATCCTTGCAGACATGAGTTATTCCAACGGAATAATAAAGAATGGAATAACAATAGAAATCACCATGCATGCGATAGAGCGCATGCATGAAAGTTATTCCAACGAGAATAATAAATAATGGAACCAGTCCCACAGTAAATGCATAGGCAGGATATTCCTGATGAATAATAATGAACTAATAATAGAAGAATTTCACCATGTATGCGGTACTTCGCATAAACAGGTTATTCCAACATAATAATAAAGAATGGAATAACATAAGAATTTCACCATGTATGCAGTACTTCGCATAATAGGTTATTCCAACATAATAATAAAGAATGGAATAACAGAAGTTCTCTTCATGAATAAGAAAGAAATAATACCCCTTACCTTAGAAGAAACTGGATATTGGAATAGAGAGGTAGCTGACTTCTCTTCTTCTTTCTATTTATAATTTCTCTCTCAAGAGTTTCAGTGAATTTGTAAGAAATAATGAAGGAATGAGCTTCTATTTATAGGAGAATGGACTGAATAGTAACTAATTCATGAACGGTCCAGATTGATTTACTTTTAAACGGACGGTCCATATTGATTTACTATTAAAACTTAAAGCAACGGTCCATACTAATTTACTATTAAAACTTTAAACCAGCGATCCATATTGATTCACTATTATAACTTTCCACCAGCAGTCCATATTGATTCACTATTACAACTTCAACCAACAGTCTGAAAAATTAGCACATCTCCTCATGGAATAATATTGTACCCAGAAATGATTTGGACCGAAAAGAAATATATTTTTTGGGTGAATAGTACCCCGTGAATAGTAAATTATGAATAGTAACTCGTGAATAGTAACTTATGAATAGTAACTCGTGAATAGTAACTCATAAATAGTACTCCAACACGAAAAGTGCCACGAATACCCAATTGAACAATATAACCTCCAGACATCAATTATTATCGACATAAATATCGATTTCTACTAACACTAATAATTTCCACACAATGGAACTATCAATTTCATCTTTAATCAACACGAGCTTATTCATCATCAATATTATAACTCATAATATTTAACAAGCCGGTCTTTCCCAGAAAAGAGGGGGCTTTCCAATAAGGATTTCTCCCTATTATGCGCAATTAGGTGACCAAACCTCTCCTTGACAGAACTTCTAGACTTTATAAATATTGCAATTTAATAATATGAATAACTTCATTGTCTCAATTATTGATTTAATAATATATTATATTATGCGAGATGATGATCTTGTGAGAATAATCGAATCAATAATATGAGAGATATGATCTGACAATTCTTGTAGTAGAATAATTGAGTATAATGAGTGACTTCTCACATAAGCATCAATAACCAATACTGTAGTGTGCTACTATGCAACCACGCGCGTATTCTTACTTTTTACTCTTTGGGTAGTTCAGCAGTTTTAATGGTAACACTTCCGTAGAAGTTATTTTTATAAAATGATAATTACATTATTTTCTTACTACGACAATACTTTCCGTTTTGGGGTCCACTAATGATTGTGTCGTCGTCGCATATATTCCTCGTTAAAAGCGAATATTCCCCGACCAATCGAATATTATATAACCACTTGCTTACTTTGCAAAAGTTGTAAATATTACCCACAACTATAACATTATATTATATCCACACCATAATATTAAAAAATATAATTCGAGAAAAATTAATCTTTATTCATAAAAGTTGGGGTCTTACAATTAATTCACATGATTATAATTATTTGTTCACATGTGTGTACTAGTGATTCACATTCATGTACTATTAGGGGAGTTTGTGCAAGATTGATAATACTTACATGACTAAGTTAAGGATGGAGGTATAGATGGAGGTACTATATCATATTTTTGTATTTTCATATGATTATAACTATTGAATCACATGATTGAACTATGAATTCACATGATTTACTATTAGGGGAGGTGGTGCAAGTTTGATAATACTTGTAGGACTAAATTAAAAATGAATGAAAAGTTGGAGGTATTGTACTGTAATATTCTGAGCCCCAAAACGTGCAATTATCGAAACTATATTTTCCTATAAATAGAAGCTCATTTATTCCTTTATTTCTCACTAATTCACTAAAGCTATAGAGCAATTATTATAGAGAGAAATTATAGAGAGAAAGAAGAAGAAATGCCTGCACCTCACTACTCCAAAGATCCGGGTTCTTTTCTAAGGTAAGGGTATTATTCTTTCGTATTCATGAAGAGAGTTATTTTCTTTTAATACTCGTAAGAGTTGTTATTCCACTATTTATTATTCTCGTTGAATAACTTTTATCATGCTGATACCGCATACATGGTGAAATTCTTCTATTATTCCATTCTTTATTATTACATTAGAATATCACATGCGTCTGGATTTACATGACCACAGTTCCATTCTTTATTATTCATTTGGAATAACATGTATGCATGCGGTCTATCTCATGCCCGGTGAATTCTATTGTTATACCATTCTTTATTATTCGGTTGGAATATCACATGCGTAAATATTACATGCATGACCTCGTTCCATTATTTATTATTACATTGGAATAACACATGCATGCGGTCTATCGCATGCATGGTGAATTCTTCTCTTATTCCATTCTTTATTATTACTGTTGGAATATCACATGCATGCGGATTACGCATGACCCAGTTCCATTCTTTATTATTACATTGGAATAACTTTTATCCTATGTGGATTATCACATGCATGGTGAATGATCCTTCGTATTCATTCCTTATTAAATTGTGGAAATGATCTGTATACGTGAATTACCGCATGGCGGGAGAAAATCCATTTACAGTTTCATATATTTTATTATACTTAGTTGGTTAAAGTTTTGGCTTCTATACTCCATGAAATTAGTGGAATATCCTTGATATTTGCGCTTCATCCAGTATCTTTTCATGGAAATATTCTTCTGAGCATTCTTAAATTTTACTCTACAAAGAAGTATCATGTTGACAATTTGGACATTATTGATTTTTGGATAAATTAGATTATAAATCTTTAAAAATTTATTCTTGAACTTGTTTTATTGAATTCCTATATCATTGTCATCATCCTCATGTTTATATTCTATTGAAAGTCATCTGTGGCCTGTAGTGCATAGATGGACTTGGTATGATTATGATCAGGGATCATTCGGTATAATCATGATCGTAATGTTACAAATGATGTGGTAAAAAAGTCCTCATTGGCCAGTAGTGCATTAATGTCTGATTGTTGGCATGATCATGACCATTAATGAATACACGAATATCCTTGGCCCGTAGTGCATGGATAATTTGTGGTCGTGATACTAAAGAATATCCTTGGCCGTAGTGCAGGGGTGATCCGATGATGTGGATTATTTATTAAGTTAAGTCTCAGCGATAAAAGTGATGAAAAACCTTTTAAATCATAGAAGATAGTAGTTTTTATTCTCTACTTGACTCTTCTAATAGATTGTTTGTTCCGCTGCAGTTAAACTTGATGATTGTTATATTGTATCAGTTTAACACTGTTGTAGGCTAACGATAATTTATTCTGCATTATCTTAGTCATAATATTTGTTGTTGGGCTAGTTGAGCTCACCCTTTTGCTTTCATTGTTCTCTTCAGGAAATGAGAATATAAATTGGGACTAGTCGAGGACCGGAGTGACTATCCGATATGATAGCATTAGTAGTCCTCACTATTCTGTTAAATAGTGTGATAATAAATGTAATGTGGACTCCATTGAGTCTGGATATTGTCTAGATGACAATATATATATTAAAACTCACAGCATATGTTTTGTCATATTTTACATGACAGTTGTATAATTAAGTTTTTATTTATATTTTGTACCATGTATTTGACGACTCGAGATGGGTGATGTATATCTATTTTGGGGGCGTCATAGTTGGTATCAAAGCTTAGGGATATGATCCATGGCTGAGATGTGAGACAAGAACTAGGAGGGGAGAGACGGGGAATTCCTTCGCTAGTATGACCTACCTAAGTTTATTTGGTATTTAATTGGTCACGGTAGTAGTATAGGGATAATATGTGATATGTTAATTAACCCTTGTTTTGTGGCAGTATTTGAAAATGACATCCGAGAATATTGAAAATAGCAATGGAGCACAGGAGACCGTTGAGTCTCCACAGATCAATAACCAGGATAATGTGATGTCAAGCGAAGAAGGAATTAGAGATATCCATGTGGTGAGTGAAGAATTGATAGTCGCACTTTTGAGAGATAGTCGCAGAGGTAGCAAATTTAGAGTGAGGAAGAAGAGGAAGAAGAGGAACCTGAGGAGAATTTATTAGAAGAATTTTATGATCGAAATTTAGAATTGCAAAATTGTATTCATGAGTTAGAAGAACAGGCTGAAGAACGGCAGGCGGTCGTGGAGCAAAAGGATGCAACAATTCAAGCCTGTGTTACCCGATATGTGGTGCTTGAACAGAAGCACTCGTTGGCAGAGTATAAGATGATAAAGATGGAATCTGAGCTAAAAGAAGAAACAACTGAACGAGTGAGAATGAGTGATGCATGGGTAAAAGCTGCACGACACGTTGATATTGTGGAAAGAGATGTCCGATCTAAGAAGGCTAAAATAAATGATATGTATTTCTCTTTTTGGACGGCAACTGAGAGAACCCAACATCGAGTCTTGAATTATCTTGTACATTGCGGTCAACCCCAATTCGATATGGATCGAAGATTAATGATTCAGATCATGAAACAGGAGTACGATGAAGCAGTTGAGGGTGGAATATGCCCTATAGAAAAGTCAATTTCAACGGTAGTGATGACACCAAATGCTGCCCCAGACAAGTCAAAGCTGGGTAGTTCAAGGGAGAGCGGTTTTAATGACTTCCCAAGAAGTGAGGAACCCAAATGAAGTTATCACGGGTTAGTTAATCATAAATTTTTGCGAAGTTTATACACTGTTAGTTACCAGTTCTACCCATTCTTTTATTTCTCTTGCTTGTGCTCAACGTTTAAACTTGACTCCAGATAAATTAGACTTTAACTTATCTGTGGAGACTCCATTAGGAGAAACTTTTATCATATCCACTGTTTATAAATCTTGTTTGATCCAAGTGGGCACAATCACGTTACCTGTCGATCTTATCTCTTTGAAAATACTTGCATTTGATGCGATTTTAGGAATCGATTGGTTAACTACTCATCATATTTTTCGTAAGGTTGTTAGCTTTTATATTCCTAACCAACCTGTTATGCGAATTCAAGCAACCAAACCACTAAAGTCAATCACTGTCATATCAAGCCAGAAGTAAAGAGCCCCGAGCCTTTCGCTGGTGACTTCCAAGTCTTGGAATACACCTAAGCCAAAATATCCGTAGGGGACGTCGTGAATAGCGGTGGTAAGTTGATAGGTATCAATGTGATGTGTTATTCAAGTCTTGGATGAAAGTCACAGTTTTTAAATGATATTTCTATCATTAATAAATTTCCTGACGTATTCTCGAAGAACTTCCTGGCTTACCCCAGAGTGTGAAATCAAATTTTGTACTGACCCCAGTACAAAACCCATTTCTTCAACCCTTAAATATTTCTGTAACCAAAATGAACGTGTAATGCGCCAAAGACGTTGGCTCGAGCTGTTAAAGATTACAACCATACTATTCAAGATTATCGTGGAAAAAGCGAACATGGTAGCTGATCCATTAAGTAGAAGATCGTGTGCGTTTACGAGTGCGATGTTGTTAACACAAAGACCCATTTCATATAACTTACAAATGATGAAGATGGAGTTAAAGACTCTAGGGACCCACGTGAAGATAACGAATATATGAGTAGAATCGACTTTAATTGATAAAGTTAAAGCCGCTCAAACTACACACCTGAAGCTGATGAATATGAAGAAGAAGGTTCAAGAAGGCATTATTCTAGAAGCAAGAGTCGATGAATAGAGGAAATCTCAACCCTCGATTTGATTAGTCTATTTGAAATCCTCGATCGAGTAGGAACTGTGGCTTATAGACTCATTTTACCGCCAAGTATGTCGCGTGTTCATAACGTTTTTTTTACGTATCGATGTTACGTAAATATGTGGATGACCCAAACCATGTTATTAAATTAGAACTAGACGAGATAGCAGAAGATTTAACGTATGAGGAGATACGTGTTAAAATCTTGGATAAGAAGGATCATATTCAACACTCAAAGGTTATACCTCAAGAGTTAAAATCTGAAATGAAGTCAAGGTATCCTCATCATAACAGGTACGTACGTAAATTTCGAGGGAAAAATTTCATAAGGAGGGGTGATTGTAAGACCCCGAATTTTATGAAATGAAAGTATTCAATTTTCTTATAATTATTATTTTATTTCGTAAATGGTTAAATTGATAAAGGGTTAAAGTTAAGGGTGATATGTGAAAATTTTTGCAAAGTATGCAAGTTGTTATAAAATATTTGTTTGGTCGGGGAATATTCTTTTTGTCGGGGAATATCCGTATGCAATGATACAATCATTGATGGACCCCTGGCGGAAGTATTGTCGTAGTAAGAAAACGCATGCAATTATCTTTTATAAAAATAATGGTGAAAGTGTTACCGTTAAAAACTGTTGAACTACCCGGTAGTAAAAGTACAGTGATACGCGTGGTTGTATAGTAGTACACGGTATTGATTATTGATGCTTACGTAAGAAGTCACTCAGTTATACTCAATTATTGCTACAGTAATTGCTGTATCATATCTCTCATATTATTGATTCGATTATTATCACAGTATCATCTGTATAATATGATTATTATTAAATCAATAATAGAGACAACAAAGTTATTTATATTATTAAATTACAATATTTACAATATCTAGAAGTTCTGTTAAGGAGAGGTTTGGTCATCTAATTGCGCGCCAATAAGGAGAAATCCTTATCGGAAAGCCCCCTCTTTCTTGGGAACGACCTGGTTGTTAAATATTGTAAGTTATAATATTAATGATGAATAAGTTCGTGTTGATTAAAGATCAAATTTATAGTTCCATTGTGTTGGAATTATTAGTAGTAGTGAAAATCGACATTTATTTCGATAATAATTGATGTCTGGAAGTTATCGGGTAATTAATCGGATAAATGAGGAATTAATTGCTATTAATTCACATGATTATAACTATTTATTCACATGTGTGTACTATTTATTCATATTCATATACTATTAGGGGAGTTGGTGCAAGATTTATAATACTTGCATGACTAAGTTAAAGATGGAGGTATTGATGGAGGTACTATACTGTTATTTGTATTTTCACATGATTAAAACAATTGAATCACATGATTGAACTATTAATTCACATGATTTACTATTAGGGGAGGTGGTGCAAGTTTGATAATACTTGTAGGACTAAATTAAAAATGAAAGAAAAGTTGGAGGTATTGTACTGTAATATTCTGAGCCCCAAAACGTGCAATTATCGAAAAAATATTTTTCTATAAATAGAAGCTCATTTCTTCCTTCATTTCTCACTAATTCACTAAAGCTATAGAGCAATTATTATAGAGAGAAATTATAGAAAGAAAGAAGAAGAGAAGTCTGCTACCTCACTACTCTAGTATCCAGTTTCTTTCTAAGGTAAGGGGTATTATTCTTTCATATTCATGAAGAGAGTAATTTTCTTTCAATACTCGTAAGAGTTGTTATTCCACTATTTATTATTTTGTTGGAATAACCTGTCTATGCGAAGTACCGCATACATGGTGAAATTCTTCTATTATTCCATTCTTTATTATTACATTAGAATATTACATCATCTGTAAGGATTTCGCGATAACTTTGGTTCCATTCTTTATTATTACATTGGAATAACATGTCATGCGGTCTATCGCATGCCCGTGAATTCTGTTGTTATACCATTCTTTATTATTACATTGGAATATCACATGCATGCGTATTACGCATGACACAGTTCCATTATTTATTATTACATTTGGAATAACATGTCATGCGATCTATCGCATGCATGGTGAATTCTTCCGTTATTCTATTCTTTATTATTACATTTGGAATATCCGTATGTGCGGATTACGCATGACCTGATTCCATTCTTTATTATTCTGTTGGAATAACATGTCTATGTGGATTATCACATGCATGGTGAATGATCCTTCGTATTCATTCCTTATTAAATTGTGGAAATGATCTGTCCACGTGGATTACCGCATGGCGGGTGAAAATCCATTTACAGTTTCATATATTCTATTATACTCAGTTGGTTAAAGTTTTGGCTTCTATACTCCATGAAATTAATGGAATATCCTTGATATTTGCGCTTCATCTAGTATCTTTTCATGGAAATATTCTTCTGAGCATTCTTAAATTTTACTCTATAAAGAAGTATCATGTTGACAATTTGGACATTACTGATTTCTAGATAAATTAGATTATAAATTTTTAAAAATTTATTCTTGAACTTGTTTTATTGAATTCCTATATCATTGTCATCATCCTCATGTTTATATTCTATTGAAAGTCATCTGTGGCCTGTAGTGCATAGATGGACTTGGTATGATTATGACCAGGGATCATTCGGTATAATCATGACCGTAATGTTACAAATGATGTGGTAAAAGTCCTCATTGGCCCGTAGTGCATTGATGGACAGTTGTTGGCATGATCATGACCATTAATGAATACACGAATATCCTTGGCCCGTAGTGCATGAATAATTTGTGGTCGTGATACTAAAGAATATCCTTGGACGTAGTGCAGGGGTGATCCGATGATGTGGATTATTTATTAAGCTGAGTCTCAGCGATAAAGTGATGAAAAACCATTTAAATCATAGAAGATAGTATATTTTATTCTCTACTTGACGCTTCTAATGGATTGCTTGTTCATTATGCATTAAACTTGATGTTTGTTATATTGTATCGGTTTAACATTTTATTTGTGAGGCTAACGATAATTTATTCTGCATTATCTTAGTCATAATATTTCTTCTTTGGGCTAGTTGAGCTCACTCTTTTGCTTTTCATTGTTCTCTTGAAAATGAGAATATAAATTTGGGACTAGTCGGGGAATGGAGTGATGGTCCAGATGATAGCATTAGTAGTCCTCACTATTCTGTTAAATAGTGTAATAATAAATGTAATGAGGACTCCATTGAGTGTGGATATTGTCTAGATGACAATATTTGTATTAAAACTCACAACATATGTTTTGTCGTATTTTACACGACAATTGTATAATTAAGTTTTTATTTGTATTTTGTACCATGTATTTGGCGACTCAAGATGGGTGATGTATACCTATTTTGGGGGCGTCACACTTTGGATTGAAAATATCACACTCGTACCAACATATGATCTTCTACTCATGTGTCAGCTACTACGTTCGCTTTTCCAGGATGGTAATGAATGGTATGATCGTAATCTTTCAACAGCTCAAGCCATCGTCGTTGTCGCATGTTGAGTTCCTTTTGAGTGAAGAAATATTTGAGGCTTTTATGATCCGTATAGATCTCCACCTTCTCTCGATACAGGTAATGCCTCCAAATCTTAAGTGCAAAAACGATAGCTGCCAACTCTAGATCATGAGTAGGATAATTCCTCTCATATTCTTTGAGTTGTCGTGAGGCATAGGCTATGACTTTCCCATGTTGCATGAGAACACATCCTAAACCTTTGCCTGAAGCATCGCTGTATATAACAAATCCCTCTGAACCAGATGGTATTGTCAGAACAGGTGCTGAAATGACTCTCCTCTTGAGTTCTTGAAAACTCTTCTCACATTCCTCGCTCCAACCAAATTTTGTATCTTTCCGAGTCAGCTGAGTTAATGGAATAGCGATTCGAGAAAATCCTTCCACAAATCTCCAATAATAACCCGCTAAGCCCAGAAAGCTACAAACTTCGATCACTGACTTAGGTTGCTCCCAGCTTTGAATTGCTTAAATCTTTTTCGGGTCAACAGATATTCCAATATAAGATATCACGTGCCCAAGGAATGCTACTTCCTCAAGCCAGAACTCGCATTTCTTCAACTTGGCATATAACTTGTTTTCACGAAGCTTTTGGAGTATCAGCCTTAAGTGTTGCTGATTATCTTCACAGTTTTTGGAGTAAATGAGGATATCATCAATAAAGACGACCACAAAGTGATCCAAATATTCCTTGAATACTCGGTTCATCATATCTATGAAGGCAGCAGGAGCATTAGTCAATCCTAACGACATGACTAGGAATTCGTAATGCCCGTCTGCAAGTTCTGGCGCGCCTTTGGAATGTCATCAGTTTTAATGTTTAATTGATGATATCCGGAACGAAGATCGATCTTTGAAAAGAATTTGGCGCCTTGCAACTGGTCAAACAGATCATCAATTCGAGGTAATGGGTACCTATTTTTGATGGTGACATGATTCAACCCCCGATAATTAATACAAAGTCGCATAATTCCATCTTTCTTCTTCACGAATAGAACAGGAGCACCCCAAGGAGACATACTAGGACGAATGAAATTGATGTCTAACAATTCCTGTAGTTGGGTTTTTAACTCCTGAAGTTCAATAGGAGCCATTCGATATGAGGCTTTGGAAATAGGTTTTGTACCGGGTTCAAGGTCAACACAAAATTCAATTTCACGCTCTGGAGGTAGGCCAGGAAGTTCTTCAGGGAATACGTCATGAAATTTATTAAAAATAGAAATATCATTAAAATCTGACGTATTTTTATTTAAATCCGTGACATGGGCTAAGAAAGCTTGACTTCCATTTTTCAATAAATGAATAGCTTTATGGCTTGATATGACAGTGATTGACTTTAGTGGTTTGGTTGCTTAAATTCGCATAATAGGTTGGTTAGGAATATGAAACCTAACCACCTTACGAAAATAATTGATTTTAGCATGATGAGTAGTTAACCAATCAATCTCTAAAATCACATCAAATGCTAGTATTTTCAAAGAGATAAGATCGACGAAGTAACGTAAGATTCTGATTTGAATCAAACATGACTTATAAACAGTGGATGTAATGAAGGTTTCTCCTAACGGAGTTTCAACAGATAAATCAAAGTCTAATTTTTTCAGAGTTAAATTTAAACGTTGAGCGCAAGTAGGAGAAATAAAAGAATGGGTAGAACCGGTATCAAATAAGGTATAGACTTCACTAGAGTTTATGATTAGCTTACCCGTGATCACCTCGTTCGGATTCCTTGTTTTTTGGGAGGTTACGACAAATGCTCTCCCTTGAACTACCGGTTTTGCCTTGTCTGGGACACCCTTTGATGCCTTCATCCCAGTTGGACTTGGCTTTGGTGCACGACAAAATTGGGCTAGGTGACCTTCTCTTCCACAATTATAACATGCTTTGGATTCTTTGCGTCTGATTTTGGTGATGTGCCTCCCTCTCAGCATTTGTAACATACGACTGGCGGTCGTTCTCCTTCCTTAACAACAGGTGCTGGTGTTGACGTCTTTCCATCATTATTGAATCTCCTCTTCTTAAAATTTCCACTTCTATTATCTTGGCCATGATTAACACCGAAGTGGTTACCATTTATAGCATGTTGATTCCCTCCACATTTGTTGTCACCGCTTCGATGACTGCTACCACTTGTATTATCAATTTACCGTCTACTCTCTCTTGGTTGGGTTAACTCATTATCGCGAACCAATAACTGAGCCCTATTTACAACATCTGAATACAAACACAGTTTGTGAGAAATTAGGTATTGACGTATCTCAGGTTTCAAACCTCTTAGAAACATCCCCGTCATTCTCTCCTCATTATCAACCAAGTGTTACGCAAACCGAGAGAACTCGACAAACTTAGCTTCGTACTGTGACATGGTCATATTGTTTTGCTCTAGTTTGATGAACTCTACCTCCTTCATGTGACGAATACTTTCGAGAAAGTACTTGTCGTTGAACAGTACTTGGAACTTCTCCTAAGAAATCTTTAGTGCGGCAAGCTGAGTACGCTTTTCAGATTCCGACCAGTAATCTGCCTCTCCTTGTAACATGAAGGTGGAAAAGGAAACCTTTTGCTCCTCGGAGCTTCCCAAGATATCAAATATCTTGGTGATCTGCTTTATCCATGTCTCCGCCTTAAGTGGTTTTGGCTCTCCCAAAAACTTCGGTGGTCCCAGCTCCTTGAACTATTTAGCGGTGACTGTCCAAGAGTTGCCAGTGTTTCCACCCGTATTTTGAATAGGAGTCTCTCTCGCCTGATGTTACATGAATTGCATAAAGCCTCTAAACATCCCATCGTTCATCATTTGATCAGTGTTGTTGTTTACCTGAGGATTATTGTCTTCCTGTTGCACATTATCTTAGGTATTGATCGTTGGTGACTCAACGATCTCATATGTTTCATTGCTGATCTCAACATTTTCAGATGTCATTTTCAAACATTTCCACAAAATAAGGGTTAATTGACATGTCACATATTATCCCTATACTCTGACCGACCAATTAAATACCAAATAAACTTAGGTAGGTCATACTAGCGAAGGAATTCCCCGTCTCTCCCCTCCTAGTTCTTGTCTCACATCTCAGCTAGGGATCATATCCCTAAGCTTTGATACCAAATGTGATGCCCCCAAAATAGGTATACATCACCCATCTTGGATTGTCAAATACATGGTACTAGATACAAATACAAACTTAATTATACAACATGAGCTGAGAGTTTTTACACGAATATTGTCTTCTAGACAATATCCAAACTCAAATAAAGTCCTCATTACATTTATTGTCAGACTATTTTATAGAATAGTGAGGACTACTATAACACCATTTCGGACCATCACACCGTTCCCCGACTAGTCCCGGCTACGTTCTCATTTCCTGAAGAGAACAATAAAAGCAAAAGGGTGAGCTCAATTAGCCCAGTAAGAAATATTATGACTAAGATAATACAGAATAAATTATCATTAGTCTTCAACAGTGTTAAACTGATAAAATACAATAAATATCAAGTGTAACTGCAGCGGAACAAGCAATCTATTAGAAGAGTCAAGTAGAGCATAATATCTACTATCTTCTATGATTTAAAAAGTTTTTCATCAATTTTATCGCTGAGACTCAGCTTAATAAATAAACCACATCATCGAATCATCCCTGCGCTACGGGCCAAGGATATTCATGTAATCATCAATGGTCATGATTATACCGAATAATCCCTAGTCATAATCATACCAACAACTGTCCATCAATGCACTACAGGCTGATGAGGACTTTTACCACATCATTTGTAACATTATGGGTCATGATTACACCGAATGATCCATGGTCATAATCATACCAATCAACAGTCCATCTATGCACGTAAGCCAAAGATGACTTTCATCACAATTTAAGCATGAGGATGATGACAATGATATAAGCATTAATCAAACGAAATCAAGGTTAAATTTTAAAGACTTTAAATTTATTCAGAGTTTAAAAATATACAAATTGTCAACATGATACTGCTTTGTGGAGTAAAATTCAAGAATAATATTCATGTATCAAAAATAATTTGGACAGAAAAGAAATATATTTTTCGGGTGAATAGTACCACGTGAATAGTACCCTATGAATAGTACTTCAGGAATAGTACCTCGTGAATAGTACCCCGACATGAAAAGTGCCCCAAATACCCGAGTGGATAATATTTGAGTGAATAGTAACTGGGTGAATAGTAACCCATGAATAGTAACTCGTGAATAGTACTTTGGCATAAAAAGTACCCCGAATACCCGAGTGAATAATATTTGAGTGAATAGTAACTAGGTGAATAGTAACCCATAAATAGTAACTCATGAATAGTATTCTGGTATGAAAAGATCAATAATTATCAAGAAAGCTCATAATAATATTTCCATGAAAAGGTACTGGATGAAGCACAAATATCAAGGGTATTCTACTAATTTCACGGAGTATAGAAGCAATACTTTAACAGAATGAGTGTAGAATTAGAAATATAAAATGAAATAATATTACTCACATACTATAGAGTATGGAAGAAAATATTATTTCTACGAATACTGAAAAATATAATATCCCTTATCTCATAAGAAGACTGGATACTGGAATAGTGAGGTAGCAGACTTCTCTTCTTCTTTCTCTTTATAGCTTCTCTCTCTATAGCTTCTCTCTCTATAATTACTCTTGTGAGTCGAATTGGTGAGAATGGAAGAAGAATGAGCTTCTATTTATAGGAAAATATAGTTTTAAAAATTGCACGTTTTGGGGCTCAAAATATTACAGTATAATACCTTCATCTTTTTCTTTATTTTTAATTTAGTCCTGCAAGTATTATCCAACTTGCACTACCTCCCCCTAATAGTACATCATGTGAATCAATAGTACATTCATGTGAATCAATAGTTCTATACATGTGAAAAAAATACTTACAGTATAGTACCTTTATCTATACCTCCATTTTTAATTTAGTCATGTAAGTATTATCAATCTTGTACCACCTCCCCTAATTGTACATGCATGTGAATCAATAGTACACACATGTGAACAAATAGTTATAAGCATGTGAATTAATAGCAATTAATTGCTCATTTATCCGATTAATTACCCGATTGGTTAATATAACCTCCAGAAATTAATTATTATCGAAATAAATGTCGATTTCCACTAACACTAATAATCCCAACATAATGGAACTATCAAATTCATCTTTAATCAACACAAACTTATTCATCATTAATATTATAACTCACAATATTTAATCATTTCCAGGAAAGAGGGGGCTTTCCGATACGGATTTCTCCCTATTGGTGCGCAATTAGGTGACCAAACCTCTCCTCGACAGAACTTTCTAGACATCATCAATATTGTAAATAATAATATGAATAACTTTGTCGTCTCAATTATTGATTTAATAATATAGAATATTGATACTGTGATAATAATTGAATCAATAATATGAGAGATATTATGCAGCAATTACTATAGCAATAATTAAGTATAACTGAGTGACTTCTCACGTAAGCATCAATAATCAATACCGTGTGCTACTATGCAAACATGCGTATTACTGTACTTTTACCACCAAGTAGTTCAACAGTTTAACGGTAAAACTTTCGCCGTTATTTTTATAAAAAGATAATTCTTTCATTTTCTAACTACGACAATACTTCCGTTGTGGGGTCCACCAATGATTGTGCCGTCGTACGAATAGTCCCTGTTAAAACGAATATTCCCTGACCAATCGAATATTATATAACCACTTGCTTACTTTACAAAATTTGTAAATATTACCCACAACTATAACATTATATCAAATCCACACCATAATATTCAAAAATATATTTTGAGAAAAATTATTCTTTATTCATAAAAGTTGGGGTCTTACAGATTCTCTCACTGAGGAGGAGTTGTTTGCTGGGTTGCCAGCAGCTGTGATAGATTCTCCCAGTACTTCTACAGCTGTGACTCCCCCTTTAGAGTATTTAGCTCAGAGTTTGCATCTGATGACATTTGAGAGGGATCAGGCTAGGGCCTTGATGTTGACAGCTCTTGATGGGAGAGATGTCGTTCTATTAGAGAGAGATGATGCTCTAGCTCATAGGGACATCGCTATTGTTGAGCGGGATGAGGCCAGATCATCCAGAGATGTATTGATTATTGAGCGGGATGCTGTCGTATCTGCCCGAGATGTAGCCGTTATAGATAGTACTACTGCGAGATCCCTTACTACTGGCATGATTGCCGAGATTAGTGCATATATTGATGAGCATCATGTCACCATGCAGCTGGCTGTGGATCTGTTAGCTCGTGCAGATACCCTTGGGCAGGAGCTCACAGCGTTATCTCCTTCTTTGGAGAGAGATGCCATGTTGGACTTGATAGCTCGTATATCCATGGGATTATAGATAGGCTTTTATTTTCCTGCACAGACTAGCTTAGCCATTTTGTCATGTATAGTACATATTGTATATATCAAACAACATTATATATGGCAGGGAAATATATTTTGATTCACTCCCCTTTTAGTTGTGCCTTGTTACTTGCTTGATATTTTTCTACTTCTTCAGGGCTTGTGATCTTGATGTATTCTAAACTCATCCTTGATGGGTGGACATTGAGATATCTCAGGATCTTTCAAAATGGATCGCTGATCTGTGTGTATCCCTACCCTTTGGTGTCTTGGGACTAGTTTCCATATGGAGTAATGGAGAGGATTGTGGCTTTCCTCTCTGAGGTTGACCACACCACAAATGGTCGTCGGTACTCCTTTGTATGGGGGAGCCTAGTTAGTTCCATCTCTTATGGATTGGTGTTTCTCTTTGATGATTCAACCGTAGCTTAGATGGTCGCCAACTCTCTCATTTATGGGGAGGTCAGGTAGTTCCTTCCCTTTGGTCTGAAGCCGATAAAATGTGGTGGATTGAAGTTTGATCCCAGTACCGTGTGATAAGTTTTTGTGTTTTGGTAAGGGTAAGACCGAACCATAAATGGCTGCCTACGTACTTCTATTGTAGAGGAGATCAGGTCTGCATAGTTCAAACCTGGTGTAAGAGGTTCAATGCTATATGTGAAAAGGGTGTAGAAGGTTGTAGAAGTGTGTTTTTGTTTTGTTTTTGTTGTTTTTTTATTGCTACCGGGCCATTAAAAAAACGGTTGCCTACGTACTCCCAGGTATCGGGGAGATCAGGTCGACGTAGTTCGCCCCATGTACAGGATGATTTGCAGCCAAAAAGTTTAATCCCAAGTTCAGGACAAACTGCAGGTGAAAAGTTTGATCTCATGTACAGGATAAACTGCAGGTGTGAAAAGTCTTATCCTTAGCGGGACAAAACTACAGGTGTGAAAAGTTTTATCCCTGGTGGGACAAAACTGCAGGTGTGAAAAGTTTTATCCCTGGTGGGATAACTTGAAAGGTTTGAAATGAAGTGGAGTGAAAGATCTGATGATCTGAAAACCAGGTTGCTGGTTTGAAGAGTGTGTTTGTCCCTGATGGGGCAGGAGGGTATGAAGACAGGTTATATGTAGTGAAGGGTTAGAAAACCTGAAGTGACTTGTGATCTGGTTATCCAAAACCAAGATGTTTGTTTGATGGTAACCTCAGACATAGTACCATTTCACGGTGTTTGAGTTGATGAGCTGTGGAAATTCATCACCGTCCATTTTCTGTAATCTAAGAGAACCTCCTGTCAATACCTCCTTGATAATAAACGGGCCTTCCCAGTTTAGAGCGAATTTTCCCTTCGACTGATCTTGGTTGTCAATGATCTTCTTTAAAACCAAGTCATGTTGTTTGAACTACCGTAGCTAGACTTTTCTGTTGTAAGATCTGGCGATCCTTTGTTTGTATAACTGACCATGGAAGATAGCATCACTTCGCCTTTCGTCTATTAGAGACAATTGGTGATATCTGTCTTATAACCATTGGTCTTCATCCAGATGAGCGTCGATCAACACTTTGAGGGATTCCATTTCCACTTCTATGGGAAGTACTGCTTACATCCCATAGGTTAATGAGTAGGGGGTTGCCCCAGTAGAAGTACGCATTGAAGTTCTATAGGCTAATAGAGTCAGAGGCAAGAGGTTCGACCATCCTTTGTGATTGGTGGACATCTTTTGCATGATCTTCTTGATGTTCTTATTAGCCGCTTCAACACCACCATTCATCTTTGGACGGTAGATACGGAGTTGAGATGTTTGATGTGTAATTGTCTGCATAACTCCTCCATCATTTTGTTGTTGAGGTTCTTAGCATTATCTAACACAATCACCTCTGGTTGTCCATATCTGTATATGACATTGTTTCTGATGAAACCAATGATGACTTCTTTGGTAACCCTGGGGAAGGAGGCTGCTTCTACCCACTTGGTGAAGTAATCAATCATGGTGAACATAAATTGATGCCCATTACTGGCTTTGGGCTCGATAGGCCCGATCACGTCCATTCCCCACATTGAGAAGGGCCAAGGTAAACTCATATTGTGGAGCTCCCTTGGAGGGGTGTGGATAGCATTCCCATGAATTTGGCATTGATAGCAACTCTTGATGTGATCCTCACAGTCAGCCTTGAGGGAGATCCAGTAAAGCCCTTTTCTTAGGATCTTTTTGATAAGTAGAGGGTTGCTCATGTGTGGGCAACATACTCTACCATGGATTTCATCCATGAGCCTCTGAGCTTGGTCTTTTTTCAAACATCTAAGGAGACCTAATCATGTATCTCTTTTGTAGAGTGCATCTTCGCTCAGGTAAAATTTTATAGCCAGTCGATGGATCCACCTTTTTTCAGTCGGGTTCACCTCAGCGGGTGTAGATCCATCTCGTAAATACTCCCTGATATGCTGATACCAAGGTTGTTGGATAGGATGTAGCTCATCCGATACTTCTCCAATGTAATTCCCATAGGCTGGAGCCTTTTGCAGGGCAAATGTGATGCTTGGCATGTTTTCCTTGTCAGGTATGTTGATCAAGGAGGCCAAAGTGGCTATCGTATTTGCAAAGTCATTCCTATTTCGAGGAATATGAAGGAAGTTTATTTCTTCAAACTCCGAAGCCATCTGGATAACTTGCGGATGGTAAGGCATCAAATGTAGTTCTTTGGTGTGATAGATTCCCATGGTTTGTTTGATCACCAATTTGGAATCTCCAAAGATAGTTAACCGCCTGATGCAAGTTTTAACCCCATAATACAGCCTTCATACTCAGTTGTATTGTTGGTGCTGACAAACTGCAATTTGACAGGGACGGGATATTGCTCCCCCGTAATAGCTACTAGAACCGCTCTAGCCCCAAAACCTTCCATATTGACAGCTCCATCAAAATATATTTTCCATGATTGGTGTGTATCGTACTGATGGTGTTGCTGAACTATCTTCACCCCTTTATCGGGGAAGTATGTTTCCAAGGGTTTGAAATCCCCTGAAGGTGCGGCAGCCAGTTGATCCGCAATTCCTTGACCTTTGATAGACTTTTGCGTCACATAGACAATGTCAAATTGTTGTAGGATCAACTACCATCTGGATAGCCGACAATTCAACATGGGTTTACTGAACACGTACTTGAGAGGATCCATGTGAGATATGAGATGGGTTGTGTGACCATGGAGGTAATGTTGTAACCTCATGGCAGCCCATGCTAAAGCACAACAAGTCTTCTCAATCAGAGTGTACTTGTATTCACTGCTGCTGAATCTTTTGATGAGGTAGTAGATAGCTCACTCTTGGCCTCTATCGTCTTTTTATCCCAGCATGCAGCCCATGGCATTTTCACTGATGGACAGGTACATAAACAGGGGAACACCATCCCTGGGTGGTACCAAAATAGGAGCTTTGACTAGCTGCTCTTTAATTGTAAGGAAGGCTTTCTGACACTCATCATTCCATTTCATGGAGGAGTTCTTCCTTAATAGCTTGAAGATATGCTCACAGGTTGCTGTGAGTTGGGAGATGAATCGGCTAATGAAGTTAATCCTTCCTAAAAATCCCCGTATTTCCTTCTCTGTTTGAGGAATTGGCATTTCCGTGATGGCCTGGATTTTGGTGGGATCCAGCTCAATGCCTTTGTGGCTGACTAGGAATCCTAACAACTTGCCTGATTTAACGCCAAAGGCGCACTTGGTTGGATTCAACTTCAAGTTGTACTTATGCAACCTGTTGAAGAGCTTTATGAGATGGTCTATGTGGTCTTCTTCCCTTCGGGATTTGACAATGATGTCATCCACGTAGATCTATATCTCTTTATTCATTAAGTCATGAAAAAGAGCCATCATGGCCCGCTGATAGGTAGCTCTAGCATTGATGAGGCCGAATGAATCATCGATAGCAAAAGGTTCCCCAAGGCGTGATGAATGCAGTTTTCTCACGATCCTCTTTAGTAACCATTATTTAATGGTACCCCACAAAATAATTAGTGAAGGAGTACATGTCATATTGAGCAGTATTATCAATAAGAATGTGGATAAATGGAACGGGAAAGTTATCCTTAAGACAAGCTTTATTCAAATCCCGATAATCCACGCAAACTCGCACCTTTCCTCCCTGTTTAGGCACGGGGACTATGTTGGATAACCATTCAGGGTATGTTGACACCATGATGATGCCAGCTTGAAATTGTTTCACAATTTCTTCTTTTAACCTTTAAACTCCACTCAGGTTTTAATCGCCTGAGCTTCTGCCTGACTGGCTTGAATTCCTCTTTGATGGGGAAGCGATGAATGACAATGTCAGTGGATAAACCGACCATGTCTTCGTGAGACCATGCAAACACATCCTAAAATTAGGTTAATAATGTAACCATGTCATTCCTTTGGTTTGGAATGAGGTCCGTACCGATCTGGATTAGCTTAGGGTTTTCTAAGGTTACGAGATTGAATGAGGTGGTTTGATCAAGATTTGGTTTGGGTTTTTCCTCGACCCATTCCTTGATCTCCTAAGGTATCTCATAGTCCTCTTGTATTTTCATCAAGGCTGAGTCCAACTTTTCATCAAAGTTATAATCCTTGTGGAGAAAAGGCACCTCATCAGTAAGTATAGGCACATCTAAATTCAGAGTCCTGAAACAAAATATGCTTTCACTTAATATATGAAACTGTTCAATCATACAAAGTGTTAGCATGTACAGACAAAACAACTGCTAATAATGTACAAAAAAGTAAGCAATTATTGCTATCTATAGGGCAGAGGGAGTTTCTGCCCTTTTTACCTTTGTCAACAATTGCAAGGAGTGTTTCTCCAATTGTCAAGGGTGAAATCTTATTGGACAGCAGTGATAAAGGGGCTGTTATCTTCCTCCTTTTCCTGAATGATGACCATAATGTCTGGACAATTATCGTCTGGGAAGTTTCTATTTGTGTGCTCATCATGGAAAATGATGCGTATGTGAGACAATCTCCTGGCGATTTCTTGTTTACTTCTTCGTTCCCTTTCTTCCACTTCGGGATCAGGAATCAAGACCTCTTTTGCTTTGACCGGTATCGGTTTGGGAAATAACATAGCCATTACATGGGCAAGCACCTTTATCGGAGACCGTCTGAGCTCAAGATCATGAGAGTTGAGATAATCGCCGTAATAATTTGCAAATTGAAGGAATCTGTTTATGCTTGTGAGGATTCCTGTGACTGGAGCTAGCAGAATATCCTAATCCAGTTATCCCTGTTTGACTGGGAACATAAATTGGGCGCTTAATGCCCTGATGATCTTTGCACAACCCTTGTCCAGGTTGATGACCCAATGACATCAACTCTTGAGTTGCCGACATTACCTCGGCAGAAATCTTGGGTGTGAGAGGTGGCACCCCAATGGGATGGTAGTGAGTGTTATTCACCTCCAGGGTATAAAAACTGACCGGTTCAACTTCTGAATTGAAGCTGGTGAGTGGTATGTCACCTTGTTTAGGACATTCCGGCTCAGTATTGATAGTGATTAGGCTATTGTTGATAATGTACTTGAGTTGCTGATAAAGGGTGGAAGGGACGACTCCAGCCATGTAAATCCACGGTCTTCCCAAAAGCAGGTTGTATCATGTGGCTATTTTGAGCACATAAAAGGATACACTGAATGTATGTGGACCAATCTCCATAGGTAGTTCAATCTCCCTAACAGCATTTCGTCGGTACCCATCAAAAGCTTTGATAACCTTATGGCTGCTTTTGATCCTCTTGAGATTGATGTTCAGCTTCTCCAAGGTGGCATAAGGACAGATATTTAAAGATGACCCTCCATCTATCAAAACTCCTCCCACCATGTATCCGGAGGACAGAACCGCTATATGCAACGGTTTGTAATGATCAGTCCCTTTGGGAGGTATGTCATCATCAGTGAAAGATATCATATTGTTGTTAAAAATGTGATCAACCAGATACTGGAACTTTTCAACATCCACTGATTTCGACAAATGGGCTTCTTCCAAGACCCTTAGCAAGACCTTCCTGTGATTTTCAGAAGAAAAAACCAAGTCCAATATGGAAATTTGTTGTGGAGCTTCTCTCAAGCTTAAAACCACCTTGGCTTAATTATGGCCCATAGTATGGAGGAACTATTTAATCCTCTCAATGGGAAATTTCCCCTTTAATTTGATGGTAGGCTTCATCACCCGATGGGAAAGATACAGTGGATTCTCCTTCAACACTGCAGCATTATGTAGGATGTGGATCCTTCAGCCTCTCCATAATTCCATGACACTTTTTGTAGGCTAAAAACAAGATACTGTGGCCAAGATGGAAATGTAATTGGCTTTGGCGCAGCCACTTTCAAAGGGTTGTCAACACCTTTGAGTTGAATTGCTTGTATTGTGGGTGGTCTGGCAGCCAACTCATCCTCAGCAGATATAACTGTTATGACCTCCTTCCATTTTGTAGGAAATGTGTCCCCACTCTCAAGTAACACAGTGTCATTATCTGCCAACTGCAGGACACCGCTGTCAATTAGATTCAGAATAAGATGGCGGAGTGCCCAGCATTCTTCAATGCTGTGTCCGCGAGAGTGGGAGTGATATTGACATATTCCATTAGAATTGAACCATCTTAAACGGGGATTGATTGGAGGTAGAAGAGCTATGATTCTTCCTTCATTGACCAGCATCTGAAATATATCCTCCATCGATTGGCCCAGATAGGTAAATTCCCTCTTGTTGGCGAAATCCCAACGGGCATTGGAACTTGCTCTTATTGCAATTTTATCCTTTAGTGTCTCACTTTCTGGAGGCGATGGTGGAGTATTCATAAGAGGAATGAGACTAGCATGCTCCTGGCTGACTAATTGGCATGTGACCTGGTGCTGATGGATCACCAGTTCTGCCAATTGATTAACTTGCTCACACAGAGCCTTCATTTTTTGTTCCATCATAAATTGGAACTGAGCATAATCCCATTTATCAGCACCATCCTTGCTGGTTTGGGAGGATTCAACACCGTAATTGGAACTCTTTCCACTGCTTCAATTAATCATATTGACCTCTTCTTCTTTGCGTTGAGAAAGAGGGTTGTCTTGCACATGAGGTTGGTCGGGTTTAGTCACCACGATCTCACCGTTGTTAATTAGGTCTTGGATCTTGTGTTTTAAGGCCCAGCAATCCTGAGTATCATATCCTGGAGCTCCAGAATGATAGGCACACTTCCGAGTAGCATTGAAACCCTTCCCATTCGGGTTCGCTGGTGGAAGAAGATGGATAATTTTCTTCTAAGTAGTTAGAGGATTGATAATATTCTCGAGTGAGTCCCCTAATGGTGTGAACACTCGGTTGCATCAGACTTCTCCACTCTTTGGCAATGTAGGGCTGGAAGACTGTGCTTGAAAAGGGGAGTAGTTTCTCCTCTGGATAGGCATGATCTGACTACCTTTCTGGCCTTGTAGTATCAAGGAAACATCCTCATCTTTCTTCTTATGGACCCTCTTGGGGTTGTTTCCATAATTCCAGACTAGATGTGCTCAACAACAGCTTTTAAAGTGGCTAGGTCTTGAATCTTTCATGACTTCAATCCCATCTCAGCCATCTCTCCATGTTTAATCATTTTAGAAAATGGCTTGTCAATGCCAGCTAAGACTCTCTCATAGAAGGGAGCTTCTTGTATGTCTATGAAGGTCATCACCATTTTCAACTCAGTCATAGAGGGAGTAACTTGAGCAGCAAGGCGCCTCCACATTTGTGCATACTCTCGGAAAGACTCGTTGGCTTGTTTCTTGACCTTGGTAATTTGGTACCGGTCGAGAGCCATCTGAGACTGGAAACTGTATTGACTAAGGAAGGCGTGAGCTAGCTCCTCCCAGCTATGGATCTTAGAATTGTCTAATCTGGTGTACCACGATCGGGCTTCTCCAGTCAGACTTTTCTGGAACAGCTGCATTCTGAGCTTTTCATCTTCTACATAAGATTCGAGTTGTCCAATAAATATGTTTAAATGTGTGTAAGGATCTCCTAACCCATCATACTTTTCAAAATCAGGAGTTTTAAACTTTTCTGGATAATGAACACCAGAGAATATACAAAGGTTAGCATATGAAACACTCCCATGTGCTCCAATCCCTTTGATAGAACGAATGGTTTCTTCCATTTGAAGGACTTTCTTCCTGATATCACTGGTGTCTGGATCTTCTTTGAGATGGGTGATTTTAGGAATTTTATTAGTTTTATCCATCTAAAACTTAGGTATGTGAGCTTCTTTGTCCGGACCTTGAGTTCCTCCCTATGCAGAGGATTCTGTATGTATGGGTATCCGTGAACCCTGAGTAGACTGGTGTAGTTCTTTAAGCAGAACAGCCAAATCTGTAATTTGTTTGCTTAGTCCTTCAAACTCCTCGCGGGACACAGGAGATGGACTAGATTGACCAGATGAAGCCATACTTGGTTGTAGGTTTGTTGCCTTTTTAGATTTTGAATGGGTAACAGGCCCAATTGTTTCCTTACAAAAAACTTATGTAGTTTAGTCTTAGGGAATATATAAATGTTACATGTTATGTGATGTGTTCGTTTTAGTAGTATTATCCTGCAAAACGGATGTTAGTTGTTTGTAATACAGGATAGCATGTCATGTTATAAATTATGCATGTACACATATTTCTTCATATTTCCCATTACAATGAGATTGATATGGAATGTAATTACAAGTAATTGAATTTACAAGTAATTGAAATGGGAAAGTATGAAGAGACTTCCCTCCGCGTTTGGTTTATCAGAGGCTGGCCTATCTTAGGTTACTCTCGCGGGTTTTTGGCATGAAGGTTCGCAGATCATCGCAATTTACTTAACGGGAAATTAATCCAGTCTTTCAACTGGACCAAATCTGGGTGGTGCCTTTCCTGAGCCTCGTTGGAATTAGTCTCCCTACGAGTCAAATAATCAAACACCGACAGGATAGCCTCTTGGTGGAGGGACCACACAACATACATTCACATACAACGTGTCTCACCATTTATAAAAATGATGACATGTGCGAAGCACTTTATTGTAAAGCATTAAGTGCAGTAAGTAAATGCATTCGTACACATTCATTCAAATGTAACATCCACACACGAGCATATAACAGTTTTAAAAAGCTTGTCATAGCGACTTAAACCCTCTTACTAGATGTCCCTAGCAGAGTCACCACCTGTCGAAGTTGGGATTTTTATTGTCCCTTTTCTGTTCTTGTCTTTTGGTGTTCTCATGTTAGGTGAGATTTATTTGAAAAAACAAGTTGTGAAAAGGTCCGACATGTATATGTTGACTGTGACGCCCCCAAAATAGGTATACATCACCCATCTTGGGTCGCCAAATACATGGTACTGAATACAAATACAAACTTAATTATACAACATGAGCTGAGAGTTTGTACACGAATATTGTCTTCTAGAAAATATCCAAACTCAAATAGAGTCCTCATTACATTTATTGTCACACTATTTTATAGAATAATGAGGACTACTATAACACCATCTGGGACCATCACTCCATTCCCTGACTAGTCCCGGCTACGTTCTCATTTCCTGAAGAGAACAATGAAAGCAAAAGGGTGAGCTCAACTAGCCCAGTAAGAAATATTATGACTAAGATAATGCAGAATAAATTATCATTAGTCTTCAACGATCATTAAACCGATAAAATACAATAAACATCAAGTTTAACTGCAGTGGAATAAGCAATCCATTAGAAGAGTCAAGTAGAGCATGATATCTACTATCTTCTATGATTTAAAAAGTTTTTCATCAATTTTATCATTTGAGACTCGACAATAAATAAACCACATCATCGAATCATCCATGCACTACGGGCCAAGGATATTCATGTAATCATCAATGGTCATGATTATACCGAATAATCCCTAGTCATAATCATACCAACAACTTTCCATCAATGCACTACAAGCCAATGAGGACTTTTACCACATCATTTGTAACATTACAGGTTACGATTATACCGAATGATCCATGGTCATAATCATACCAATCAATAGTCCATCTATGCACGTAAGCCAAAGATGACTTTCATCACAATATAAGCATGAGGATGATGACAATGATATAAGCATTAATCAAACAAAATCAAGGATAAATTTTAAAGACTTTAAATTTATCCAGAGTTTAAAAATATCCAAATTGTCAACATGATACTGCTTTGTGGAGTAAAATTCAAAAATAATATTCATGTATCAAAAATAATTTGGACAGAAAAGAAATATATTTTTCGGGTGAATAGTACCCTCTGAATAGTACTTCGGGAATAGTACCTTGTGAATAGTACCCCGGCATGAAAAGTGTCCCACATACCCGAGTGAATAATATTCGATTGAATAGTAACTGGGTGAATAGTAACCTGTGAATAGTAACTCGTGAATAGTACTCTGGCATGAAAAGTGCCCCGAATACCCGAGTGAATAATATTTGAGTGAATAGTAACTAGTTGAATAGTAACTTATAAATAGTATTTCGGTATGAAAAGATCAATAATTATCAAGAAAGCTCATAATAATATTTCCACGAAAAGATACTGGATGAAGCGCAAATATCAAGGATATTCTACTAATTTCACGGAGTATAGAAGCAATACTTTAACAGAATGAGTGTAAAATTAGGAATATGAAACGAAATAATATTACTCACATACTACAGAGTATGGAAGAAAATATTATTTCTACGAATACTGAAAAATATAATATCTCTTACCTCAGAAGAAGACTGGATACTGGAATAGTGAGGTAGCAAACTTCTCTTCTTCTTTCTCTCTGTAGCTTCTCTCTCTATAGCTTCTCTCTTTATAATTGCTCTTGTGAGTCTTAGTGAATTGGTGAGAATGGAAGAAGAATGAGCTTCTATTTATAGGAAAATATAGTTTCGATAATTGCACGTTTTGGGGCTCGAAATATTACAGTATAATAACTTATCTTTTTCTTCATTTTTAATTTAGTCCTGCAAGTATTATAAAACTTGCACCACCTCCCCTAATAGTACATCATGTGAATCAATAGTTCTATACATGTTAAAAAAATAGTTACAATATAGTACCTTTATCTATACCTCCATTTTTAATTTAGTCATGCAAGTATTATCAATATTGCACCACCTCCCCTAATAGTACATGCATATGAATCAATACTACACACATGTGAACAAATAGTTATAAGCATGTGAATTAATTGCTCATTTATCCGATTAATTACCCGATTAGTCAATATAACCTCCAGAAATTAATTATTATCGAAATAAATGTCGATTTCCACTAACACTAATAATCTCAACTTAATGGAACTATCAAATTCATCTTTAATCAATACGAACTTACTCATCATTAATATTATAACTCATAATATTTAACAACCAGATCATTCCCAGGAAAGAAGGGGCTTTCCGATAAGGATTTCTCCCTATTGACACGCAATTAGGTTACCAAACCTCTCCTCGACAGAACTTTTTAGACATCATCAATATTGCAAATAATAATATGAATAACTTTGTCATCTCAATTATTGATTTAATAATATAGAATATTGATATTGTGACAATAATTGAATCAATATTATGAGAGATATTATGCAGCAATTATTGTAGCAATAATTGAGTATAACTGAGTGACTTCTCACGTAAGCATCAATAATCAATACCATGTGTTACTATGCAATCACGCGTATTACTGTACTTTTATCATCAGGTAGTTCAACAGTTTAATGGTAAAAATTTTGCCGTTATTTTTATAAAAAGATAATTCTGTCATTTTCTAACTACGATAATACTTCCGTTATGGGGTCCACCAATGATTGTGCCGTCGTACGAATATTCCCTGTTAAAACGAATATTCCCCGACCAATCGAATATTATATAACCATTTGCTTACTTTGTAAAATTTATAAATATTAACCATAACTATAACATTATATCAAATCCACACCATAATATTCAAAAATATATTTCGAGAAAAATTATTCTTTATTCATAAAAGTTGGGGTCTTACATTGAAGATTGGACTGTAAGAGTCGCCAATTGGTATTTTTAAATAGTTGCACCAACTCAACCGAGAAAAGGTTTGCACATTGACCTAGTGCTGTGACACTATTTAAAAGGTTTGTGAAACCGAGATTCGTTAGGGTTCGGAGGCTTGATTATATGGAGGGAAGGTGTTAGGCACCCCCCGACATCTGTGTTACCACGATGACCACCACTTTTCAATTAAACTGTTATATGAATGTGTGTGTGTGTATGTGTGGATCAATGTGCAATTATTTGAAAGTAGTGTTATGCCTCGTTCGCACCTATATACAAAGGGTTTGAATTTTTGTATGAAAGTTCAGTTTTAACAAGATATAGCATTGACGCTTTGTAAAAGAGGTTTTTCAAACCCTTTTGCTCAATAGTAATTGAGGCCTTTGATACTTCCATTTTATTAAATGTTCGTCTTGATTGCTTTTATTTTCCGAGATGTGAGGCATCTTCAAGAAAATAAGGTATATAGCAATGTCGAACTCCTTGTGGGCATGAGAGCCATCTAAGGAAATTCAAACAGCATAAATAATGTACAAGCTGATTACAGCCAAAAATGTCGATCACGTGAACCGAATCTAGATTCAGGAGTCTGAATTTGTGATGACATGATTCCCAGGCTCATATGATGTAGCAGTTTGTATGAAAGATGTAAACAGTTATATATAAAAAAGCTATAAATATATATATATACAGACGATCGACCACCATGAAGTAAACTTCAAGGGGGATTGAAAATATAAATATATAAAAGCGGTAAATATATGTATAGAGACACGATCAACCACCACGAAGCACCTTCATGAGGGATCGGAAATGTAAATAAAGCAGTAAAAATGATCAACCGCCACGAAGTAAACTCCAGGCGGGACTAAATGTAAATAAAGCGGTAAAAGGTCACGAAGTAAACTTCAGGCCTGACAAAAATGTAAATATATATATATATAAAAGCAGTAAACGCACCGGATATATATCAATCCAGGCTCAGTTTATCATTTTAGCAATATATATATATAAGTAATAAATGCTCCGGATGTAAATTTAGCCTCATCGAACAGAGTTCGACAACAGTTTATATATAAGTATATATATATATATAATAGTAATAAACACTCGAACGTGTATCTGTGCTCAATCGAGGCATAACTCGATAATGTTAGTCCATATATATATATATATATATATATATATATATATATATATATATATATATATATATATATATATATATATATATATATATACAAAAATAAATAAAAAGCCACGGACCAAAGTCCCAAGCATACATCATCACCACGACTCTCAATGTGAAGAACTGTGTGTGCACAGTAGTGGAGAAAGGCTTTAAAAAGTGTAAGAAGGCTTATAGTGGACTGCTAAAGAAGACTTCAATAGTTTTAAATGGATGAACACTCAGTTCCCACCGGTAAAAATATAGCCAAATATAAGCTCACAAGTGTTTAAAATGAGAAAGCACTCAGTTTATAGTGTGTATAGAGCAAATTGGATAGGGTTTGCTCGCCTTTTCCTTTCTTTAAAATGGCCACCCCAGGCCCTCTATTTATAGAGGGGGAGCCATGAGTGCACCTACATTAATTTCGGTGCCCCCAGTCTCATGGTCTTGTGAGATCCCGAATTTTATGAAATAAAAGTATTCAATTTTTCTATTTTGGTAAATAGTTAAATTGATAAAAGTTTAAAGTTAAGGGTCATATTTGAAAATTTTCCAAAGTAAGCAAGTTGTTATAAAATACCGGTAGTAAAAGAACAGTAATACACGTGGTTGCATAGTAGCACACGGTATTGATTATTGATGCTTATGTGAGAAGTCACTCAGTTATACTCAATTATTGTTACAATAATTGCTGCATCATATCTCTCATATTATTGATTCAATTATCGTCACAGTATCATCTGCATAATGTTATATATTATTAAATCAATAATTGAGACGATAAAGTTATTCATATTATTATTTGCAATATTGACAATGTCTAGAAGTTCTGTCAAGGAGAGGTTTGGTCACCTAATTGCGCGCCAATAAAGAGAAATCCTTATCTGAAAGCCCCCTCTTTCCTGGGAACGACCTGGTTGTTAAATATTGTGAGTTATAATATTAATGATGAATGTTATTAAAAATTGAAATTGAGTTCGGAGTTGAATTTGGAGACGCGGACGTGATATTTGAGTCCGGAACGATGAAATTAGTAGAAATAGACTATAAACACAAAATTTGTTGGGGTTGACTTTTTGGTCAAAAAAGTCAATAGTTGACTTTTTTAGAAAAAGTCAAACTTTGAAATTTCAAAAAAGAAATTTTTTAGAAAAATATTTCCATTGTGTTGGGATTGTTAGTGTTAGTGGAATCGACATTTATTTTGATAATAATTGATGTCTGGAGGTTATATTGACCAATCGGGTAATTAATCGAATAAATGAGCAATTAATTGCTATTAATTCAAATGATTATAACTATTTATTCACATGTGTACTATTGATTCACATTCATGTACAATTAGGGGAGGTGGTGCAAGATTGATAATACTTGCATGACTAAGTTAAAAATGGAGGTATAGATAGAGGTACTATACTGTAATTCGTATTTTCACATGATTATAACTATTGATTCACATGATTGAACTATTGATTCACATTATTTACTATTAGGGGAGGTGGTGCAAGTTTGATAATACTTGCAGGACTAAATTAAAAAATGAAAGAAAAGTTGAAGGTATTGTACTGTAATATTTTGAGCCCCAAAACGTGCAATTATCGAAACTATATTTTCCTATAAATAGAAGCTCATTCTTCCTTCATTTCTCACCAATTCACTAAAGCTATAGAGCAATTATTATAGAGAGAAAGAAGAAGAGAAGTCTGCTACCTCACTATTCCAGTATCCAGTCTTCTTTTGAGGTAAGGGGTATTATTTCTTTCGTATTCATGAAGAGAGCTATTGTTATTCCATTCCTTATTATTATGTTGGAATAACTTTGTCTATCTTAATCTTCGCATACATGGTGAAATTCTTCTATTATTCCATTCTTTATTATTCATTGGAATATCCGTCATGCATGCGGATTACGCATGACACGTTCCGCTTCTTTATTATTACATTTGGAATATCCATGCAATGCGGATTACGCATTACACGTTCCATTCTTTATTATTCTATTGGAATAACTCTTTCTGCATGCGGTTTATCGCATGCCCGTAAATTTCATTGTTATTCCATTCTTTATTATTCATTGGAATATCACATGCATGTGCGGATTACGCATGACACAGTTCCATTCTTTATTATTACATTGGGAATAACACATCTGCATGCGGCCTATCGCATGCATGGTGAATTCTTTTGTTATTTCATTCTTTATTATTACATTGGAATAACTTTTACATGTGGATTACCGCATGCATGGTGAATGATCCTTTGTATTCATTCCTTATTAAATTGTAGAAATGATCTGTCTACGTGGATTACCGCATAGCGGGTGAAAATCCATTTGCAGTTTCATAATTTTTCTGACCCTCAAAAATTCTGGAAAAAATTGAAATGATAATTTGATGAGTTTTTTATATTGTGTCCAGAGATAGCGATTTTTGGATGTATAGATTAAGATTTATGGATTTTATGGGAAAAGACTATTTTAAAAGTAAACCCTTATAACTCCTTGTGGTTAACTCCAAAATTGGTAAAAATTTTATTGGGAGTACATGTATATAACAGGAGTATACCCTGTATATTTCAGAATTTTTGGACAAAAATACTATTTATGATAAATGTCTAAATATTAGGCAGTTTTGGCCATATGAAAAATAGTAAATGAATTTTAAAAATTTTGAGAAAAATATATGTTCAATATGGGACTATATTCTGCTAAATCCCAGAAAAGAAATATTTTTGGGACTGATTTGGTATTTTTTATGAAAATGAACTAGTTATGAGTAAATGAATTAAATATGTTATGTGAAGTAACAAAATTCGAAAATAGGATTTTATGGCTTGGCCTCCTATGTACGAAAGTTTCCTTGAGCACTTCCCAAAGATTTTAATTTCTAAAACAGTTTTTGACTGTACTTTTATGTAAAGTACCATTGTAAGGTTGTGGTCGAGGCACCATGAGAGTTACATACATTTGTATTAAAACTCACAGTTTAACTGTGGTCGTATTCTGCACGACAGTTCAACAGTTGTGTAAATGAAGTTTGTATTTGATTTTTATAGTGTGATATCTGGCGACTCAGAATGGGTGATGTATACCTGTTTTGGGGGCGTCACAGGTCCCGCCATCTCGAAGTATGTGCACGCATGCAACGTGATGTTCGCTCAAACTTTTAGAACTTCAATCCGGGCATCTGATCGAGGTGTATAAGACCTTTTTTGGAGTGTTGTTGTCAAGAGATACATAATGACATAGAATTAGAGGTTGTACGAAGTCAGGAAGATGGGACCATGCCCTTGGTCTTCAAGTCTTCAAGTCTTCAAATTCTATCCGGTGTGCTGTCATGTATAGTAGTCACTCGGGAATAGAGCTATTGGTTCTTGTAGGACACTGCTATATAGAATGTATTTTGAAATGTGTTGAGACGGCGCGCATGTGGGATCGAGGTGGCAAAATGATGATTTTGCCCCTCACCAAGGTTATCTCCGGTTTGGGCTGATATAGCAGTCGTTGCTCAAGGTTATCTCTGAGATTGGGCTGCTGCAAGTGTTGAATGTCCTCAGGGTTGTCTCTGAGGTGTGCCTGACCTCCCGGGGTTATCTCTGAGTTTGGGACTGAGTGCCTCAGGGTTATCTCCAAGGTTGAAGCTAATTGCAAAGGTTGAAATGAGCTTTTTCGGGGTTATCTCTGGAACTGCAACTGCACTCTCGGGGTCATCTCTGAGGTTGATGTTGAAACTCCCGGTGTTGTTTTCGGAACTGGAACTGGATATCTCGGGGTTGTCTCCGAGATGGAACTACCTTCTCCGGTGTTATTTCTGGAATTGGAACTGTATTCCTCGGGGCTATCTCCGAGGATGAAACTGAAACTCCTGGTGTTGTTTCTAGGACTGGAGCTGGATATCTTGGGGTCATCTCCGAGATGGAAAACTGAGGATTCCGGGGTTGTCTCCGGAATTGAGTTGATTGGACTCCTAGGGTTATCTCTGGAAGACGATTTTACCCTTCTGCCAGGTTAGTGACAGAAATACAAAATTTTGAGTGTCTACAGTACCCAACTGATGTATATTTAGCCCACTTAAAATATTATTTGTACTAACCCGGTATACCTGAGGTACATGATTATACGTATTGGTGTATATTTAAGGTATGCGTATACTTGTTTATATGTGGGTGTACATATATATAGGTGTGTGTGTGTGTGTGTATATGTGTCCATAACTTATCACAAGGTAATAATATTAACTCATTAAAATTGCACTTGTGAACCCAAAAGGAATTAACCTTAGTATTTGAGGTCCATTCTACTGATACATAAGAGAGTAATGTGGTTTGTCCCAAAATCATTGTCCCAATTCCTTTCCAAACGTGATAGCACAGTGGCCTATTCCCTACAATTCAAAACTCAGTTATTGGTGATGATGGTTAAAGGAATGGCTGAGGATTGAATAGTGGAAACTATTCCACCAAATCTTCTTTGTCCAATGGCTTCTTCTTCATTCTCTTGGTTTAATTCAGTGTGCAAATCCATGAATTGGGTATTGAATTCCCTATAAATGGAAGACCCTCTCTTCTAAGTTCACTTTGTTAAGTTGTCTGATAAGTTCCATATAGAGGATGAGGTGCTGAAATTGAGTGGAAAATCTGAGATTGAAAGTAAAGTATCATTTTAGCTTCAAATGAGGTAATGTACATATGTGTTCTTAATTTCAAGTTTGATAAATTTCTAGAATTGTCAGGAATTACTTGTGAATTGATGTGTAAATTGCTATCATGATGTTAACTGAGTTTATATGTATATATAGGAGCAATATGGTTGGTTAAGCATGTTGCATTGAAGGGTTTCATGCATGGTTTCTGAGTTCTACAGAAGTAGAACTATTCCTAAAATTCGTCCGGGAAGAAGCGCAATTGCGCCCTCTTCTGCAGATTCTCACTAACGTAGTTCGCGGCGGTTTCATCTCTCTAAGACTATCACAGGCGTAGCAATTTACCACTCCCACTAGGGGTGAGCATGGTGCGGTTTGGTGCGGTTTGAAGCTCAAACCGCACATGAAACCGCTTAGGTGTGGTTTGAAAAATACAAAATCGCACGTGAAACCATTTGTGATTGGTGCGGTACGGTTTTGAACCGTGCAGTTTGGTTTCATTTGGTGCAATTTTGGTTCCAAAACCAATTGAAATAACAAACCCGTAAAATAGTTGGCAAAATCATTCACGTAAACGTATTATACAGTGAACACAATCATGGAGCTAATTTATCAAAATAGTTCTAGGCGCGCATCAACAACTATATGGTTATTAATACTAGTTTATCACATTTGATTTAGGAAATACCAAGCCACTCTTGATTTGCAAACATAATTGATATTATTTATTCTACATTCAACTATGCAATATCTATCTTCAAAAATAAAATGAGGAGAATATTTTATAGTAGAGAAATAATATATACTTGTAGTAAATTTGAGAAAACATGATGATTATTTGGTGCGGTTTCGGTTTTATGCGTACGGTTTTGACTAGTAACCAAACCGAAACCGTAAATTTAATTTTTCAACCCACCTAAAACCGCCACATACGCCGGAACCGTTGGTGCGGTTTTAATTAGTGCGATTTGTGAGATTTTTAGTGCGGTTTCGGTTCCAATTTGGTTTCTTGCACGCACCCTAACTCCCACAAAGATATAGAAACGGTCTAATTGCCACGGGCTCCAAAACTTGATAGTGAGTTTGTGTTATAATATGGTAACCTAAGTATATTAGTTAACTTAAATATGCCTGAAAATTGATGTCATATAGTTAAGGTTACCTTACTTATAATGGATTTCTTTAGCATGATTTAGCATGTGTTTTGAAAAGAAACTTGAAGTTTTGAAAATAAATTTTGACAAACCTTGATCTTTTAAGTTCTGATCCTTATAGCTTGTGTACATGGCTAGGATTCAAAGTTTCCTTGCATATGCTAAGTTAACTTTAGCTTTGTGTAGAACGACTTTTAAAGGAAAACTTGGACATTTTGCAAGCTAATATCTATGAGCATTATGTACTTTAAGTTCTGACCTTATTAGCATGTGTATGTGGCTGAGATACATGTACAAATGAGTATGACATATGTTTCAAAGTTGCCTTGCATGTTTAGTTTGGTATGACATAGATTTTAAGAATAAACTTAGAAATTTTGAAACTAAGATTGATGAACATTGAGTTACTTGTATTTTGACCTTATGTGCAAGCATGATAAGACTTTTATGCCTCTAGGCATGATTAGTATGTGCACCTAACTAATCAAACATGATATGGACTATACAAGCATGTTTTAAAAGTAAGTTTTCAGAGGATGAACAATGTTAACTATGTGTAAATGATATGAATACATGCGAGCATGTATATAACAGGGTGTATAACCTTCTTACATGAATAGACGGTCAATATAGTTGGCCTCGTTATTTTATGAACTTGATTGACCTTAATTCATTAGAAATTCTAAACTAGAACCATAACGTGTAAAGGTGAATTTGAAATGATTTTAGAAGTACGCACGACCCCTTAACATGTGTATACATGATGTGTTAATACCTCTACATGCTAGGAAGTAAGATAGAACTAGAAATCAAAACTCAAGAGTGCAGCGAGGATGGCACAATCATACCATCCCAAGCCAATAAATGTAGCAATTCTTCTACAAAGCGATGTTGCTAACTATTTTAATTATAATCTGGACCTTAAAGCATGTGTGTATGAATATCTTAAGCTATAATGCTTGACCTAAGTAATGTTTTAAGTATATAAGCATGTAATGGTTATATAAAACCCATAATTGTCAAGTTTTATTAAGGTTTGCAAAACGAAAGAACAATGTGGATCATGTATCTATGAGTTTTAAATGTGTATCGAATACATAGCTAGACAAATGTGTGATAAATATATATGAATGTTGATGTTAAGTATGTGTGCACTAGTATAAAACAGTAAATAGACAACACTTAAACAACAACGTTTTTATAAAAAACGTTGTGGTAATTTTTTTCACAACGTTTTTTATCAAAACGTTGTAGATACATATGAAAAAACGTTCTCTATTTATAAGGACAATTTTTGATTTTAAATATATAACGTTTTTCTTAAAAAAACGTTATCTATGTCAAAAACACGGAGCTTAAAATAAATCGTGCTTAACGCTCTGTTTCTGAGTTTTGAAGAGAAAAGAAAAGAATAGAAAACTTAAATTAGAATAGAAAAGAAAAGAATAGAAAACTTGAAGTTTTCCTTTGTGTTGTTTCTGAGTTTTTAATAGAAAAGAATAGAAAATTTAAAATTTTCTTTTCTTGCGTTTTTGAGTTCTAATGAAAAGAAAAGAAAAATATCACTTTTACAAATTTACCCTTGTATTAATTATACCATTGAACTATGAATAAAAATATTCAAGATAAATTTAATCAAAGAAATAATTTCATAATTAAATACAAATATCCAAATAACTGTTAAACAAAAATTACTTCTACAAAGTCATTATCATACCATACCCAAAAGTCATCAAACATAAGATGTATTATTTATACTAACGGAGATTATTCATCAAATTCTTCAAGAAATTCAATCTCTTTTCTAATGGTAACCCAAACACTGCTCGTGCTTTGTCTTGATTTTCTAGTAGCCATAAATAGGCTTCATCGATTTTTTCCTCATCGAAATTCATTTCAGTAAGTCCTTTAAAGATATCATTTGCAGAATAGACTCGCACAGATGAATTGATAAATGCTTCTCCCTGTTTTTCAAATGTCTCCCCTTATTTTTCCAATATGGTAGCTAATTTATCAATCACATTAGTTAATTTACCTTCATCATCAGAATGTTTTGCCTTTTTCTTTTTTTCTTTTGAAGTACGTACACTTTCTGTCGGTAATTGAGAATGTTCTTGAGAATGAGTTGACATAAATTCGCCAATATCATCCAAATTGAAACTTTCTAAAATTACTTCATTTCGGGATATTTTTATAATGAATGTGGGATATATGAATATATGAGAAGGAAGAGTATTTTTGTTACTAAAAATATTTAAAACATATTAAAAATATTTTTATAATGAATGTGGGAAATTTGATTATAGCCTGCAAAATCGTCCGTATGTGGATTTCGGTCAATTTCTGTTTGGAATTTGGAAAAACATTCTTTTTCAAAGTTTTAGAGAATTGAACTTCCAATGAAATGGACATAAAATTTGAATTTTTTTTGATAAAAGGGCTACTTATCATGAATTATTAAAGTTCTGAAGTTCGAGAATAATTGATTTTTGGAAGTTTTAGTTATTTTTTTAAAGAATAACATTTTTATTATTTTGGTGGACCCCACAAATGTTGTAAACATGCTGATTTCAAATGTCTAGAGGTGGGCATATAATTTTATTATAAGTAATATTATTTTATTAAATTTTATGCTTTGGTGTTCTAAGCATTTTCATATAATTAGGGTGCTTAGGTTAGAATTAAAAATCAGATCAGAAACAAGTTTTCTCTCTTTTTCTCTCTATATTATCGAGCGTATTCTTGTGAGTATTTTGATACTTTGAGTGTTGCTATATGGTGCAAGTTTCCTTCAGCACTATATCCAGTATTCTAGTCAGAAATACTGTCTTTTCGAGATAAGGGATGTTATATTTTTATAAATGATATTATTTCTTTCAATATCATTATGATGAAATATTGGTAAGATTTTTCTTGTGAAATTCTTGTCTTTTAGTGTCGGGGTTACTATTCACGTATACGACACTATTCACATATACGACACTATTCACGAATACGACACTATTCACAGAAAAATTAAATTTTTATTTTTTGTCCAAAATATTTATTATGGATACTAGTTTTGATTGTATCCATGTTTTGATCATTCTTGAATTTTACTTCACTATGGTTATTTATGAAGTATTTTTGAACTTGGACTATTTAAAGTACGAATCCTTATTATTTGTTCTTTTGGTTCACTGAATTCGTTTTCTTTAAAATATTTTTCATAATCCTCAGTCCTAAATGATGATATTACTGAATATCTTTGGCCTGTAGTGCAACGATGGTTGATTTTCTTAGGAATATCTTTGGCCCGTAGTGCAAAGATGAACAGGTGTTGAGATGAACATGACCAACTGATGAATATCTTTGGCCTGTAGTTCAAAGATGAATATTTGATTCAAGATGTATATTTATTGATGTTACAGGGATAAAATATTGATGATGAACTTTTAAATTCATTGATAATAGTAGATTTCATTCTCTACGTAACTCTTTTATGAATTATTGTTTCCGCTGTGAATATTGATCTGAAACTTGTTGTCTATTATATTCTATCAGATTTTTCCCTGTTGAAGACTAACGATAATTTGTTCTACATTATCTTAGTCATAATATTCTTTACTGAGCTAGTTGAGCTCACCCTTTTTCTTTTTGTTCCATTTTTCTTCTCAGGATGCGAGAATGTAGTCAGTACTAGTCGGGGTATGGAATGAAGGTTCTAGAAAGTCATTTTAGTAGTCCTCACTATTTTGTAAAATAGTGTATCAATAATTGCAATGAGGACTTATTTGAGTGTTGATATTGTCTAGAAGACAATATTTGTTTTAAAACTCACAGTTTATGTGTTGTCGTATTTTGCACGACAATTGTATTAATGAAGTTGTAGTTATTTCTGTACCATGTATTTGGCGACTCAGAATGAGTGTTGTATACCTATATTGGGGGCGTCACATCTATTTTTAACTTAGTCATGCAAGTATTATCATTCTTGCACCAACTTCCCTATAGTACAACAATGTGAATCAATAGTACACACATGTGAACAAATAGTTATAATCATGTGAATTAATAGCAATTAATTGCTCATTTATCCGATTAATTACCCGACTGGTCAGTAAAACTTTCAGACATCAATTAATATCGAAATAAATGTCGATTTCCACTAACACTAATAATTCCAACACAATGGAACTATCAATTTGAACTTTAATCAACACGAACTTATTCATCATTAATATTATAACTCACAATATTTAATAACCAGGTCATTCCCAGGAAAGAGGGGGCTTTTCGATAAGGATTTCTCCTTATTGGTGCGCAATTAGGTGACCAAACCCCTCCTTGATAGAACTTCTAGACATTGTCAATATTACAAAAAATAATACAAATAACTTTGTCGTCTAAATTATTGATTTAATAATATAACATATTATACAGATGATACTGTGACAATAATTGAATCAATAATATGAGAGATATGATGCAGCAATTACTGTAGTAATAATTGAGTATAACTGAGTGACTTCTTACGTAAGCATCAATAATCAATACCGTGTGCTACTATGCAACCACGCGTATTACTGTACTTTTACTACCGAGTAGTTCAAAAGTTTTAACGATAACACTTTCGCCATTATTTTTATAAAAAGATAATTCTGTCATTTTCTTAATACGACAATACTTCCATTGTGGGGTCTACCAATGATTGTGTCGTCGTACGGATATTTCCTGACAGAAAAAATATTTCCTGACTAAACAAATATTTTATAACCACTTGCTTACTTTGCAAAATTTATAAATATTACCCACAACTATAACATTATATCAAATCCAAACCATAATATTAAAAAAAATATTTCAAGAAATTTAAATATTTATTCATAAAATTTGGGGTTTTACACTGTTTGTACGGTCTATTGCATGCCTGGTGAATTTTGTTGTTATTCCATTCTTTATTATTCTGTTGGAATATCCTCATGCATGCAGATTACGCATGACTGGTTCCATTCTTTATTATTCTCATTGGAATAACTCGTCTGCATGCGCTGGGTCTCGCATGTATGGTGAATTCTTCATTATTCCATTCTTTATTATTCTATTGAATAACATGTCTATGTGGATTATCAGCATACATGGTGAATGATCCTTCGTATTCATTCTTTATTAAATTGTGGAAATGATCTGCATCTCGTGGATTACTGCATGGCGGTGAAAATCCATTCGCGCTTTAGTATATTCTATTATACTCATCTCGGGATATCATTTCTTTTGTACTCGCTATGAAATATCATTTTCTTTAGTATTTTTCTCACATTTAGTTACTATTCATGGGTTACTATTTTACCCGATTACTATTCACTCTAGTATTATTCACTCGAATATTCGGTACTTTTCGTGTTTTGAGTACTATTCACGAAGTTACTATTCATGGGTTACTATTCACTCTAGTATCATTCACTCTCGGTATTCGGGACACTTTTCTTGTCGGAGTACTATTCACGGGGTACTATTCCCAAATTACTATTCATGGGGTACTATTCACCCGAAAAATATATTTCTTTTTTGTCCAAATTATTTTTGGTACATGAATATTATTCTTGAATTTTACTCTACAAAGCAGTATCATGTTGACAATTGGGACGTTATTGATTTCTGGATAAATTAAATTATAAATCTTTAAAATTTATCCTTGAACTTGTTTTATTGAATTATTATGTCATTGCCATCATCCTCATGCTTATATTGTGATTAAAGTCATCTTTGGCTTACGTGCATAGATGGACTTGGTATGATTATGACCAGGGATTATTTGGTATAATCATGACCATAATGTGACGAATGATGTGGTAAAAGTCCATATTGGCCTATAGTTCATTGATGGACAGTTGTTGGTATGATTATAACTGTGACGCCCCCATATCCGGGTATCTTTCAACCCGATAGATGGTGCCACATGGTACTCATAACTGCACATTCATTCTATTGAAACGACATCAAAATTTGTGAATCAACGACATTCTTATTACATAATAATATTACATCCCGTTCCAAGGTTCTAAAACCATTACATTCTTTGTTCATCATACTATAATATATATAACTTACTAGTTTATTACAAGGTAAACTAATCATTCATCTTCATCTTGCCTTTAACCTTGCCGTATCCCTCGGTTTGTTCGGTCCTACCTGAATTCATATGGTTCAAGAAAGAGCGAGCATAACAAGCTCAACAAGTACAACAATTTCTTTTAAACAACATGCTTGAAACATAGGAATCATATATCTTCAATAACTGAACAATAGTTATGAAGTACTATTGATAATTCAAAATAGCACTGCTTTTACTTCAAAACGTTTTACAATAACAATATTCAGTAAAACATCAATCCTGGCTCAAGACCATGAGCTTTTCATAATTTCTTTGAAAAGGACAACCCGACACTAAGTCCGTAAGTCCGACATATCTTACGAGCACTTCTGGGTGATCAACCCATAGTACTCTATATTGATCAACACTACATCCTGTTAAATGTATGTACATTTAAGTTTTGGCAACCTCACGTGCTCATCGAATAATCGATGAAAAATATATTTGTTTATTCATACTCAGGCTTAACTTGAATCCGTACCAAACAATTGGTGTAGGATAGCGTTAACAATTCTATATTGAAAGACTTGTAAATAAATCAATCAACTCTTCAAGATTAGTCTAGCTGAGATAAAATTGGCATCGACCCTTTTGTAAAACACTTCATGCATCTCATAACATGAATCATAGAAAACTTTGGCTAACACGAAGGTTAGACAAGCGTTTAAGAAAAACGTGCCTTTAGCGTCTGCTACAGTATAATAACTTTTCCTTTCAGTCTTTATAGTATCTACAACACATAACCACATAACATACCACATTAAGTCATGAATGAACATACATTGTTCCTAATGAATCTTACCCTTCTTCTCAATCTAATCCTGTATTAGATTTGTTATTATTGGTTCCGGTTTATCGTTATAACTTACATCATTCTTACCAACTTCTTTCTCTTCTATAACTTAACTGAAATTATTTCATTAATACAACTCGTTTCAAGTTTATCATCCTTCTTCACGGCTTACTAATGTTATCGCATCACTAACCGAGACTCGATCGTTATTGGTTACGTACACTTATTGCTTACCAATCACGTTCACATTCAATTGACTTATATTCAACCTTTAGTATTATACCTAAGGTTTATATCATTCGCAATGATGTTACATTAATTTGATTTAGGATTTAATTCATCCTTCATTCACTTCTCCTTTCATTTATATTCCAAAAACATCCTTCTTTATGCTTTACTCTCGGTGATGGCACTGCGGCTGGGCATTCCTTCTTCCAATCACGCATGCATGACTCTCAAAGATTTGTATATGGTCCGGACTTGGCACTGCGATGTGAGTCTCCTTTGTTATGGCTGTGCTGCGGCACCAATTAGTAGTGTGTCATGCCTTGGCCTCACGCTGCGACGCGGGCCTTGCTACTTTGAGTCGCGCTGTGGCACAGACTCTGTCCCTTAGAAAAATTTGACAGATTTTCAACTTTGTGAGATTCCTGGGCTCATAACTTCTTTGTTATAAGTCCGAATTGGCTCGTTCAAAAGCCTACAGTTCACAAATTACATACTCTACGCGTTCATGCAAGAATTTTATCTATTTGACTTTGTTTTCTAAAAATTCACCTATTAGTCCATTTTTAACGAAAACGATAAACGTTCGTGAACGTTCAACGCTCGTTTTTTCGTTCTAACTCTGAATCTGGTCATTTTTGAGTCTGCAACTCTATAATGCCAAATGAGACTTGTCTCCATTAAAAACTAATGTTTCCAAGCTCAACATCAAAATTCGACCTCCATTCCGAGAATTTTACGAATTTCGACAATTATCGTCCGAACTCGGGAATTTCGCCATAACTTCATTGCTTAAGATTTGTTCTTCACTTTAAATGGATTCAATCCATCATATTAACATCTTGACATACATACTTCTTTAACTTATATACATGATAGGTTATTACTTATTCTTCATAAGTTTATAACTTGTAAAAGTATGAACTACTTATAAATTCACTTTGCATGACTTATCATAGCTTAAATCTTTTAACCATCGTCCTTACTTCTTATTATCATACAACCTTATTATTTCAACAAAAAAACAAGTTCTTCCTTGTTTCATAACTTATATGATTACGAATAGCTTATTCATGACTTATACGGCTTATTAAGACTTAAGTCATTTGATTACTCATTCTTATCATTCCTTAGCATACATGTTCTACCACTACCCATTTCCCTACCAATGGAAAAGAAAGAGATTCATGGTTTAAGTTCTTACCATTGAATATCACTTGGTTAATCTTTGTTCTTCTTCTTGCTTCTTGAATTATGAAGACTAGCTTTCTAGCTTTTCTAGCTAATTCTCACTTATTCTTTCTAACCAATAAGCTCTCAACTTGTTAGATGAAATAAACAACCAAAAAAATGAAAACCAAGCTTGCTATTTATAGGAGTTGCTAGGTTAGGGCATAAGGGTCATTAATCCAATCCCACCTCCTTAACTCCACCTCCTTAAGCCACCTCCTTACTATTCCTTTACTTAATTATTAAGTTAACTTGCTCACCACATATACTTGGCCACCACACTTACTTAACTCTTAAGTATACTTGCTTAGCACATAGCTTATCCTTTACTTTCTCATCACAACACTTAACCATTAAGTTACTTCGTCATCACATAAAAGCACTTTGTTTGCTCATCACTCATAAGCACTTTACTTAGCCTTTAAGTTACTTAACTTATCCTTAGCTTAACCCTTAAGTCTACTTGCTCATCACACAAAGTTCTTGATCACCAATTCACCCATATGATCATGGGTTGCCCCATGGATCCTCCTAATCCATTGGATTTTTACTTTAGGTTTAAGGTTTAATTAATCCTAACTTATACATTGGGCTTGCATTAACAATTCTTTGGGCTTTATCATTAGCTTGCATTGAGCTTACACATCTCTACACTTGGGCCTTATCAATATCTCTTTGAACTTTACAATTTCTTACTCAATCCTACAAGTCCATTACATTTGGCTTAAAGCCTTATAACGTATAATTTACGTATTAATCTTGTATTCTAACTCGTATACTTATTTAATATATGATACTCCATCATTCATACATACTCATATAATACCTCGTATTATACTTGTATTCATTACATCATACAATACTTACGTATTATACAATCATTTCTTTATTTCATTATACGTATTTAAATTCCTTCTCAGAATTCATTTTCCCTAATCATTAGGTTTTAAGTCCGCAGGCAAAAAACTGCATTTGCCATAATTGAAATATAATTGGATATTCTATCTCACCTTGATATTCTATCATTACGTATTTCTCGGAAGTTCAAAAATAATTCCCAAGAAGAAATGTGTGAATAGTGTTTTTCAGAAAATTTCTCAGAAAGCTTTTATTTTTGTCTTAGAAATTTAAACACTTTAATTCTACCACGTAGCCAAAATACTATGACATTCCGATATGTCTAGGTCATAGAACGACCTTCAATTAGCTTACTCCCATATATAATTAATTAAATTCATTTTAATCCACATACTCAAATAAAAATTTAATTCTCAAAAATCCGAATTTTCTGGGGCGTTACACTCTTCCCCCCTTATAAGGATTCTATCCCCAGAATCTCGCTAACAATACATCCACCATTGAGGAAAAATTTTCCATCATTTTAATTTTGAGTTCCCACAATGCTTCTACAACATTGAGGTTCTTTCATTTCACCTTCACCGAAGGTGTTATCTTAATTCACATGACTTGTCACTTCCTATCAATACTCTGAGTTGGAAGCTAAACATTTACTCACACATTACGCTATCTTCCTTTTATTAGTCCTTCTTTTAACTCAAAATTATCTGAAACTCAAATTCCTCCTTCAAAACGAGATGATACTTGATCGTCTCTTTATCCTATATTCTCTTCTTCATTTGCTTGCACTCTTCGTTACCTAGTTTTACTTAATTAACTCGTTCCATTATCGTGGATTGAGTCTACTTTATGAATAACATTTCTACTACTTCATTCCCAACATACTTCTCAATAACAAATTTTGTCTATCTCTTTAAGCTACAATTCACGCGTAATGAATTCTGTATACAACTTCTCCCTCCGTAGTGTTTCTCACACTATCTTCAAATGTTCAACATGATCTTGTGACGTCTTAAAGTAGACTAGAATATTACCAATGATCATTACTACACCCTCGTCCAAATAATATTTGAACACTCTGTGATGCTGATGGTACTTTCAACCATAGCACCTCACAAGAATATCTATCGATTTTCCACCGACTTGCTCGACACCCCTTACGAAAAGTTTAACTTCTGCACATTAGTTAACCCAAATGACATAACAAGAAACTCGTCATAACTATAATGAGGTCTAAATATCATCTTAGGTTCCTCCTCCTTCTTCCTTACTTTCAACCGACTATACCCCGTACACGAATCTATCTTAGAAAAATTCTTTGTCCTCTTCAACTAATTAAACAGATCATTGATCCTAGGCCATGGGTATTCATTCTTAACTGCTAACTTACTCTTATTACGATAGTCGATACGCAACCGTAACGACTCATCCTCTTCCTTAACATTATCCAAAGTTGCGTCATGATTAGACAACAAAAGCGTCTAGGTGTTTTATTATCGTAAAATACTACCTTGGGTTACTTAGAAAACCGATGATTCATACTTTTATTCTAACAATTTATTAAAGTTCTATAGTTAATCAACTCATCCATTCCGAGAATTACTTCAAATTCTCTCAACTTTATCGGTAATTATCTACCAATACTTGCTTACATTCCTTATTCATGAAGCCATTTCCACGAATATAATTAACGAAAGTTATTTTCTAATTCTCTACCTTAACATATAAAGGTATTTAAAATCCCTTCCTAGAATGAACTTAATCACTTAGCAAACTCTCATGCTATAAAAGAAAAGTAGCACTCCAATCAAACAGCACATAAGCATTCATTGTATTGATCGGAATGATACATGCTACTAAATCCGCTGATGCAACCGTATCATGGATAACTTACCACTACTAACACCTTTACTTTCCTCTGACCCCTTCTTTGGACAATTTCTTGCCATGTGGTCCGACGACCCACATACAAAACAACTGTGGTTTTTTTTTCTTAGATTTAGGACAATTGGGTAATATATGACCCTCCTGTCCACAGTTATAATAAATCGATTTCACGTTCAGACAGACTCCTAAATAAGTCTTTCCATATGTCGTACATGCTTCAATCCTACGCTTAGGATCCCTTTGTCCCACTCTAGTATTCCTGGAGTTAAAATTCTTTATTTTTGGTAAAATGCCATTACCACTGGCATTCTATGCCTTAATTCCTCCCTCTTCCTTGCTCTTATCTTTTCTCTTTTTGTGGTATTGGGTTAACGCCTCACTACCACCCTCCGCTATAATCGCTTTCTCTAGAATGGTCCCATAGGATGCACTCTGGAACACAGAAATTCCACTATAGAGCCAGGGTTTCAGGGCCTGCTCAAACCTATGAGCCTTCCTCTCCTCAATGTCCACTTGATGTGGAGCAAACTTTGCCAATTCATTGAATTGGGCTGCGTACTAGGGAACCATCATGTCCCCTAGTTTAAGTTCTAAGAACGTAATCTCCATCATCCCTTGCATATTTGTAGGGAAATAATTCTCGAAGAAAACCTTCTTGAATTGTTCCCACGTTACCGTATCTATTCTAGCCCCACCTTGGTGAGCCTCCCACCAAAAGTTGGCTTCCACTTTCATCATTTAAATGCAGCCGTTAATAAATTAACGAACTCTTGCATAGGGTTGTTTTGACCCCCTTGATTTTCATTACGTGATTCTGCTTCCTAATTACGTTGTCTTCTCCTTGACGGCATTTAAATAGAATTTCTTTATCATTTATTTACTTACTTCGTTATTATTCGTCTCATAACAACTCATACCATAACAAATCATATTAAATAAAAACTTCATTATATTCATATGCTTCTTCATAGTTAAAACTATTTACAATTTTCTTACATAGCCCAAGGCTATTACATTTCTATTCGGCAATTGAACTTCACAAAAGTTGGGATTTACAAAGAGACTACCCTTTTTATACAAAAGAGGGTTTTACGTCACTACACACATATTTATAACTCTAGCTTTATAATAATGCATAACAGCGTCCTCATGTTTCTCATTTTCAATCTTCGCTACAGTATCCCAACTAATAGTATGTCGAGTCTGCCCCGACTCTGTGGAATAACAAGCAACTTTAAGCTTGAAATCCATATGAGCACTCTTATGGATGTAGGACATCCGTGCTATCTTCCGGTCCTTCTCCTCTAGTTTCCTACGAAGCTCTTCAACCTTGTTCATATGATCCCTAGCCTTATTTATCATGAGCACCTTCTCATCATGCTCTAACTCAAAATCTGCTTCTGCAGACTCCTTCGCTACATAAAGAGCACTAATCTCATCATTCTCGATTACGCATAACCGTATACACGAGCACATTCTGTCAAAGCTTAATCGCTAGATACAATGATCTCATTGCATCTTGAGGTGATGAATCTAGTGAAGGTACCACCGTATCAACCGATGTTACCTCCATCCCTTCCTCCACATCGTTCATCATACTAAGGTATGAAGCTATATCCATATCTCCCTTGGAGTAATCTTCCTCAGAAAAGTTGTGACGCCCCCAAATCCGGGTCTCTTCCAACGTGATAGATGGTGCTACACGGTACTATCATTTATACATACATTCAATTGAAATGTCTCAAAAGAACGAATATGACTTCTATATATTAAAATAATATTTACATTCCCCAGGTTCTGTATAACTCTTTCACTTGTTCTTGTCATAATATCAAATATAGTACAATCGTTCATCCTATACTATCACAAAGTATTATATGGGTTCGTCTTCACTTTTCCCTTATCTTTGCCCGAGCCTTCGATCCGTTCGATCTTAGCTGTGTTCATATGGTTCAAACAAGAGTGAGCATGACTAGCTCAGCAAGTATAACATTTCTAATAAACAACATGTTTGAAACATAGGAATCGTATATCTTCAATAACGGAACAATAGTTACGAAGTACTATCGATAATTCAAATAGTACTTCTTTTCATTCAAAACTTTTTACAACAACAATATTCAGTAAAACATCAGTTCTGGTCCAAGACCTTGAGCATTTCATAAGTTCTTTGAAAAGTACATCCTGGCACTAAGTCCGTAAGTTCAACATTTCTTATGAGCACTTCTAGGTGATCAGCTTATAGTACTCTATGTTGATCAACACTACATTTATTAAACGTGTGTACATTTAAATTGTGGCAACCTCACGTGCCTGTCGTTTGACGACAAAACATTTTTAGCATACTCAGTCTTCGATTGAAAACGACACAAATATAACTTGGTAAACATTGTACATAATTTAAGTCTAGCCGAAAGAATTGGCGTTGACTTCGTCATACATCAATTTATGCGTAAGAATACATGGATCACAAAGCTTGTTCAGAATGAACTGAAATAAGGGGTAGAGTACTTGCCATCAGCGTCTGCTATAGTTAATATCACGTTCTCGATTATGTCTTTAAGGTCTCTACAATACATGATCACATAATGTACTACATTAGGTAATATATAATCAAGTATGAGTACATCTATATCTTACCCTTCTTCTCAATCTAAACACGACTTAGATTTATTGTTATTGGTTACGGCTTTCCGTTACGTTGTTCTTATCTTCTCATTAAATTTATGTTTGTTGTTATTTCTAACCTTTAGGCAACATTATTAAGGTTTAACAATACCTTATAATGATTCATTAAGTTCTTTAGTTCATTATCTAAGACTTACTATTCATTTCATACTTGTAAACCTTCTTCTCTATGCCTCTCTTAAGTTTGGAGTTGCGGTGCTAGTCTCCTTTGTATAACTCCCGCTGCAGCGCGAGTTTCCAGTAGCTAAGGGTCGAGTCCGGTGCTGTGGCTCCACATACAATACATTGGGCCATGCCGCGGCGTGACTCTGCAGAAGGTAGTGACATTGTGCTTGGCGCTGCAACGCCACCAATAGGCCTTTGGTTGGCGCCGCGGTGCCAACTCTGTGCCTTAGAAAAATTTTACTGACTTTCAATTTTTTGAACTTTTCGGACGTATAACTTCTTCGTTATAAGTCCGAATTGGCTCGTTCAAAAGCCTACGGTTCACAAATTCTATACTCTATACGTTCATGTAAGAATTTTATCTATTTGACTTTGTTTGCTAAAATTTCACCTATTAGTTCATTTTAACGAAAACGATAAATGTTCGTGAACGTTTAACGCTCATTTCTTCGTTCTAAGTCAGAATCCGGTCATTTTAGAGTCCACAACTCTATAATGGAAAATATCACTTCTCTCCATCGAAAACCAACATTTCTGAGTTCAAACACAAAATACGACTTCCATTCCGAGAATTTCACGAATTCGATGATTATTGTCCAATCGTGTGAATTCCGGCATAACTTCGTTACTAACGATTTGATTATTGTTCTAAATGGATTCTAACCATTATATGAACATTTCAAACTACTTATTACATTAACTTATTTTTAAAGTAAGTTTTGACTTATTCTCATGAGTTAATGACTTAATCAACTTATAAACTACTAATTCCATTTCTTATGACTTAATATGGATTTAAGTCCTTTACTCAATGTTTTCATATCATATTGAACATACTAACATCATAAGACAATCATATGATAAGTTTATCATGAGTCCATAACTTATTTAGGTTTAAGTTACTTATTCATAACTTATTTGGCTTAAGTTCATTCATTCATCAATTCTTACTTGTTCTTAGCATACATGCTTATTTCATTACACTTCTCTTATCACCATACAATGATAGAGATGAAGGTATATTAGACACAAGATCATTACCTTTGATGAACTAGTTCTTCTTCTTCTTCTTGAAGATTTAATAATTGAAGTCTAACTTATAAGTACTTATTCTTGCTTAACCTCTAAAACCAATAAGTTACTTTGTAAGAGAAAGTTGTTAAATGAAATAAAACAATCAAATAATGAATTGTGAGCTTGCTATTTATAGACTAACCAAAGTGAGGGCACTATGGTCATTAAGTACTCCACCTCCTTAATAACCTCCTTACTATTCATCTACTTAACCACTAAGTAAACTTGCTAGCCACATAAAGTACTTGATCATCACAACACTTGGGCATTACACAAAGTTCTTGCCCATCAAGTCTACCTATGGGTTGCACCATGGATCCTATTTATCCCATGGATCATGACATTGGGCTTGTTTAATTAATCTAGCTAATTCTTATTGGGCTTGCATTACATTAGTTGGACTCTTAATTAACAAACACTTGGGCTTGCATATCACTTCCCATTGGACTTCTACCAATATACTAATACTCCTACAAGTCCAATCCACTTAATTAAAAACCTTATCATTATACCATATGTATAATTCTCGTATTCTCATTCATATATTAATTCGTAATATATGTTATCTCCTTATCCATACTTATTCGTACAATACTTACATATCGTACGATCATTACACTTTCTTCTTAACGTTTAATATTTCTAACGATCTTAAATTAAGTCCGCATGCGAAATATTACGTTTTCCACACCTAGATTATTATCACATAATCCATCTCACATTGATATTATAACGTTACATATTTCTTGGAAGTTCAAAAATAATTCCCAAACGGAAATTGATGAGTAGTGTTTTTCGGAAAATTTCTCGAAAAACTTTTATTTTCATTTTAGAAATTCTCTCACGTAGTTAAAATACTACGACGTTTCGACGTTTCTAGGTTATAGAATGATATTCATCTTAATAATAAATAATATTATTTTATTCATTATTAAAAATATTTACAATTGGTTCGATTTTATGGGGAGTTACACTCTCTCCCCCTTATAAGGATTCTGTCCCCAGAATCTTGCTATATAAAAAAAAATTACACAAATAATTGAGGGTAATTCTTTTTTCGTCTTTTCTTCAAGCTCCCACGTTGCTTCTTCTACATCGTGGTTCTTCCATAACACCTTTATTGAAGGTATAATTTTATTCCGCATAACTTGTTCTTCCATATCAATGATTTGAATCGGAATCTCTTCATACGTTAAATCCTTATCGATATGGATAGGCTCATACTCTATTACATGCTTATAATCCGGCTTATAAGGACGCAATACCGATACGTGAAACACGTTATGTATACGTTCTAAATCTGGAAGTAATGCTACCATGTAAGCTACCTCGCCTAACCTTTTTAACACTTCGAAAGGTCCTATAAATCTCAGACTTAACTTTCCCTTCTTTCCAAAGAGTATCTTTCCTTTCCAGGGAGATACCTTCAGAAAAACGTAAGAGCCTACTTCAAATTCCCTATTCTCTCGATGCAAATCAGTAAACTTCTTCTATCTCTCTTAAGCCGCTACCAAACGCATTTGTATCAGTTTAACAATGTCCGCTGTTTACTGCACCAATTCAGGTCCTAGCATTCAGCGTTCTCCCACTTCATCCCAATACAGTGGTGGTCTACACTTCCTTCCATACAAAGCTTCGTAAGGCGGCATATTTATGCTCGCATGGTAACTATTGTTATACGCAAACTCTACTAATGGTAGATGGTCATCCCAACTACCGTTGAAATCCATGTCGTAAGATCTTAAAATATCTTCTAACATCTGAATTGTCCTCTCGCTTTGTCCATCGGTCCGTGGATGATATGTCGTACTCAACTTCAACTGCGTTCCCAACTACTCTTGTAGACTCCTCCAAAAGTTCGATGTGAATCGTGGGTCACGATCTGTCACAATCGATACTGGTGCTCCATGTCTAGAAATTATTTCCTTAATATAAAGTCTAGCTAATTGATCCAAGTTATACTTGACCTTAATTGGCAAAAAGTGAGCCGACTTCGTTAATCGGTCCACTATTACCCAAATCGCATCATACCCTTTCTGAGTAGTCGAAAGTCCTACCACAAAATCCATCGTGATATTCTCCCACTTCCACTCTGGGATTTCTAATGACTGTAGCAAGCTATTAGGTCGTTGATGTCCGGCCTTAACTCTCTGATAAGTCAAGCACCTACTCACATATTCGGTGATCTCTCTCTTCATGTTCGGCCACCAGAAACTCTGTCGAAGATCTTAATACATCTTAGTGCTACCAAGATGAATCGAAAACCTTGAACTATGAGCCTTTTGTAGAACCTGCTCCCTTAATTCTGTCTCATTCGGAACCCAAATTCTTCCTTTGAATCTCAATAACCCCTCGTTATGAAGACTGTACTTAGTATCTTCTTTATTGGCTAGCCGCTCCTTCATCCGATCACACTCATCAGTTCTGAGTTGTACCTCCTTAACTCTCTCTATGATAGTAGATTACATCTCCATCATAAAAAGCATCTGCCCCACTTCACTTGGTAACTTTAATTCTATCTCCATCCTAGCCATCTCTGTTATTAACTAAGTTTGAGCCGTTAACATAGATAAACTTTCCCGACCCTTTCTACTTAAAGCGTCGGCAACTATATTGGCTTTTCCAGGGTGATACAGGATTTCACAGTCGTAATCCTTTATTAACTCCAGCCATCTCCTCTGTCTCATATTCAACTCCCTCTATGTGAAGATATATCTCAGACTCTTATAGTCCGTGTATATCTCACATTTTTCTCCATAAAGATAATGTCTCCATATCTTTAGAGCAAAAACTACTGCGGCTAGTTCCAGATCATGAGTAGGGTAAACTTTATCATAATCCTTCAACTGCCTTGATGCATACGCAATGACCTTGCCATGCTGCATGAGCACGCAACCAAGTCCTCTATGCGAAGCATCACTATAAACTACGAAATTTCCTGTGTCATCGGGTAATGACAAAATAGGCGCTTCACTTAACCTCTTCTTCAATTCTTGAAAACTGTCTTCGCATTTCTCTGTCCATGTGTACTTCACCTTCTTCCTTGTCAAGTTAGTCAATGGAGTCGCTATCTTAGAAAAATCCTGGATAAATCTCTGATAGTAACCCGCTAATCCTAGGAAACTCCGTACCTCAATCGGTGATTTCGGTTGTTCCCAATTCATCACTGCTTCCAGCTTCACTGGATCTACTGAAATCCCTTCTTGATCAATGACATGACCTAAAAACTGCACCTTTTCAAGCCGAAATTCACACTTCGTGAATTTCTCATATAACTTCTCCTTACTTAGCGTCTCCAACACTAATCTTAGGTGTTCAGCATGATCTTCTGGCGTCTTAGAGTAGACTAGAATATCATCGATAACCACCACGACGAACTTGTCCAAATATTGTTGGAACACTCTGTTCATCATATCCATAAATGCAGCTGGTGCATTAGTCAACCCAAATGACATCACTAAAAACTCGTAATGACCATAACGAGTCCTAAATGCTGTCTTTGGTACATCCTCCTTCCTAACCTTCAACTGATGATACCTCATTCTTAAATCTATTTTAGAAAAATACTTACCCCCTTTTAACTGATCAAAGAGATCATCGATCCTAGGCAATGGGTATTTATTCTTTATCGTTAACTTGTTCAACTCTCTATAGTTGATACAAAGTCTTAACGATACATCTTTCTTCTTGACAAACAGTACCGGTGCTCCCCACGGCGAAACACTCGGTTGAATGTACTTCCTGTCCAACAGTTCTTATAACTGTACCATCAACTCCTTCATCTCCACTGGTGCCATACGATACGGTTCCCTGGAAACTGGTGCCGGTCCTGGCACAATGTCTATTATGAACTCGATCTCCCTATCCGGCGGAAAACTCGGTAGTTCACTCGAGAATACATCAACGAATTCACTTACTATAGGTATTTGTTCCATGGTTGCTACCACTCTCTAGGTATCAACAACATGACAGATAACTTACACACCCCTTCCTCAATAATTTTCTCATCTGTGTCATCGTTAGACAACACGAATGTCTCCGTGATCTATTCCCATAAAATACTACCTTAGGTTGTCTTAACGTTCTAATGTTCAAACATTTCTTTTGACAATCTATAATTGCCCCATGGTTTACTAACCAATCCATCCCAAGAATTACGTCGAATTCTCCTAAATTTATCGGTATCAAATCTACCAATAATTAACAACCCCGTATGTCTACGCAACAACTCCTATGAATATCTTTAACAGGAATTATCTCTTCGTTCACTACCATAATATTTAAAGGTATAGGCAACTTTTCGGGAAGTAATTCTAATCGTTTAGCAAAATCACAAGTTATGAACGAACAAGTAGCACCCGAATCAAATAGCACGTAAGCATTTATGTCATTGATCGGAATAATACATGCGACGACGTCTCTTGATGCAACTGCATCTTGGACTGTCATATTAAAGGTACGACCCATCGGCCTACTCGGCTGCGCTAGACCCCCAATAGCTAACTTCCCGCTATTAGTGCCCCGGTTCTCATCCGTTCCCTTTTTTGGGCAACTCTTTTCCATGTGTCAGTTGACCCACACACAAAGCACCTGTGATTCTACTTTGGACTGGGACAATTAGGCGCAATGTGCCCCTCCTGTCCGCAATTATAACACAAGGCCTTCCCCTTGAGACAGACTCCTAAATGAGACTTCCCGCAGGTCTTGCAGGCCTTCATCCTCCTCTTCTGATCTCCTTACTTCACTCCGGTATTCCCAGAGCTAAATACCTTCCTCTTCTCACCACTGCCACTAGCTCCTTCTATCTTGACTCCCCGTCAATCTTCCCCTTATTCTTCTTTTCTTTATGGTACTGGCTCAACGCCTCGTTACCACCCTTGGCGTTTATCACCTTCTCTAACAGGGTCCCAAAAGTAGTGCTCTAGAACACAGACACACGGCTATAGAGCCAGGGTTTCAAGCCCTGCTCAAACCGTCGCGCTTTCCTTACCTCGATATCCACTTGGTGTGGAGCGAACCTTGCCAGTTCATTAAACTTGGCAGCTATTGGGGAACTATCATGTCCCCTTGTTTCAAATCGAGAAATCTCATCTCCATCCTCCCCTGCATGTTTGTGGGAAAGTAGTTCTCAAAGAATATCTCCTTGAACCTCACCCACATTACGTTCCCTATATTTTCTCTGGCCTGATTGTCCTCCCACCAAAAGTTGGCCTCTCCCTTCATCATGTAGGTTGCAAAGGCAACCTTTTGGGCCTCTTCAACATTTGCTATCACAAATTCCTTCTCAATTTCCTTCACCCACGTTTGGGCCTCAATAGGGTCCATAGTTCCTTTGAACTCCGGCGGACCAACACTCTTGAAATCCTTAAAGGTAACGTGGGTTAAATGCATCTGTTATTAAGTTAACAAACTCTTGCATTGGATTAACCGGACCTCCCTCCGATTGGTGCATTAGCGCCTTAGTTTCGTTGCACTCTTCTTGGCGGCATTTAGTTGATACAATAAACAACATATTGCGTTATTATTTCCTTCTTATTATTTAGTTATTATTTGATATTAAACAATAACCTCAACATCCATTACTCATTGTTTTCCCAATAAAAGGTTTATATTCATTCATTCCTTGTAGTATAATACTACATCATTTCATTACACATCCTAAGCTGATTACAATACTATCCCGCTATTACTTTCCGAAAATTGGGATTTACAAAAGACTACCCTTTGCTATACAAAAGAGGGTTTTACGTCACTACTAAGTACAAAATGTTTACATATCTAAACTACTCTAGCTACTACTAGATTACATCTACCTTAAGGTATTGTCAAAATCTGCTTTGGCAAGACCGACAATAATATCACGGCTGATAGTATGCCGCGTCTGCCCCACCTCTACAGGATAACCAGCTACCTGCTGCTGGAAATCTGTGTGAGAACTCCTATGAATATAGGACATTCTCCCTACCTTCTGTCGTTTGGTCTTTAGCTCTTCCTTGAGCTCAAAGACCTCATACTTCAACTCGTGGACTTTGTCCTTGGACAAAATCCTCTCGTCATGTTCCTGCTCCCACATGGACTCCACGTCCGTCTTGTCCTCTATAACCATCTGGAGCTCTGCTTTCAGCTCCTTCACCTCCTGACAGTAATGGATATTTCTATCCAACACTGAAATAAATAATGACATCATTGACTCCCCAGGAGCCATCTTTGCTGCTATGGCTACCGGGTTGAAGGACACTACCTCTACCTCTTCCTTCATCATACCATCGAATACTGAGATGAGGTCAGGGTCCTCTGAGTCTCCAGACTCAATCACAACAACTTCGGGCTCTGCTGCTATGGAGTTCGGTATAACCTCTACTTGGTTAACCGACTCTTCACTAACTTCTTGGACATCTAACTGCATTCCATTTACTCCTAACATCTACACAAAACAATTAAGTTGATTAGTACACGTCAGTAGAATAATAAAAACACATAATATAATCATAATACATTTTTATAAGGTTATTTTCTTCTTTGACTTCTTTGACTTCTCTTAAGGTTATAACTTAAGGTTTTATTTCCCCCCTTGAAGTTTTATAACTATTGCTTTGATACCAACCTGTGACGCCCTCAAATTCGGGTCTCTTCCAACCCGACAGATGGTGCTACACGGTACTACCATTTATACATACATTCAATTGAAATGCCTCAAAAGAACGAATATAACTTCTATATATTAAAATAATATTCACATTCCCCAGGTTCTGTATAACCCTTTCACTTGTTCTTGTCATAATATCAAATATATTACAATCGCTCATCCTATAATATTACAAAGTATTCTACGGGTTTGTCTTCACTTTTCCCTTATCCTTGCCCGAGCCTTCGATCCGCTCGATCTTAGTTGTGTTCATATGGTTCAAGCAAGAGTGAGCATGACTAGCTCAGCAAGTACAACATTTCTAATAAACAACATGCTTGAAACATATGAATTGTATATCTTCAATAACTGAATAATAGTTACGAAGTACTATCGATAATTCAAATAGCACTTCTTTTCATTCAAAACGTTTTACAACAACAATATTCAGTAAAACATCAGTTCCGGTCTAAGACCTTGAGCATTTCATAAGTTCTTTGAAAAGTACATCCTGGCACTAAGTCCGTAAGTTCGACATTTCTTATGAGCACTTCTAGGTGATCAACTTAGAGTACTCTATGTTGATCAACACTACATTCATTAAACGTGTGTACGTTTAAATTGTGGCAACCTCATGTGCCTGTCGTTTGACGACAAAACATTTTTAGCATACTCAGTCTTCGATAAAAAACCACACAAATATAACTTGGTAAACATTGTACATAATTTAAGTCTAGCCGAAAGAATTGGCGTTGACTTCATCATACATCAATTCATGCGTAAGAATACATGGATCACAAAGCTTGTTCAGAATGAACTGAAATAAGGGTTAGAGTACTTGCCATCAGCGTCTGCTATAGTTAATATCACGTTCTTGATTATGTCTTTAAGGTCTCTACAATACATGATCACATAACGTACTACATTAGGTAATATATAATCAAGTATGAGTACATCTATATCTTACCCTTCTTCTCAATCTAAACACGACTTATATTTATTGTTATTGGTTCCGGCTTTCCGTTACGTTGTTCTTATCTTCTCATTAAATTTACGTTCGATTGTTATTTCTAACCTTTAGGAAACATTATTAAGATTTAACAATACCTTATAATGATTCATTAAGTTCTTTAGTTCATTATCTAAGACTTACTATTCATTTCATACTTGTAAACTTTCTTCTCTATGCCTCACTTAAGTTTGGAGTTGCGGTGCTAGTCTCCTTTGTATAACTCGCGCTGCAGCGCGAGTTTCCAGTAGCTAAGGGTCGAGTCTGGCACTGTGGTGCCACATACAATACATTGGGCCACGCCACGGTGTGACTCTGCAGAAGGTAGTGACACTGTTCTTTGGGCTGCAGCGCCACCAATTGGCCTTTGGTTGGCGCCGCGGCACCAACTCTGTGCCTTCGAAAAATTTTACAGACTTTCAATTTTGTGAACTTCCCGGACGCATAACTTCTTCGTTATAAGTCTGAATTGGCTCGTTCAAAAGCCTACGGTTCACAAATTCGATACTCTATACGTTCATGCACGAATTTTATCTATTTGACTTCCTTTGCTAAAATTTCACCTATTAGTTCATTTTAACGAAAACGATCAATGTTTGTGAACGTTCAACACTCGTTTCTTCGTTCTAAGTCGGAATGTGACGCCCCCAAATTCGGGTCTCTTCCAACCCGACAGATGGTACTACACGGTACTACCATTCATTCATTCATTCAATTTAAATAGTCTCAAAAGGACCAATATAACTTCTATATATTCAAAATAATATTACATTTCCCAGGTTCTTTGTAACCTATTCGTTTGTTCTTATCATAATATCAAATATATTATAAATCGTTCAACTATTCTATTACATAAGCAATCTAAGGGTTCATATTTGCCTTGCCCTTTTCCTTGCCTGAGCCTTCGGTCCGCTCGATCTTAGCTGTGTTCATATGGTTCAAGCAAGAGTGATCATGACTAGCTCAGCAAGTACTATAATTCTAATAAACAACATGCTTGAAACATAGAACTCATATATCTTCAGTAACTGAACAATAGTTACGAAGTACTATCGATAATTCAAAATAGCACTTCTTTTCATTCAAAACGTTTTCCAACAACAATATTCAGTAGAATATCAACTAAGGCTCAGAACTATGAGCAGTTCATAATTTCTTTTAAAAAGGACAACCTGGCACTATGTCCGTAAGTCCGGCATAGCTTACGAGCACGTCTGAGTGATCAGCTTATAGTACTCTATATTGATCAACACTACATTCATTAAATGTGTATACGTTTAAGTTGTGGCAACCTCACGTGCCTGTCGTTAAACGACACATTTTTTTTATCATACTTGGTCTTCGATTGAAAACCATACAAATATAACTCGGTAAACATAAATCATGCTTGACAGAATCATAATATAAGTCTAGCCGAAAGAGTTGGCTTTAGACTTCATCGTTAAAAACTTCATGTGAAAGAATACATGAATTACAAAGCTTGTCCAGACTGAACTGGAACAAGGGTTAGAATACTTTCCTTCAGCATCTGCTTACTGATTAACACACGTACACTTCAAGTCTCTACGTTTCTATAATACATGATCATATAACGTACCACATTAGGTCTTATATAATCAAGTAGGTATACTATTATATCTTACCCTTCATCTCAATGTAAATCCTGACTTAGATCTACTATTATGGGTTTCCGGCTTTCATTACGTCATTCACATTACATTCACTTTCAATTGATTATTAACTCTTAATATCATGCATTAGAGTCTTACAAGTACCTTACAATGTTATGCTTATATCTCAGTTCATTACTAACAAGTTCCTTTTCATTCTACACTTGTAAACATTCTTGTCCAACAAAACTCTAGGATCTGGCAGCCACTTATTTCACACTTAACTCTCAGATCTTGAGCCACATGAAAAAGTTAGCGTGATGCACGTGCCGATGGTGCAGCTTGTATGCTATGCACAGGCTTTAAGGTCGTGAGTCGCATTACATGCATGGACTCTGTGCCTCGAGATAGTTTGCAAAATTTTGAAAATTTCGACGAAACTCCTTGGGACGCATAACTTCTTCGTTATAAGTCCGAATTGGTCCATTCAAAAGCCTACGGTTCACAAATTATATACTCTATGCGTTCATGCAAGAATTTTATCTATTTCACTTCGTTTGCTAAAATTTCACCTATGAGTTCATTTTTAACGAAAATGATAAACGTCCATGAACGTTCAACGCTCGTTTCTTCGTTCTAAGTCGGAATTCGTTCATTTTTGAGTTCGCAACTCTATAATTCCAAATATGACTTGTCTCCATCAAAAAACAACATTTCCGACTTCAAACACAAAATACGACTTCCATTCCGAGAATTTTACGAATTCGACGATAATTGTCCAATCGTGTGAATTCCGGTAAAACTACATTCTTAATGATTCTAAATGGATTTCAACCATCATATGATCATTACAAATTATTTATTACACCACCTTATAATCCAAGTAGGTTTTGACCTATTCTCATAAGTCAATGACTTATTCAACTTATGAACTATAAATCTTCATGCTCATGACTTGTTAATAACTTAAGTCCACTAATCAATGTTCTTATGGTATATTCAACATACTAATCATCATATGACAACATATGATAAGTTCTTTATGGTTCTAGCAACTTATTAATATTCAAGTTGCTTATCCAAATTATTCGGCTTAAGTTCATTCCTAATTAACTTATTGAATGATCTTAGCATACATGTTCATTAATAACACTTCCCTTATCATCCTAATATAATAGAGATGAAAGAACATTGGACACAAGATCATTACCTTTGAAGTCTAACTTCTTCTTCTTGAAAAATCTAACTTTGACTTAAAAGTGCTTATTTGCTCTACCAAAATAAGTAGCTTAAAATTGAGAGGAGTTGGATGATTATTGAACAACCAACAAATGAATTGTGGCTTCTCTATTTATAGGCAACTAAAGTTCAGGGCAAAATGGACTTTAAACCATCCCACTTCCTCATTTCCACCTCTTCATTCCACCTCCTCAGCCTCCACCTCCTTACTATTCATCACACATAATCCTTGCCCATCAAGCTTACCCACTTCCTACTTGGTTTGACCCATGGATCAAGGCTTCTTATTGGACTTGGTTAATTAATCTAACTACTTTCTTAATGGGCTTGTCCTACATAGTTTGGACTAATGATATATCAAACACTTGGACTTGATTGTCACATTATATTGGACTTATACTTATTATGCTAATAATCCTACAAGTCCATTATCTATTGTTAACCATCTTAACAATTATACCCCACGTATAATCTTCGTATGCTAACTCGTATACTAGCTCGTAATATACGTTATCTCGTTCTTCATACATAATCGTACAATACGTCGTATTATACTTACATTCATCACTTTATACAATGTATACACATTATACGATCATAACTTTCTTCCTTTACGCTTAATAAACCTAACGTTCTCAATTTAGGTCCACATGCGAAATATTACATTTTCCATACTTAGATTATTATTACATAATCAATATCGCCTTGATATTATAACATTATGTATTTCTCGGAATTTCAAAAATAATTCCCAAGTAGAAATCGATGAATAGTGTTTTTCAAAAAAATTCTCGAAAATCTCTTATTTTCGTCTTAGAAATTCAAACACCTTAATTCACTCACGTAGTTAAAATACTACGACATTCCGACATTTCTAGGTCATAGAACGACATTCATCTTATCAACACGTAATAATAATAAATAATATTATTTTATTCATTATTAAAAGTAATTAGAAAATATTCAATTTTTCGGGGCGTTACACGGAATCCGGTCATTTTCGAGTCCGTAACTCTATAATGCCAAATATGACTTGTCTCCATCGAAAACCAACGTTTTTGAGTTCAAACACAAAATACGACTTCCATTCTGAGAATTTCACGAATTCGACGATTATCGTCCAATCGTGTGAATTCCGGCATAACTTCGTTACTAACAATTTGATTATTGTTCTAAATGGATTCTATCCATTATAGAAGATTTTAAACTACTTATTACATTAACTTATTTTCAAAGTAAGTTTTGACTTATTCTCATGAGTTAATGACTTAATCAACTTATAAACTACAAATTCCATTTCTTATGACTTAATATGGATTTAAGTCCATTACTCAAAGTTCTCATACCATATTGAACATACTAACATCATAAGATAGTCATACGATAAGTTTATCATGAGTCCATAACTTATTTAGGTTCAAGTTACTTATTCATGACTTATTTGGCTTAAGTTCATTCATTCATCAATTCTTACTTGTTCTTAGCATACATGCTTATTTCGTTACACTTCTCTTATCACCCTACAATGATAGAGATAAAGGTATATTAGACATAAGATCATTACCATTGAAGAAATAGTTCTTCTTCTTCTTCTTGAAGATTTAATAATGGAAGTCTAACTTATAAGTGCTTATTCTTGCTTAACCTCTCTAACCAATAAGTTATTTTGTAAGAGAAAGTTGTTAAATGAAATAAAATAATTAAATAATGAATTGTGAGCTTGCTATTTATAGATTAACTAAAGTGAGGGCACTATGGTCATTAAGTACTCCACCTCCTTAATAACCTCCTTACTATTCATCTACTTAACCATTAAGTAAACTTGCTAGCCACATAAAGTACTTGATCATCACAACACTTGGGCATTACACAAAGTTCTTGCCCATCAAGTCTACCCATGGGTTGCACCATGGATCCTATTTATGCCATGGATCATGACATTGGGCTTGCTTAATTAATCTAGCTAATTATTATTGGGCTTGCATTACATTAGTTGGACTCTTAATTAACAAACACTTGGGCTTGCATATCACTTCCCATTGGACTTCTACCAATATACTAATACTCCTACAAGTCCAATCCACTTAATTAAAAACCTTATCATTATACCATATGTATAATTCTCGTATTCTCATACGTATATTAATTCACAATATACGTTATCTCCTTATCCATAATTATTCGTACAATACTTACATATCGTACGATCATTACACTTTCTTCTTAACGTTTAATATTTCTAACGATCTTAAATTAAGTCCGCATACGAAATATTATGTTTTCCATACCTAGATTATTATTACATAATCCATCTCACATTGATATTATAACATTACGTATTTCTCAGAAGTTCAAAAATAATTCCCGAGCGAAAATTGATGAGTAGTGTTTTTCAGAAAATTTCTCGAAAAACTTTTATTTTCATTTTAGAAATTCAAACACTTTAATTCTCTCATGTAGTTAAAATACTAAGATGTTTCGACATTTCTAGGTTATAGAACGACATTCATCTTACTAATAAATAATATTATTTTATTCATTATTAAAAATATTTACAATTGGTTCAATTTTCTAGGGCGTTACAAAAGTACTCATCTATCTCCGACTCCTCTAGAATCACTAATGGTACCTCCTCCACCGGCATAGGGACAGGCTCTACTCTGTTCATAATTTCTTCGCTCACCGCGTGTATATCTCTATACATCAAGCTATCGATCGACATCCTACAATAACACATATGTTGATTAGTACATAACACACAATAGTATAAGCAAAAATCACATTTAATTTATTTAGGGTTACTTTTCATCTTTTAAATCTTTCAGTACTGAGTTTCCTCAATACTTTATTAACTCATTCCACTTAAGTAAAGCTAGAGTTTACTTCCTTCGGACTTTTCTTCCTTAACGAGGTTATTAGCCTATGGTTCTTCCCCCCTTAAGTTTTATAACCCAATGCTTTAATACCAACCTGTGACGCCCCCAAATCTGGGTATCTTCCAACCCGACAGATGGTGCTACACGGTACTCATAACTGCACATTCATTCTATTGAAACGACATCAAAATGTGTGAATCAACGACATTCTTATTACAATAATAATATTACATCCCGTTCTCAAGTTCTAAAACCATTACATTCTTTGTTCATCATACTATAATATATATAACTTACTAGTTTATTACAAGGTAAACTAATCGGTCATCTTCATCTTGCCTTTAACCTTGTCGTATCCCTCGATTCGTTTGGTCCTAGCTGCATTCATATGGTTCAAGAAAGAGTGAGCATAACAAGCTCAACAAGTACAACAATTTCTTTTAAACAACATGCTTGAAACACAGGAATCGTATATCTTCAATAACTGAACAATAGTTATGAAGTACTATCGATAATTCAAAATAGCACTGCTTTTCTTTCAAAACATTTTACGATAAAAATATTCAGTAAAACATCAATCCTGGCTCAAGACAATGAGCCTTTCATAATTTCTTTGAAAAGGACAACCCGGCACTAAGTCCGTAAGTCCGGCATATCTTACAAGCACTTCTGGGTGATCAACCCATAGTACTCTATGTTGATCAACACTACATCCTGTTAAACGTATGCACATTTAAGTTTTGGCAACCTCGTGTGCCCATCGAATAATCGATGAAAAATACATTTGTTATACTCAGGCTTACCTTGAATTCGTACCAAACAATTGGCGTAGGATATCGTTAACAATTTTATATTGAAAGACTTGTAAATAAATCAATTAACTCTTCAAGATTAGTCTAGTCAAGATAAAACTGGAATCGACCCTTTAGTAAAACACTTCATGAATCTCATAACATGAATCACAGAAAACTTGGCTAACACGAAGGTTAGACAAGCGTTTAAGAAAAACTTGCCTTTAGCGTCCCTTTAAAGATAATAACTTTTCCTTTCATCTTTTACGCCTCTACAACACATAACCACATAACATACCACATTAGGTCATGAATGAACATACATGGTTCCTAATGAATCTTACCCTTCTTCTCAATCTAATCTTGTATTAGATTTGTTATTATTGGTTCTGGCTTATCGTTATAACTTACATCATTCTTACCAACTTCTTTCTCTTCTATAACTTAACTGAAATTATTTCATTAATACAACTCGTTTCAAGTTAATTATCCTTCTTCACGGCTTACTAATGTTATCACATCATTAACCGATATTCGATCGTTATTGGTTGCGTACACTTATTGCTTACCTATCATGTTCACATTCAATTGACTTATATTCAACCTTTAGTATTATACCTAAGGTTTATATCATTCGCAATGATGTTACATTAAATTGATTAAGGATTTAATTCAAACTTCATTCACTTCTCCTTTCATTTATATTCCAAAAACATCCTTCGTTATGCTTTACTTAGTCTTTGGCTATGGCATGCCGTAAGATTCCTTCTTCTGTGCCACGCCACTGCCACGTGACTTAGCAAAGATGTATGGTCCTGACTCGTGACTGCCGTGTGAGTCTCCTTTATTATGGTCGCACTGTGGCGCCAATTAGCAGTGTGTCATGCCTTGGCCTCACAACATGCGAGCGGGCCTTCTGTCTTTTGAGTCGTGACATGCACGGACTCTCTGTGCCTCAGAAAAATTTGACAGATTTTTAACTTTGTGAGATTCTCGGGCTCGTAACTTCTTCATTATAAGTTCAAATTGGCTCGTTCAAACGCCTACAGTTCACAAATTACATACTCTATGCGTTCATGCAAGAATTTTATCTATTTGACTTCATTTGCTAAAAATTCTCCATTAGTCCATTTTTAACAAAAATGATAAACGTTCGTGAACATTCAACGCTTGTTTCTTCGTTCTAAGTCGAAATCCGGTAATTTTCGAGTCCGCAACTCTATAATGCCAAATGAGACTTGTCTCCATTGAAAACTAATGTTTCCAAACTCAATATCAAAATTCGACCTCCATTCCGAGAATTTTACGAATTTGACGATTATCGTCCGAACTCGTGAATTCCGCCATAACTTCATTGGTTAAGATTTATTCTTCGCTTTAAATGGATTCAATCCATCATATTAACATCTTGACATACATACTTCTTTAACTTATATACATGATAGGTTATTACTTGTTCTTCATAAGTTTATAACTTGTAAAAGTATGAACTACTTATAAATTCACTTTGCATGACTTATCATAGCTTAAATCTTTTAACCATGGTCCTTACTTCTTATTATCATACAACCATATTATTTCAACAAAAAAACAAGTTCTTCCTTGTTTCATAACTTATATGATTACGAATAGCTTATTCATGACTTATACGGCTTATTAAGACTTAAGTCATTTGATTACTCATTCTTATCATTCCTTAGCATACATGTTCTACCACTACCCATTTCCCTACCAATGGAAAAGAAAGAGATTCATGGTTTAAGTTCTTACCCTTGAATATCACTTGGTTAATCTTTGTTCTTCTTCTTGCTTCTTGAATTATGAAGACTAGCTTTCTAGCTTTTCTTGCTTATTCTCACTTATTCTTTCTAACCAATAATCTCTCAACTTGTTAGATGAAATAAACAACCAACAAAATGAAAACCAAGCTTGCTATTTATAGGAGTTGCTATGTTAGGGCATAAGGGTCATTAATCCAATCCCACCTCCTTAACTCCACCTCCTTAAGCCACCTCCTTACTATTCCTTTACTTAATTATTAAGTTAACTTGCTCACCACATATACTTGGCCACCACACTTACTTAACTATTAAGTATACTTGCTTAGCACATAGCTTATCCTTTACTTGCTCATCACAACACTTAGCCATTAAGTTACTTGGTCATCACATAAAAGCACTTTGTTTGCTCATCACTCATAAGCACTTTACTTAGCCTTTAAGTTACTTAACTTATCCTTTGCTTAACCCTTAAGTCTACTTGCTCATCACACAAAGTTCTTGATCACCAATTCACCCATATGATCATGGGTTGCCCCATGGATCCTCCTAATCCACTGGATTTTTACTTTAGGTTTAAGGTTTAATTAATCCTAACTTATACTGGGCTTGCATTAACAATTCTTTGGGCTTTATCATTAGCTTTCATTGGGCTTACACATCTCTACACTTGCGCCTTATCAATATCTCTTTGAACTTTACAATTTCATACTCAATCCTACAAGTCCATTACATTTGGCTTAAACCCTTATAACGTATAATTTACGTATTAATCTAGTATTCTAACTCGTATACTTATTTAATATACGATATTCCATCACTCATACATACTCGTATAATACCTCGTATTATACTTATATTCATTACCTCGTACAATACTTACGTATTATACAATCATTGCTTTAATTTATTATACACATTTAAATTCCCTCTTGGAATTCATTTTCCCTAATCGTTAGGTTTAAGTCCGCAGGTGAAAAACTGTGTTTTCCTTAACAGAAATATTATTGGATATTCTATCTCACCTTGATATTCTATCATTACATATTTCTCGGAAGTTCAAAAAAAATTCCAGAGCAAAAATGCGTGAATAGTATTTTTCGGAAATATTCTCGAAAAGCTTTTATTTTCATCTTGGAAATTTAAACACTTTAATTCTACCACGTAGCCAAAATACTATCACATTCTGATATGTCTAGGTCATAGAACAACCTTCAATTAGGTTACTCCCATATATAATTAATTAAATTCATTTTAATCCACATAATCAAATAAAAAATTTTATTCTAAAAAATCTGAATTTTCTGGGGCGTTACAATAACCAGGGATTATTCGGTATAATCATGATTATTGATGATTACATGAATATCCTTGGCTGTGGTGCAGGGATGATTCGATTTTATTTATTAAGTTGAGTCTCAACGATAAAGTTGATGAAAAACTTTTTAAATCGTAGAATATAGTAGATTTTATGCTCTACTTGACTCTTCTACTGGATTGCTTATTTCCGCTGCAGTTGTTGATCTAAAACTTGTTGTATATTGTATTCTATCAGTTGTTATACTGTTGAAGGCTAAGGATAATTTATTCTGCATTATCTTAGTCATAATATTTCTTACTGGGCTAGTTGAGCTCACCCTTTCTTTCATTGTTCTCTTCAGGAAATTAGAATATAGTTGGGTCGAGTCGGGGAATGGAGTGATGGTCTAGGATAAATAGCTTTAGTAGTCCTCACTATTCTATGGAATAATGTGATAATAATTGTAATGAGGACACCATTGAGTGTGGATATTGTCTAGATGACAATATTCTTATTTAAACTCTCAGCTATGTTTTGTCGTATTTTACACGACTGTTGTATAATTAAGTTGTATTTGAATTTATGTACCATGTATCTGGCGACTCAAGATGGGTGATGTATACCTATTTTGGGGGCGTCACAATATATATATAAAAGCAATAAATGCTCCGGATGTAAAATCTAGGCTCGTCAAATATGTTTGACAACAATTATATATATATATATATATATAAGTATATATATAAAAGCACATAAACGCTCCTGACATAAGTCTAGGCTCAATCGAGGCATAACTCGATAATGTTAGACCATATATAAATATATACATATATAAGTATATATACAGACAGAAATGAAAACCACAACCGAAGTCCAGGCGTACGCACACAACACGACTTTTAATGTGTAGAATAGTGTGTGCAAAGATGAAGACAAAGGCTTTATAGAGTGTAAGAAGACTTACAGTGGGCTGCCAATGCAGACTTCTATGACTATATGGATAAACACTCAGCTTCCACCGGTAAATGTATAGCTATATGTGAGCTAACAGGTGTTTAAAAAGAGCAAGAACTCAATATGGGTGTGTACAAAGCAAATTGGACAGGGCTTTCTTGCCTTTTTTCCTCTTTTTTAAATGGCTACCCCAAGCCCTCTATTTATAGAGGGGGGGAGCCGCAGGTGTACCAACGGCAGCCGCAGATGCACCTGCGGCAGCCGCAGATGCACTTGCAGCTGCCCGGGGTGCCCCAGGTTCTACGGGTCCCGTCGTCTCAAAGTACGCGCAATTGTGCACTGTAATGTCCGTTCGAACTTGCAAAACTTCAATTCGAGCATCCGAATGAGGTATATAAGACCTTCTTCAGACTGCTTGTGTTGAGAGTTATGCAATGACATGGATTAGAGGTTGTACGAAGTCAGGAAGAGGGGACCACGCCCATGGTCTTCAAGCTTTAAATTCTATCCAGTGTACTGCCACTCGTAATAGTCACTCAGGATTGGAACTCCTTGGTTCTTGTAGGACATTGTTGTATGTATGTATGTATGTATGAAGTGTTGAGATGACGCGCAGGTGTTGAGGTAGCAAGATGACATATGACTCCTCACCGGGGTTATCGCCGGTTTGAGTTGAAAGTAGACGTTGCTCAGGGTTACATCTAAGATTGGATTGCTGCAAGTGTTGAATGCCGCAAGGTCATCTGTGAGAATGCATGTCTGCCCGGTGTTAGCTCCGGGTCTAAGGTATGAGTGCCTCAGTGGGAGGTCTGATTGAAGCTGATCGTATGCATTTGAAACAAGCATTTCTGGAGTTATCGCCAGAACTGCAACAGCATTCCATGGTGTTATCGCCAAGGATGAAACTCGGGGTTATCTCCGAGGTTGGAAATTATGTTCCCGGTGTGTGTTCCGGGGTTGAGACTGATACTCCCGGTGTGTGGTCCGGGGTTGAAACTGAACTTCTGGTGTGTGTTCCGAGGTTGGAAATGTGTTCCCGGTGTGTGTTGTTTACAGGAGGAATATTGCCTTCCTGTTGCACGTTCTCCTGGTTGGTGATTGAAGGTTGTTCCACGGTCTCATACACTCCATTGTTAACATTCTCAGTTGTCATTCTTAAAAACTTCCATAAAATGAGGGTTAATTAAATAAATTAAAATATCACATAATATCGCTATATTATGATCGACCAACAAATAAGCTTAGGTAGGACACACTAGCGAAGGATTTACTCGTCTCTCCCCTCCTAGTTCTATTCCCCGATCTCTGCCAAAGACCATATCCCTAAGCTCTGATACCAACTATGACGCCCCCAAAATAGGTATACATCACCCATTCTGAGTCACCAAATACATGGCGCAAAAACAACTACAACTTCATTAATACAATTATCATGCAAAATACGACAACACATAAACTGTGAGTTTAAATACAAATATTGTCTTCTAGATAATATCCACACTCAGATAAAGTCCTCATTACAATTATTGATACACTATTTTACAAAAATAGTGAGGACTACTAAAACAACTTTCTAGAACCATTACTCCATAGCCCGGCTAGATCCTGCTATATTCTAACCTCTTGAGAAGAAAATTGGAACAAAAAGGAAAATGGTGAGCTCAACTAGCCTAGTAAAGAATATTATGACTAAGATAAAGAATAACAATTTATCGTTAGCCTTCAACAAATCAGATAAAATATAATGGACAACCATTTTTAGATCAATATTCGCAGCAGAAATAACAATTCATCAGAAGAGTTAAGTAGAGAATTAAATCTACTATCATCTATGAATTTAAAAGTCCATCATTAATATTTTATTCCTGTAACATAAATCAATATACATCTTGCATCAAATATTCATCTTTGCACTACGGGCCAAAGATATTAATTTGTATCACCAGTTGGTCATGTTCATCTCAACACCTGTTCATCTTTGCACTACGGGCCAAAGAAATTCATCAGGTAATCATTCATCCTTGCACTACAGACCAAAGATATTCATCAAGTATCACCATTAAGGACTGAGGATGATGAAAAATATTTTAAGAATAAATCTAGTGAGACAAAAGAACAAAGACTAGAGATTCGTACTTTAGATAATACAAGTTTAAAAATACTCCATAATAAACCATAATGGAGTAAAATTCAAAAATGAAGATCAAAACATGGATAAAATCAAAGATAGTAACCATAATAGACATCTGAGACAAAGAAGAGAAAATTTTATTTTTTGGTGAATAGTGTCGTATACGTGAATATTAAACCTGACACAAAAAGGTAGAAATTCCACAATAAAATTTATACCAATATTTTAGCATAATGATATTGAAAGAAATAATATCATTTATGAAGAAAATAACATCTCTTACCTCAAAAGAACAGTACTTCTGACCCGAATATTGGATGAAATATTGAAGGAAACTTGCACTGAATAGCAACTCAAAGTATCTAAATACTCACAAAAATACGGTCGATAATATAGAGAGAAAACTTGTTTTTGGTGTGATTTTCAATTCCAACCTAAGCACCCTATTTATAGGAAAATGCTAGAACGCCAAAGGAGACTAAATTAATAAAATATTAAATTTTTTCCAACGCACATTTATTTGACCAAATCAAGCACTCCACTTTTGAAAAAAAAATCAGCACATTTTTCCACCAAAACACAAAAGTGGGTCCCACCCATAATAAAAATATTTAATTTTTGAAATTTCAATAATTCATAATAAATAGCCTTTTTATCAGAAAAATACGAATTTTATGTCCATTCCATAGGAAATTAAATTCTCTAAAACTTTGTAGCTTTAAGTTTTTCCAAATTCCAAATAAAAAATGCCTGAAATCCACATACGGGCAATTTTTAATACCTCCATTCCGATAAAATACTAATAAAACACCTCAGCATTAATTCCTTCATTTATATCCACACAAAATAAATATTTCCCTATCCATCCACATAAAATAAATATTTCCTTATCATATAAATCAATAATTAATTATTCACAAATAATATTACAGAATCACAATTATGACAACCAGATCGTTCCTAGGAAAGAGGGGCCTTTCCGATAAGGATTTCTCCTTACTGGCGCGCAATTAGGTAACCAAACCCCTTTTCTACATAAAACATCCTTAGACATTATCAATAATGATATCTAATAATATTATTCAAATAATATGAATTATTGATCTGATAATGGGAAATAATGTGCAATGACAATTATTGAAACAACAATAATATAAAATATCATCGCAACAATTATTGAATAAATAAAATAAAATATTAAACAGTAATTATTGTAACAATTATTGAGTAGTGTCTTCTTACGTAAGAATCAATAATTTAAAAATAATGTGCAATATTGTGTGATACTGTGCAACCACGCGTATTACTATATTTTGACCACCAGGTAATCCAACAGTGTTAACGGTAACACTTACGCCATTATTTATAAAAAGTTAAACTTGTTGTTTTCTTCATCCGACCGTTTTTCGTTATGGGGCCCACAAATGGCTATGCCATCTTACGAATATTCCCCAACAACAAGAATATTCCATGACCAAACGAATATTCCCTGACAAAATGAATATTTTATAACCACTTGCTTATTTTGCATAATTTGCACATTTCACCCATTACCAAAGCATTATATCAAATTAACTCCTTATTATTTCAAGACAATGAATAGAGGAAATTCAATTTTATTTATAATAAGTTGGGGTCTTACACTCATACTCTATTCTGTGCTTATAATCTAGCTTATAAGGACGTAACACAGATACATGAAGCACATTATGTATGCGTTCCAAGTCTGGAGGTAATGCTATCATGTAAGCTACCTCTCCTACTCGTTTTAATATCTCAAAAGGTCTTCTAAACCTTGGACTTAACTTTCCCTTCTTTCAAAAGCGTATCTTTCCTTTCCATAGAGATACCTTTAGAAATACATACGAGCCTACTTCAAACTCTCTGTTTACTCGATGAAAATCTGCAAACTTCTTATGTATATCTTGAGCTGTTACCAAACGCATTCATATCAGCTTGACGATATCCGCTATTTGCTGCACCAATTCAGGTCCTAGCATTCGGCGTTCTCCCACTTCGTCCGATCACAATGGTTTTCTGCATTTCCTTCCATACAAAGCTTCATAAGGCGGCATGCATATTCTCGCATGATAACTATTGTTATACGCAAACTCTACTAATGGTAGGTGATCATCTCAACTACCCTTGAAATCCATGACGCAAGATCTCAACATATCTTATAACATCTGAATTGTCCTTTCGCTCTGTCCATCGGTTTATGGATGATACGTTGTACATAACTTCAACTACGTTCCCAACTGTTCTTGTAGACTTCTCTAAAAGTTCGATGTGAATCGCGGGTCACGATCTGACACTATCAAAATTGGTACTCCATGTCTAGAAATAATTTCCTTAACATAAAGTTTAGCTAACTGATCTAAGTTATACTTGACCCTTATTGGCAAAAAGTGAGCCGACTTCGTCAGCCGGTCCACTATTACCCAAATGGTGTCATACCCTTTCTGTGTAATTGGAAGTCCTACCACAAAGTCCATCGTGATATGCTCCCACTTCCACTCTAGAATCTCCAATAACTGTAACAAGCCACTTGGTCATTGATGTTCGACCTTAACCTTTTGACAAGTTAAGCACCTACTCACATATTTTGCTATCTCTCTCTTCATATTCGCCCACCAAAAACTCTATCGAAGGTCTTGATACATCTGAGTACTACCAGGATGAATCGAGTACCTCGAACTATGAGCTTCTTGTAACACTTCCTCCTTTAATTCTGTCTCATTCGAAACCCAAATTCTTCCTTCAAATCTTAATAACCCCTCATTATCAACACTACACTTTATCTCTTTTTCATCTGCTAACCGCTTCTTCATCTGGTCACACTCATCAGTTCTGAGTTGTACCTCCTTGACTTTCTCCAAAATAATCTCTATCTCGACTCACTCGGTAACTTCACCTCCAACTCCATTCTAGCTATCTCTGTTATTAACTCAGTTTGAGCCGTTAACATAGATAACTTTTCCCGACCCTTCCTACTTAAGGCATCAGCCACTACATTAGCTTTTCCAAGGTGATACAAGATATTGTAGCCGTAATCCTTTATCAACTCGAGCCATCTCCTTTGTCTCATATTTAAATCCTTTTATGTGAAGATATATTTTAGACTTTGATGGTCCGTGTATATCTCACATTTCTCTCCATAAAGATAATGTCTCCATATCATTAAGGCAAACACTACCGCGGCCAGTTCTAGATCATGAGTATGATAAACTTTCTCATAATCCTTCAACTGTCGTGATGCATACGCAATGACCTTTCCATGCTGCATGAGCATGCAACCAAGTCCTCTATGCGAAGCATCGCTATAAACTACAAAATTTCCTATATCATCGGATAAAGATAATACAGGTACTTCACTCAACCTTTTCTTTAGTTCTTGAAAACTATCTTCAAACATCTTCGTCCACTTATACTTCACTGTCTTCCTTGTCAAATTAGTTAACGGAGTAGCTATCTTAGAAAAATCTTGGATGAATCTTCGATAGTATCCCGCTAACCCTAGGAAACTCTGCACCTCAGTCGGCATTTTCGGTTGTTCCCAATTAATTACTGCTTCCACCTTAACTGGATCTACTGAAATTCCATCCCGGCCGATAACATATCCTAAAATTTGCACCCTTTCTAGCTAAAATTCACACTTAGTGAATTTAGCATATAACTTCTCCTTCCTTAGTGTCCCCAACACTATTCTTAGGTGTTTAGAGTAATCTTCTGGTGTCTTAGAATAGACTAGAATATCATCAATAAATACCACGACGAACTTGTCCAAATATTGTTTGAACACTCTGTTCATCATATCCATAAATGCAGCTGGTGCATTTGTCAACCCAAATGACATCACCAGAAACTCGTAATAACCGTAACAAGTTCTGAATGCTGTCATAGGTACATCCTCCTTCCTAACCTTCAACAAGTGATACCCCGTCCATAAATCTATTTTATAAAAATACTTTGCCCCTTTCAAATGATCAAAAATATCATCGATCCTGGGCAATGGGTATTTATTATTTATCGTTAACTTGTTCAACTCTCGGTAGTCGATACAAAGTCTCAACGATCTGTCCTTCTTTTTGACAAACAGTACCGGTGCTCCGCATGGTGAAACACTCAATTGAATGTACTTTCTATCTAATAGTTCTTGTAACTGAACCGTCAGTTCCTTGATTTCTATCAACGCCATACGATACGGTGCCTTTGAAACTGGTGCCGCTCCTTGCACAATATCTATTACGAATTTGATCTCCCTATCTGGTGGAAGACTTGGTAATTCGCTTGGAAATACATCTACAAATTCTTTGAGTATAGGTATTTGTTCCATCGTTGCTCCAACTCTATAGGTATCAACAATGTGGCACAAATACGCAACGCATCCCTTCCTCAACAATTTTCTTGTTTGTGTCATGGTAAGACAACACAAATGTCCCGACGATCTATTACCGTAAAATACTACACGAGGTTGTCTTAACGTTCTAATGTTTACACATTTCTTTTGGCAATCTATTATTGCACCATGGTTAAACAACCAATCCATCCCGAGAATTACATCGAATTCTCCCAACTTTATCGGTATCAAATCTATAGATAATTTACAACCTCGTATATCCACACAACAACTCCTATGAATATCTTCAACAGGAATTATTTCTTCATTTGCTACCTTGATAATCAAAGGTACATGCAACTTTTCAGAAGTAATCCTAATCATCTAGTAAAATCACATGCTATAAATTAACAAGTAGCACCCGAATCAAACAACATCCCCTGATGCAACTACTCACTGCAGAATAACATTCATCTTACTTACTCATTATAAAATAATTTTATTCATTATTTAATCAAATAAAAGTATTTACAAATTATTCAATTTTCTCGGTCATTATAACTATCCAGTAGGTTGCAAAATTTTGTGGCACTGCAGCGCGACTTGAAGTACAAATTCTAGCTGGTTCCTGCACATGCCAAGTCCAAGATAAGCTATCACAACTTTCAAAGCACACAAAAACTATTAAAACCCACATAATAACTAGATTAACTCTAACTACTATATACACAGTAACAACATACTAGATAAACATGTTACCAACAGACTATATTAACATGCATACTAGATAAAACACTACAATAATAAACATACTGAAACCTATGCTAACAAACTAAAGATAAAAGATGCAATGTAAAACTAGACAGAAGCAAAGAGAAACAGAAAATTTTATACTGAGATGGGATTGCCTCCCCACCAAGAGCTTGATTTAAAGTCGTTGGCTTGAAATTTCCCCCCGTCTTACACCGAGTCAACCAGTGTAATGGAAGTGTTCTAAAGATCGACCTCGCTGCCCTAGTAGTGTTTAGGGCATTGCCCATTCACCTTAAAAGTTTTTTCAGAGTTTGGGTCTTCAACCTCAATTGCACCATGAGGATATAGCTTGGCTATTATGAACGGCCTCGACCATCGGGTCTTTAACTTCCCGGGAAACAGTTTCAATCGGCAGTTGAGCAGTAGTTTCTATCCCGGTTCAAAATCTCTTTCCACTATCTTTTTGTCATGCCATCTCTTTGTCTTCTCTTTATACAACTTTGCGTTTTCATACTCTTGGAGCCGAAACTCGTCTGATTCATTCAGTTGTAACAATCTCTTCTCCCCCGCTGTATCCAAATCAAAGTTGAGCTTTTGAATCGCCCAATAAGCACTGTGCTCCAATTCGACCGGGAGATGACATGTCTTACCATACACGAGCCTATATGGCGACATTCTGATAGGCGTCTTGTAGGCAGTACGATACGCCCACAAGGCATCATCCAGCTTTTTAGACCAATCCTTCCTGTTAGGGTTCATGATCTTCTCTAGAATTCAATTGACTTCCTTATTTGATACCTACGCTTGTCTACTTGTGTAACGAATGATAGGCGGTGGAAATTTTATGGGATACCCCATATTTAGCGAGAAGGGCTTTAAAGTAATTATTGCATAAATGTGAGCCCTCGTCACTAATAATTGTCGGAGGTGTGCCAAATCGGGTAAATATATTCTTTCTCCAGAAATTCAGCACGAACTTGGCATCATTTGTAGGCAAGGAAATGGCCTCCACCCACTTAGAGACATAGTCCACAGCGACTAGTATATAGCGATTGTTGTACGGCGATGGAAATGGGCCCATGAAGTCTATGCCCCAAACATCTAATAGTTCTACCTCCAGAATATTTTGCAGAGGCATTTCATTCCTCTTTGAAATGGTTCCTACTCTCTGGCAATTATCGCAATTCGATACTTAAAGATGAGCATCCTTAAACAAAGTCGGCCAGTAGAAAACAGATTGGACCACCTTTGTTATTGTTCTTTGCCCACCAAAATGCCCTCCATGGTTCGATGAATGACAGTGATGGAGCACACCCTCAATTTCTTCCTCAGGCAGACATCTTCGAAGAATTTGTCTTGCACATTGATTGAACAGGAATGGCTTGTCCCATAGATAATTCTTCGCATCATTTAAAAATTTCTTCCTCTGTTGATAGCTCATGTTAGGGGGTAGCACATTACAAGCGATAAAATTTTCAAAGTCTGCATACCACGGTGCTACGCTTTGAACAACATACAACTACTTATCCGGGAATAAGTCATTGATATCTATCTCGCCATCCCTCAAATGAGTTAGGTTTTCCAATCTCGATAAGTGATTTGCAACTTGGTTTTCAGTTCCTTTTTTATCGTTAATCTCCAAATTAAATTTTTGGAGGAGAAGGACCCATCTAATCAACCTTGGCTTAACATCTTTCTTAGAAATAAGATATTTGATTATCGAATGGTCAATATACACGATAACCTTGGTTCTGATGAGATATGAGCGGAATTTATCAAAGACATATACGACTGCCAGAAGCTCTTTCTCAGTTGTGGTGTAGTTAAGCTGAGCATCTGTCAAGCTTTTACTGGCATAGTATATCATGTGAAACACCTTGCCCCTCTGTTGTCCCAACACTGTTCTAATAGCAAAGTCACTAGTATCGCACATAAGTTCAAACGGAAAGGTCCAGTCATGAGCCACTACTATAGGAGTTGAGATGAGTCTTTCCTTTAACAATTTAAATGCATTGTTGGGTAGATTCTAAATTAAACTCCACAACACGCAAGTATACATGGTCAACAAGTAATAAAGTGATGAGTAGAGTATCGTTCCCACAAAGAATTAGTTAAAAAGAATTACCAAGTACTAAATTATAACCAGTTACTAACCTATAACCAATTTAATCTTATTTAAACAAATAATTTAATATTTTAATTTAAAATAATTAAATAAACTATTACTACCTATCCCTATAATGAAACAAGATATTGAAGACTGAGACTACAATTTCACCTATTGCTTTATTTAAATCAACACACTTCATGTTAAGCCAAATTACTTATACCGGATTGTTAATCAAGAACACGAAAGTAAAATATGGCCATCTCTCAACGCACCATACTCATATCAAATCAAATCAACAGATGATAGAATCAACTTGAACACCCTAATTAACTAATCCACTATATCTCTATATGAATTACAATTAACAAGGGTTTAAGTACAAGTTCTTATTAGATTCCAAGCAATGCTTTGGTATATCTCTATCCTAAGCACAAATCATGAATTCCAACTCCATGTAGAATAAATAAATACATGCTATTATGATCAGATCTTAACCCATAATCTGTCTCTCGAGTTCATATGGATTATCACAGTAATTGTTAGCTAGGCAATTAAGCAATTAAGCAATTAAGGGCAAATCATAATAGACAATCCAAATATAGCTAATAAGACTAACAAGGAAGTATATTAAAGAAAACTACACAATAAGATCCATAGTCATCTAAAGACATAATTTAATTCATAACTGAAGTAGAATTCATCATCCAAAATTTGACTAAGAATTAAAAGATACAAATAGATAAGAAAAGAATTTAGAATTGAGATAAACAAATCTGCATTCTCTTGCTTCCAATCTAATTCTCCAATGATGACGAATAGCATCAATCTTCAGTTCTAATCTAATCTAGGGTTCCTAATCTAAGAGAAAAAGTAAAGATGATTTTAATAGAATTCTATCCCAAGAGGGATTTAATGGAGTCTTAGAACTAGCCTCCCAATCCAAGTTAAAATCAAGTATTTATAGTCCCAATGGAAACCCTAGAAAATTAGGCAACTAACAATCATATTCTGGCTCAACTTGGACAACATAACACCCAAATTAGCTTTCTCCCCACTGACGGCACAGCGCCCCAATCTTTCTCTAGGCCAATTTGGGCACACCCACTTTCTGTTGGTAGAAATTACGATGTTACAAGCGTGCCTCGTCGTTCTTCTAGTGCATACTGTCTTTCGCTTCTATTTTCTATTACAATGTCCTTTGGTAAAACAGGCATAACTTTTGATCTATTAGGAGTTACGGGGCCTACCACCAATCAAATCAAAGATATCGACGAGATCTACAACTTTTATTCTTTGAGAATTGATAGATTCTGGTCGAATCAGGGTTAAAATTGGGATTGAAGTAGATACTATGTAAATTACAAGCAGGAAAACTTTGAGATTTAATCTTTGTTGCTAAAAAGGCCATAACTCTCGCATCCGACCTTCGATTGGGACAATTCAAGATATTCCAGAAAGCTAAAAAGTAGATCTACAATGAAATCTAAGTTCCAAGCCAAGAACAGGCATCCAACTTAGTGTTAAAAGCCATGCTATATTCCTTTCTTGCATTTGCTTGCATATTTTAGTCCAAAAGATGTCCGAATTGCTTTCCCTTGCTTCTTCATGCCAATGTCGTGTCATAGCCTACAAAATAACATAAAATGTATAAAATGAACACACAACACTTAAAAACCAACCACAATATTAAGCTCAAATTCACTCGATTCTTGGGTATAAAATCCACCCATCAAACACCCCCAAACCTAAACCTTTGCTTGTCCTCAAGCAAAACAAAATTAAGATAACATACTAAACACTAATGGAAGCACAAATTAAGCAATCAATCCTGACAATTAGATACACATATACCTCAATGATAACCCCATGACTTGCATTTGATATTCAGTTAGTGTGCTTGAATTCAGAAAATAACCAACGGTATATTATGAAAGTGACTATGTCAACAATTAATCAATAGATGATATCTAGTTTAATGCACAAAACAAGGTAATCCAATATCATCATAGGTCAATATCTAAGATACCACGGCTTGAATGCTCAATCTTAATGCAAAGTGCTATATGAATGTTCCTATTAACACAATTCTTAAATGAATGCATTTTTGTTTATAATTTATATGTGTATGAATGAATGATACTAATCAAATAGCGAATAAATGACACCAATGAACAAAACTTATTAACTTCTCAAAAATAAAATAAAAACTAACAGAAATCAATAATATAAGAAATAACTAACCAATCAAATCCCCCCAAACTTAATTCAAGTAATTTCCTCATTACGTTAATAAAAAAAAAAGTTAAGTGTGAGGACTTCATTGAAAATATAGTAATCTTCCTCCATGTCTGCTAAGTTTGGAGAATAGGCTAGGCACATTAGAATGAATCGGACACCAAACTTGGATTAAACTTGACTAACATGTGAACACAATATAAGTAAGTTTATTAAATCCTAGTAACTAAACAATTATTAACTACTAAAAAAAAAAAAAAAAAATTAAACTTGGGTTGCCTTCCAATAAGCGCTTATTTTAGAGTCGTCAGCCCGACTTTGTCTAGTTAATGTTATCCCATTCCTCTATGAAGGTTGAGGAATTCTCCATCCATTAGGAGCAATGTAGCATCTGGGAGGTTCCCTAGAGTGATAGGCCTGAAATCAACCCCAGCCATCTTGCTTTTTGTAGATAGGATCCCATTTATGAACATCTAGCAACTAGGTGTTTTCTCCATTATGTCTGTGATTTGAATGGGGCATTGAGGCTCGTCAATCATAATGGTCTCTTCATTTACTATCTCATTTTCATTACACCATGTCACTAACATTGCATTAGCACTCATGTTATAAACAATATTTCTGATGATATGACTACCAAGTGGGCATAGTTTTGCAAATCTAACTAGATCCTTGATCTTTGGCGGAGAAGGCACTTGGGGGACCAAAAACATCGGCTCATCTTTGTTGGTACTCGCGTTAGTTCTTCACCGACCTTGTTTTCATTATCCCCACTTGTCTCTTCTTTTTCATCATCTAGTGGCTCATCTAGTTGTAGATTTGGTTTGGGCACTTCGTCAATCTCGAAATCCATGTCATAACACCAATTATTTTGAGGACAATTGTTCACAGCTTTGAACAATTGATCTAACTGATTCTGAAGATTTTGAATTGATCTCTCTTGATTAATCCTCCTCTTCTCATTTGATGCTACAAACTTGGACAACAATTCCTTCACCCCTGAATTATCTGTCTCAGTTTTGGAATCCATGTATTGCGGACCATGTGTGGAAGTAGTGATGAGTTGTTCCATCTGGTTCTAAAAATTATGACTCGATATTTTTTGACTCATTGTAACACCCCCAAATCTAGGTACTTCATTCCCACAGGATCCGGTGTTCACTTAATCAAACATTCATATCTAACTACCCAATCACAATAAAACTGGATAAATAAAACCTTTCCCATTAAAGGGTTACATAATAAAATCTCCCAGGTTATCTAACCTTTAATTACAATCATTCAATGCAGAAATTAAATAAACATCATTAAACCAAGTCTAAGATCATCATAATATAAATCTAACTTCTCAATCAGAGTAAAATTACAAGTCTTCATCACTTGCACATTTTTCCCTTTCCTTTGCTAGACGAAGGTTCATCTACCTTCTCTTCTTTAGCTGCAATGAGTTTATAAATATGCAAGAGTGAGCAAAACAATTGCTCACTGGATACAATATGAAATCAACAGAGTATAGTAATAATAACTTGCCAATAATAGGCTCATCAACAATGAATAGTACTCTATCATCTATAATCAGAAACTGAAATCCAAAATGTGGAATAAATATCACTGAGGGTCATAAGACCATGAACTATGTCCACAGTTGCGAGTAATCTTTCAACTCCAACTTTAACAGTCATATAAGACTATAAGGACTTCTCGTGCTTGGGGGATCAAATTTCTCGTACCATGTATTGTGCACAAACATTTAATGCTACGCGTAAGTTAACCCCTAATCATAACATTAGGGTTGTTCATCTCAATATTTAGAGTACAAGTCCGCACCAAAGGAAGTTTGATTTGGATAAGCTTTCAGGGTAATTTGGAATTCAACGAACATCAACTAAGGATTAGTTGAATGAAACCAAGAACATTTCACTATAGAATAATCATGATTGAATCAATCATAGTAAACTAAAGTCATGCTTTAGGAATAATCTAAGAGCATACAATTTGAATAACTATAACACCTTGCTTGAACAATACTAAGCCAAGGTTAATTATAATTGAATACTAAGCATGCATAACAATTTGATCGATAAAAATGTTTAATATTAGAATATATAAATTTGCATGCTAAACAAAAAGTTAAATACAAGAATAACTTGCTCAAGAATAACTTACATCATTATATTATAATCGAATTGAAAACCATAATTAGTTCAATAAGATAAATGATTAGAAAAACTTGCTCAAAGAAAATTTAAGCGATTGCACATTTCTAAAAGTAGAGTTAAAGAACTTGCCTTGCTCGTAGGCTAAACCAAATCAATACGAATCACAATATCCTATAAACATATGTCATCATGACATAATTAGTCATTACCATCCTTACAAACATAACTAAGTACGTTCATCATTTAAAATTGGATTTTTAATCACATAATCGATTTATAACATAAGTTAATTGTTAATAAAATACTTATTCATAGTATAGAAATACTAAAATCAACATTTAGCAGTCCTACTATCATCACATAACTTTTCTTAAAATTTCATGTACAAAAAGTACACTGTTAGACCATTCTTTAACTTCATGTTGCATGGCATGGCATAACAACTGCTGACACGATGATCAAGGCTACAAGGCCACGCTGCGGCATGAGAATGGCGTCATGCAATGACTTTCACAAAAATCTTTATAAGTCCGTCGTGATGCCCAATTGCGAGACCTCGGCAAAATTGACCCTCGAATCGCACGAAAAAAGTAATTTTGGCCTACAAGCTCGTTTCTAACAGACTAATTAGCACATAAATCATATAGAGACTTCATGTAAACATATTTCAAAAACTCTAAACATGATTCCACCCATACAACAACATAAACAACAAAATTAACACACCCAAATTCACTGTTTTTGGCTAAAACTCATTTTTTTATATTTTAATGAAAATCAACACTGTAACTTTTGTTTTTCAACCAAAACCACTAATTCAAAGTGTCTTTATCAATGATTATACATACTCTAACAAATTAAACGATCAATTTATCAACTAAACCACTAATTCACCCTCAATTTCTACCTTAAGCTAAACAATATATTTTCATAAAAAGTCTCTGTAAAAACATTTTCTACACAAATTACATATATATCATCAATTCATTGATTATAATCATATATAACCTATGAAAATAACTTAAGAACAATGGTTTATCATATGAACACACATAAAATCAACAATTATCCTATCACAAGAATTTCACAAAGAAAATGTAATATCCTAGATTTTTCCATGTAATTAAACAATTTCAATAAACAAACTTATGTGTATTCTTATGTGACAATTATTTTTAGATGAATTATTTATTTTTATTATATGTTATGTGATAAGATGCATATTAATGGTTGTTACGGTTAGACCAATTATTTAAATTGGTTAAGGATGGAATTAATTCTAATTAATTTCGTGGGATGACTTACAAATATGAGTTTGAGTTTGGAGCGGAATTTAGAGACGTGGTCTGCGTATTTGAGTCCGAAACGTCGAAATTAGGCTGGATAGACTGTAACCACGAAAATGTGTCATGAAAATGAGACATGCCTCATAATATTTTTATATATCCACCATTCTCTTTTAAAATGCTCTTATTTATAGATATATGGACTTGGAAGTTTCATAACGTAAAATATCACATATAGTCAAATCTCTTCTCTTGGAACTTTATTAGATATAATATTATCTTAAATTTAGCCCAAGCACACTTTGGAGCGACGAATTGTCAACTACGAATTTTGAAGTTGAGTTTGACGAAACGGAGAATTCCATGACATCCGGGACGTCGACTTTAGTAGAAATCGATATAAGTATCGACATGTGTGGCTACGGAGGGCAAAACGGTCAAAATCGGTATTTAAATGATTAAAATAACATTATAATGCATTTGTTTAATTGGACAGGAGCTGGTGGGGTCTTGTGACACATAATATGGGACAAGGAGGGAGAGTATATTCGTATATAGTAATAAGGAGGACGAAAGGTGATAACTCCTTATTAAACTATACATAATAAGCAAACCTTTTCATGTTCCTAACTTCCCCCCCCCCCCATAACTATATTCAAGTGGGATAATTATGCATGTAACTGATGATGGGAGTGGTGAAGGGGCTGGAGAGAGCAACTCTATCAAGTTATATATATATACACCCAACAAAAAAATATTTTACTTTGCAAAAATTCCACCAAGATACAAAAAGAAAGAGAAATTGAGAGTAATAGATGTTGTGGTGATTTCTGGATATTTTGGAGAGTCTAAGCAAGCAAGGAGTGAGTCTCTAACAGATTAAATCAAGAGGAATTCGCCAAAGAGGTAAGCTATGAACCCATTCTCTATGTTCTTCTAAAACTATGAGCTAATATGCATAGGAGACCTTTATAAATGGTTTGTTTTGGAGTATGTGATGTTGTGTAATTGTGGTCTGATTGTTATGGTTTAATAAGAACATAAGTTCTGGACAAATCATGTCATGTATGCTTTAAAAATCCAAAGAGTTATGTCATGCATGATAAGTGTTTGATATTATGCATCTTAGTTGCTAATTTGATCAAAACATGAAAAGTTAGAGAAATGAATTGTTGTAACATATATATATATATGTTATTAGAAGTGGTCTGGATAATAGGAATCAAACCCATGCATGCTATAATCAAAATCATGATTTTCTCAAAAGTTGGGTTAAACTAGTTTGCATGATTTTTCAGGATTTTTGGTCACTCGAAATCATGTCTTAGAAAATCCATTTGTTGCATGTAATAATTTTGTAAAATAGTATGTAGCATGAGGTATAACATGTCCAAATTTCATTCGGATCAAAGCTATATTGAGCGAGACATGAAAATCGTAAGGTCGCAAAATAAACATGTTAGAAACCGAAAAAAAAATTGTGAACTGCTGACCCTAAGGACAAATTCGGGGCTAGCTACAGTTTCCAAAAACTTTTGGGCTTTTGGGTTATTATAGTACACTGAATAAGCTTTCCATAGACTCTGGAATGAACTAATTCCAACTTTGGAGCAAGGAGTTATGACTTTTCAAAGTAGTTGCGTCAAATCTGTCCAACAAATTCGGAGAAGTCTCCTTGCACGGATTTTCTGGAATTTTGTGCTTGGAATTTGAAGATGGTCCATGAACGAAAGTTATAGCCCCAGAAGTTAGCTTCGTGTGGGCGTAAGAATCGCTCAAAAATGTTTTAAAACAAATTAGTTATGACTGTTTTAGCGAGGTATGGTAAAGCTGAGAAAAAAAATAAAAAATAAAAACTGTTATGTTGGACATTTTTAAGTTCTGTTTTGGGCTGCCTATGATGTCGAAAATGGGTGGCATATATTGTCTAAATATATTCTCTTATGATGTTTATAGCATATCCAATAGGAGACCCTTATACTTCAAACTAGATTGTGTATGAATGGTGATTAACGAGACTCATGTGATTAGGTTATGTAAAGGTTAATTGCTAGCGTTAAGTGTAGCAGGCTTATCAGGCAAGTTTCATAACCCTAATTTCTTTTGGGTATTTATTAAATCCTTACTAATATTATCGCAGTAAGGGTAAGTATTGGACTTGTGTTAGTTATTTATTCGTCCAAGTTTATTCGTTTAAAAGTCATACAAACTCCAATTATCTTACAAGTTTTTTCAATGGTTATTCAGTTATTATTCTAACGGCTATGCTTTTAAGTTTCATGTCATCATAGAACTGTTTCTATGTATGTTCCTAGCCTTTGGTTCCGGCTAGTTATTATTGATGAAAAATGATTTAAAACACATCTTTCGAAGCTATTGAATGTTTACCAATCCAAGTTGCCTTGGTGAGGTCTCACATGATTACTAAGATGAACAACCCGAATGAACGGGAAAAAACAGATGTCGGACAAATTGTCACATTTATGCTTATGCATTTTAAACTTAATACATGTGCACAACGTAGGGTACAATGGGCTGATCACCTGGCGTACTTGCAGAGATCGTTTACAGTCTACACTCCTTAGTATGATATTGAAAATTCTTAATTTCTTATTCTCGATGTTCTTCTTTAACACTTGATAATCTTTCAACTGTTGAGATCTAGTAATTCAAATGCCTTTATCCTGATGTTTATTTCCCATTTATTCCGTATACTTGCTGGGCAATTTGTGCTCATTCTTGTTTAAACCTTTCAGTTAAGGGTGAGAAGGCTGAGGGTTCGGGCAAGGACAAGGGAAAGTCCAAGATGAAGTGATGTTAATGGTTATGTAATAAATTAATTATTTCCGCATATGTGTATTGTAGCGATAAACGCTAACACTAAGTTCCAGTATGTTTTAAGGTTGTAAAGACTTGGGATTTTATTTTGAATAATTATGTAATAGTTAATATTATTATTCCTTATTGTTAAGGTTTACTTAGTTAGATGATGGTGTATGTTGTATCGTGAGCACCAAGTTCTGTAATCGATGATTACACGGATTTGGGGGCGTCACAGGTTGGTATCAAAGCTGTAGGTTATAAACCTTAGGTAGGGGTACCTTAGGCTATAACCTTAGACAAGGAAGGTGAATACAATGAAAGCATAAGCTCAAATAGAGTTTGAACAATAAGAAATAATTTAAGAAATTTATAAAGAAGGGATGAAAACATGCGTGAGAGGATTCGAAGAAGAATATCACAGAGTTATGGAGTTACCCAACTCCAATAATAAGAATGTAAGGTGATAACAAATAGACAATGTCTATAAGAAGAGATTGGTAACGAAGTTAAGAATGAAAAGTTATAGTTAAGTATGGTACAGTTGTACTCTTTAGTAGTTGAGGTATAGTATCTGGGCTAAACGATTCCTTCATAGAGCGGAGGTATATACGAACTAGTAACTCGGAACCTAGTTTGTTGGTTGTTTGTGGGAAACCAATCAGCGTACCATATTGAAACTGTTAGAGACTCTATGTGTTCCAAGTGTAGAAATGGATACGTATGATGAAAGTGTAGAACTCGAATGAATTTTTGAGCGATGTAAATGAAGTTAGAAATTCTTAAAGGAAGAATTTTTTTTTATAAACAAGAAGAATCAAAGAGATATAAAGATAAGAAATGGGAGTTTCCTAACTCCAAAAGCCAAGATAACGAATAATGTCGTAGATGATGAAAAAGAGAAAGAAAGAAGATCGTAAAACAAAACGATCACGAGTTAAGAAAAGAATTTTAAGGGAGATGATTATAGAATAAGATCACGACGTGGTCTGTTTAAGTTATAAAAGAAAGATGGTCTATAATGTTTGAATAATTATAGCTTAATGCTATGAAGATGGAGTACTATGAAATAGTACGAGATAACTCATGAGGAGTTATAGATGATGTGATACGAGGAATTCGTATCGAGCAAAGAGTAAGTTATAAGGAAGATAGAGTTAGGTGGGATTTCAATTGAGGACTCATGTGATGGCTGAGTTGTACAAACCTTTGTATGAGTGAGGGTTTTGTGCTTGCACTCAGTTTATCACATTGATAATCATTGGAATGTTTGTGTCGCGTTATTTGCTATATGCCTGTTGAGAAGGTGATTCTTTTCTCATGTGTATAACAGATAGGTAGAGTATAGTTAGAGAATATAATAAGGTTAAGTGCGAGTTCTTAAAACTCATACTTATGGTAGGTTCGTGACTCATAATTATATGGTATGTTTTTGACCCCTCAGCGAATGGACGTCTATGGTCTAAGTAGGATAAGTTCTTAAACTCATATGATTGTGGCAAGTTCCTGAACTCATAACGTGTGGTAAGTTTGACGAACTGGGTATAGATAAATGTAAATAGAGTATTGAGGATGATAGAATAGATAGACCTATTAAGCAATGGATCATTATAGAAAGTGGAGTTAATGGTGGAAGCATAGGTACTCTAAATCTACTAGCTATGCTAGACTTTCGAAATTTATTGACTTCGTGCTGATGTTTACACTTCTATTTTCTTGAAAAACGTTGGATCAAATGATGGAACCAATGAGTTTTAACAACAATACTATTATTCGTATGTCTATGCTAATTGCTTCGGCTAGACAAAAATGATTTGTAATATATCAAAATGTATTTTATATCATTAATGCATCATGTAACCTGGTGCAAAGATGATAAAAACGATGGAGTCATCAATGTAGTATTACATAGTGTTGGATGTGATCTAAGGATCGTCAGCCCACTATGGTATGATGTAGTATGACAAAGTCACAAAATGACGGAATCCTCAAACGGACTGTAAATACAGTGCGGTATCATGACGTCATAAAAAGATTTTTGAGGTTTCTTTAAGATATGAGAATATATATATATACGTGTATATGTATATTTCGATTGACGTCCGAATTGTTGTAGAAGTCTATGCTATTTGATTCAGCTAGACGAATATTGAAAGATGTTCATGAAATTCAAGTATTCTTGAGAAGTTATGCCAAACCAAATTATTTTGGTGCGGATTCAGATGTTGAAAAGCTGAGGTGAACAACCCTGTAAAAAAGGGACATGTTATCGGAGACAATGGTTCCGAAAGTAACGCATATAGTCGTTACGATGTTAAGATGTAATACGTTGTGCACGACATAGGGGTACGATAGGCTGATCACCTAGAGTACTTGCAGAGAGTGTTTTCAGTCTATGTGATTGCTAAACATTCTGTTAAAGATGGTTTATGGTGGTGATGCACTGTTAAACCTGGAGAAGAGTTCAAGGTCCGTATAGTTTTATGACTGTTAAAGGTTCAAGTCGAGATACTTGATAACCTAGGGACGTAGTTCAAGGTCTTATGACCCCTCAGCATGATTTGAAAACTATAAATTCCTGTTATTCATATCGCTTCCCAATTATTGAGCAATTGAGGAAGATTCTTGTTATTCTAAAAGGTGAAAGTGGAAAGGATGAGACAATTAAGCAAAGCATAATAATTTCAAGAAAGAAATGAAATTTCGTAAAAAGAAAATGTGAAACTCTTAAAAGAGGATGAGGTGAGGAATATGATGATCTTAGAAAGATCCGTAGAGAAAGAATATGGTTGCAGAACCTAATGAATAAATAGATATTAACATAAAATCTATTTTGATAAATTGAATGAATGAAAATTAGTAAGTCAAAAAAAAAAATTTCGAGGACGAAATTCTTAGAAGAAGGGGTGAATGTAATGTCCCGAGAGTTTGAGAATATAGTATATGATAATGATCCTTAGGGAAAGATAATGAACGGGTCAAAGAATATGTAATACTCAAATATAATTGAGTCTAAGTAAATGTTATGAAATAAAACGTACAAAAATTGATTATCAAGAATGGTGGGAGTAGAAAATATAAAACATATATTAAGGTAATGTGTTGAAGTTATTCAACGAAGAGATTTGATAAAAACCTGGGTAAGGTAGGGTTTCGGTGATTCCGAGGACGGAATCCTTACAAGGGAGGGTGAATGTAATATCCTAGATTTTTCCATGTAATTAAACAATTTCAATAAACAAACTTATGTGAAATTCTTATGTGACAATTATTTTAAGATGAATTATTTATTTTTATTATATGTTATGTGATAAGATGCATATTAATGGTTGTTACGGTTAGGCCAATTATTTAAATTGGTTAAGGATGCAATTAATTCTAATTAATTTCGTGGGATGACTTACAAATATGAGTTTGAGTTTGGAGCGGAATATAGAGACGCGGTCTGTGTATTTGAGTCCGAAACCTCGAAATTAGGCTGGATAGACTGTAACCACGAAAATGTGTCACGAAAATGAGACATGCCTCATAATATTTTTATATATCCACCATTCTCTTTTACAATGCTCTTATTTATAGATATATGGACTTGGAAGTTTCATGACGTAAAATATCACATACAGTCAAATCTCTTCTCTTGGAACTTTATTAGATATAATATTATCTTAAATTTAGCCCAAGCACACTTTGGAGCGACGAATTGTCAACTACGAATTTTGAAGTTGAGTTTGACGAAACGGAGAGTTCCATGACATCCGGGACGTCGACTTTAGTAGGAATCGATATAAGTATCAACACGTGTGGCTACGGAGGGCAAAATGGTCAAAATCGGTATTTAAATGATTAAAATAACATTATAATGCATTTGTTTAATTGGACAGCAGCTAGTGGTGTCTTGTGACATATAATATGGGACAAGGAGGGAGAGTATATTCGTATATAGCAATAAGGAGGAAGAAAGGTGATAACTCCTTATTAAACCATACATAATAAGCAAACATTTTCATGTTCCTAACTTCCCCCCCCCCCCATAACTATATTCAAGTGGGATAATTATGCATGTAACTGATGATGGGAGTGGAGAAGAAATTTGAGAGCGAGTTCTATCAAGTTATATATATATACACCCAACAAAAAAATATTTCACTTCGCAAAAATTCCACCAAGATACAAAAAGAAAGAGAAATTGAGAGTAATAGATGTTGTGGTGATTTCTGGAGATTTTGGAGAGTCTAAGCAAGCAAGGAGTGAGTCTCTAACAGATTAAATCAAGAGGAATTCGCCAAAGAGGTAAGCTATGAACCCATTCTCTATGTTCTTCCAAAACTATGAGAGAATATGCATAGAAGACCTTTATAAATGGTTTGTTTTGGAGTATGTGATGTTGTGTAATTGTGGTATGATTGTTATGGTCTAATAAGAACATAAGTTCTGGATAAATCATGCCATGTATGCTTTAAAAATCCAAAGAGTTATGTCATGCATGCTAAGTGTTTGATATTATCCCTCTTAGTTGCTAATTTGATCAAAACATGAAAAGTTAGAGAAATGAATTGTTGTAACATGTATATATATGTTATTAGAAGTGGTCTGGATAATAGGAATCAAACCCATGCATGCTAGAATCAAAATCATGATTTTCTCAAAAGTTGGGTTAAATTAGTTTGCATGATTTTTCAGGATTTTTGGTCACTCGAAATCATGTCTTAGAAAATCCATTTGTTTCATGTAATAATTTTGAAAAATAGTATGTAGCATGAGGTATAACATGTCCAAATTTCATTCGGATTGAAGCTATATTGAGCGAGACATGAAAATCGTAAGGTCGCGAAATAAACATGTTAGAAACCGAAATAAATTGTGAATTGCTGACCCTAAGGACAAATTCGGGGCTAGCTACAGTTTCCAGAAAATTTTGGGCTTTGGGGTTATTATAGTACACTGAATAAGCTTTCCATAGACTCGAACGGACTAATTCCGACTTGAACAAGGAGTTATGACTTTTCAAAGTAGTTATACAAATATGTCCAACAAATTCAGAGCGGTCTCCTTGCACGGATTTTTTGGAATTTTTTGCTTGGAATTTGAAGATTGTCCATGAACGAAAGTTGTAGCCCCAGATGTTAGCTTCGCGTGGGCGTAAGAATCGCTCAAAAATGTTTTAAAACGAATTAGTTATGACTGTTTTAGTGAGGTATTGTAAAGCTGAGAAAAAAAAAGTAAAATAAAAACTGTTATGTTGGGCATTTTTAAGTTCTGTTTTGGGCTGCCTATGATGTCTAAAATGGGTGGCATATATTGTCTAAATATATTCTCTTATGATGTTTATAGCATATCCAATAGGAGACCCTTATACTTCAAACTAGATTGTGTATGAATAGTGATTAACGAGACTCATGTGATTAGGTTATGTGAAGGTTAATTGCTAGCGTTAATTGTAGCAGGCTTATCAGGCAAGTTTCCTAACCCTAATTTCTTTTGGGTATTTATTAAATCCTTACTAATATTATCGCAGTAAGGGTAAGTATTGGACTTGTGTTAGTTATTTATTCGTCCAAGTTTATTCGTTTAAAAGTCATACAAACTCCAATTATCTTACAAGTTTTTTCAATGGTTATTCAGTTATTATTCTAACGGCTATGCTTTTAAGTTTCATGTCATCATAGAACTGTTTCTATGTATGTTCCTAGCCTTTGGTTCCGGCTAGTTATTATTGATGAAAAATGATTTAAAACACATCTTTCGAAGCTATTGAATGTTTACCAATCCAAGTTGCCTTGGTGAGGTCTCACATGATTACTAAGATGAACAACCCGAATGAACGGGAAAAAACAGATGTCGGACAAATTGTCACATTTATGCTTATGCATTTTAAACTTAATACATGTGCACAACGTAGGGTACAATGGGCTGATCACCTGGCGTACTTGCAGAGATCGTTTACAGTCTACACTCCTTAGTATGATATTGAAAATTCTTAATTTCTTATTCTCGATGTTCTTCTTTAACACTTGATAATCTTTCAACTGTTGAGATCTAGTAATTCAAATGCCTTTATCCTGATGTATATTTCCCATTTATTCTGTATACTTGTTGGGCAATGTGCTCATTCTTGTTTAAACCTTTCAGTTAAGGATTAGAAGGCTGAGGGTTCAGGCAAGGACAAAGGAAAGTCCAAGATGAAGTGATGCTAATGGTTATGTAATAAAATAATTATTTCCGCATATGTGTATTGTAACGATAAACGCTAAGACTAAATTCCAGTATGTTTTAAGGTTGTAAAGACTTGGGATTTTATTTTGAATAATTATGTAATAGTTAATATTATTATTCCTTATTGTTAAGGTTTACTTAGTTAGATGATGGTGTATGTTGTATCGTGAGCACAAAGTTCTGTAATCGATGATTACACGGATTTGGTGGCGTCACAGAAAAATAGGAGAAGGGAAAGCTAAAGGAAATAGGAGAACACCTTGATTGTAGAAGATGATGGCTATCCCTTCTATTCTCAAGCTCCTTCTTCCCACTCTCTAGCCTTTCTTCCTCTCTTCTTCTTCCCTTCTTCTTCTTCCTCTGAGTTTTCTTTTCTTCTCTCTCTCTATCTAACGTACTTAACAAATAACGTATATAGAATATAATATATATTGATTATATAATATAAATACAAAACATATAACTGATATCAGTTATATGAGTTTTAAAAATCAAAAGCCATAAGGCTTGTTTGGTTACTAACTAAAAAATAACCCATTAATCCTAACACCTGCTTTGGTAAAACTTAAATAGATTAAAGACTTAATAGGCATTAGGCCTTGTTTGGTAAAATGGAATTAAAACTCCTTTAAGTTATTTTAATAACTACTTTATAAAAGGTTATTTGTCACACATTAATTTAATTAAATTAATCATAATAACAATTTATTAAATCACTTCATCACATAAATCAATACCACCAAAATTATAATTTCTATATAATTATAACTTTATTTAATCAACCAACAAATCCTTTTTAATTATAAATTCCAATAAAAAGAATATTAATTGAATTAATCAAAATTCTTTAACTTAATAATTAAATTAAATTAGCAAAATAATTAATTTTCCTTAATTATTTATTTAACAAATAATTAACAACATCAATTCAAATTTGAATAATTATTTATTTAACAATAAACACATCCATTAAATATTTAAATAATTCAATAAATATTTAATATAACAATTAAACTTCTAGAATGTTACACTCATCATGCTTTCCTCTTGGTTTGCTATGATCTTTGACATGAATTTCTCCAAGTTTGACTTTTCTTCTTGTGGCAATGGAATTGGATATGAGAATTCTGGCGTGTATGCTGGATTTAGGGCACAATATTGTTTTTGATAGTTATAGCTCCATGAAGAATTTGGGTGATACCCCCAACCTTGATGATAATTGGGATAAGCATAGTTGTTGAGGTAATCACCCCCATACTGTACTGGTCCAAATCTAACGATGCATTGATGACTCGCATGATTGCTAGCACAATAATTACAAACTATTACGATCTTTCACATACGTTGGGCTGCAAGAACATCCAACGTCTTCGAAAGTGTTTCAATTTATCCTGACAATGCAAAATAAGCATTGAGTCCATCAATTCATGTGTCCCTTAGTTGAGCCATATCCTTATATGGCCATTGATAAGCCAAGTCATTCATATAGGAAGATAATTAAAATAAAATAAAATATTTAAATTAAGACTAATTTGATTAAAATTAATGTTGGCAAAATTTATTAAACTAATTATCCGGCAACGGCGCCAAAAACTTGTTGGGTAAATTCTAAATTAAGCTCCACAACACGCAAGTATACGTGGTCAACAAGTAATAAAGTGATGAGTAGAGTATCGTTCCCACAGAGTGTAAGACCCCGAATTTTATGAAATGAAAGTATTCAATTTTCTTATAATTATTATTCTATTTAGTAAATGGTTATATTGATAAAAGGTTAAAGTTAAGGATGATATGTGAAAATTTTACAAAATAAGCAAGTTATCATAAAATATTCGTTTGGTCGGGGAATATTCATTTTATCAGGGAATATTCGTACGACGACACAATAATTGGTGGACCCCACAACAGAATAACTGTTGGATTTAGAAAGCGACAAAAATAACTTTTTATAAACATAACGACAAAAGTTTTACCGTTAAACTATTGAATACCTGGTGATAAAAGTACAGTAATACACGTGGTTGCATAGTAGCACACAGTATTGTACAGTATCTTTGATTATTGATGCTTACGTGAGAAGTCACTCAAGTTTACTCAATTATTGATTCAATTATTGTCACTGTATCATCTGCACAATATTTTATATTATTAAATCAATAATTGAGACGATAAAGTTATTCATATTATTCTTTACATTTTTGATAATGTCTAGAAAGTTCTTGTGACTCCCCCAAAATAGGTCTACATCACCCATCTTGAGTCGCCAAATACATGGTAAAATTCAAATACAAACTTAAATATACAAATGTCGTGTAAAATACGACAAAACATAAACTGAGAGTTTAAAAAAGAATATTGTCTTCTAGACAATATCCACTCTCAATGGAGTCCTCATAGACAGTATACAAACTCAAATTTAGTTCTCATTACATTTATTGTCACACTATTTAACAGAATGGTGAGGACTACTAAGACACCATCTCGGACCGACACTCCATTCCCTGACTAGTCCCAGCTATATTCTCATTTCCTGAAGAGAACAGTGAAGGAAAGGGTGAGCTCAACTAGCCCAGTAAAAAATATTATGACTAAGATAATGCAGAATAAATTATCATTAGTCTTCAACAATGTTAAACTGATAAAATACAATAGACATCAAGTTTAACTGCAGCGAACAAACAATCCATTAAAAGAGTCAAGTAGAGAATAAAATCTACTATCTTTTATGATTTAAAAAGTTTTTCATCACTTTTATCGCTGAGACTCAACTTAATAAATAATCCACATCATCAAATCATCCCTGCACTACAGGCCAATGATATTATTTAGTATCACGACCATGAATTATCCACGCACTACGGGCCAAAGATAATCGTGTTTTCATCAACGATCCTGATCATGCCATAAAACAATTCACCTTTGCTCCCTTGGCCGAAAAGAATCCATAGCCATAATCATACGAAAAACTTTCCATCAATGCACTACGGGCCAATAAAGACTTTTTCCACATCATTTATAACATTACGGTCATGATTATACCGAATAATCCCTAGTCATAAACATACCAAGTCATCTATGCACTACAAGCCACAGATGACTTTCGACAAAATATAAACATGAGGATGATGACAATGATATAAGAATTCAATAAAACAAGTTCAAGAATTAAATCATCCAAGAACTAATAACGTCCAAATTGTCAACATGATACTTCTTTATAGAGTAAAATTCAAAATAATATTCATGCACCAAAAATAATTTGGACAGAAAAGAATCAATTTTTTGTCGTAAAGAGTACCCCGTGAATAGTACTTCGGGAATAGTATCTCGTGAATACTAACCCAATATGAAAAGTACTCCAAATACCCGAGTGAATAATATTTGGGTGAATAGTAACCTGTGAATAGTAACTCGTGAATAGTATTCCAGTATGAAAAGTGCCCCAAATTCCCGAGTGAATAATACTAGAGTGAATAGTAACCAAGTGAATAGTAACCCGTGAATATAAACTCGTAATAGAAAATACCAAATAAAATAATATTTCATGATGAGTATAGAAGTCAAAACTTTAACCAACTGAGTATAATAAAGAATGGAATAACAAAAGAAATCACCATGCATGTGGTACTTAGCATAGACAGGTTATTCCAATAGAATAATAAATAACGGAACTAGGTCTGGCGTAAAACACACAGACATGATATTCCAACAGAATAATAAAGATGGAACTAGGTCCGGCTTAAAACGCACAGACAGGATATTCCAACAGAATAATAAAGACGGAACCAGGTCCGACGTAAAACGCACACACAGGATATTCCAACAGCATAATAAATAATGGAATAACAGAAGAATTTCACCAAGTATAGGGTAGCCCGCGTATACAGGTTATTCCAACAGAAAAATAAATAATGGAATAACAGAGGATTTTCACCAAGTATAGGGTAGCTCACAGATATCAAAAGTTATTCCAATGTAATAATAAAGAATGGAATAATGTAAGTTCTCTTCATGAATATGAAAAAAAAATACCCCTTACCTTAGAAATAAACTGGATACTAGAGTAGAGAGGGAGCAGACTTCTCTTCTTCTTTCTCTCTATAATTTCTCTCTATAATAATGGCTCTAAAGCTTTAGTGAATTGGTGAGAAATAAAGGAAGAATGAGCTTCTATTTATAGAAAAATATAGTTTCGATAATTGCACCTTTTGGGGCTCAAAAAATTACAGTACAATACCTCCAACTTTTCTTTCATTTTTAATTTAGTCCTGCAAGTATTATCAATCTTCCACCAACTCCCCTAATAGTAAATCATGTGAATCAATAGTAAAATCATATGACTCAATAGTAAATCATGTGACTCAATAGTTCTAAACATGTGAAAAAATTAATTACAATATAGTACATCCATCTATACCTCCATCTCTAACTTAGTCGTGCAAGTATTATCAATCTTGCACCAACTCCCCTAATAGTAAATGAATGTGACTCAATAGTACACACATGTGAACAAATAGTTATATAAGCAAGTGAATAAGTAGCAATTAATTTCTCATTTATCCGATAAATTATCCAATTTATCAATATAACCCCTAGACATCAATTATCATCGGAATAGATGTCGATTTCAACTAAAACCAATAATTCCAACACAATGGAACTATCAAATTCATCTTTAATTAACACGAACTTATTCATCATTAATATTATAACTCATAATACTTAACAACCAGGTCGTTCCCAAGAAAGAGGGGGCTTTTCAATAAGGATTTCTCCCTATTGGCGCGCAATTAGGTGACCAAACCTCTCCTTGGCATAACTTCTAGACATTGTAAATATTGCAATTTAATAATATGAATAACTTTGTCGTCTCAATTATTGATTTAATAATATATTATATAATGCAGATGATACTGTGACAATAATCGAATCAATAATATGAGAGATACTATAGCAATAATTGAGTATAACTGAGTGACTTCTCACGTAAGCATCAATAATCAATACCGTGTGCTACTATGCAACCAATGCCAGACATCGTACTTTTACTACCGAGTAGTTCAACAAGATTAACGGTAAAACTTCCGCCGTTATTTTCATAAAAATATTTTTATCGTTTTCTCAATTCGACAATAATTCTGTTGTGGGGTCCACCAATGATTGTGTCGTAGTACGAATATTCCCCGACACAAAGAATATTCTCTGACCAATCGAATATAATATAACAACTTGAATACTTTGCAAAATTTATAAATATTACCCACAACTATAACATTATATCAAATCCACACCATAATATTCAAAACAATTATTTTGAGAAATTTAAATCTTTATTCGTAAAATCTGGGGTCTCACAGTTCTGTCGAGGAAAGGGTTTGGTTACCTAATTTTACTATGCAACCATGCGTATTACTGTACTTTTACTACTGGGTAGTTCAACAGTTTTAACGGTAACACTTCCACAGTTATTTTTATAAAAAGATAATTCTATCATTTTCTAACTACGACAATACTTCCATTGTAGGGTCCACCAATGATTGTGCCGTCATATGAATATTTCCTGTTAAAACGAATATTCCCCGACCAATCGAATATTATATAACCACTTGCTTACTTTGTAAAATGTGTAAATATTACCCACAACTATAACATTATATTATATCCATACCATAATATTCAAAAATATAATTCGAGAGAAATTAATCTTTATTCATAAAATTTGGGGTCTTACAACCTCCCCTCTTATGAAATTTCGTCCTCAAAATTAGGGTACGTACCTGGTATATCGAAGTGGTGAGGATATGTTGACTTCATCTCAGATTCTAACTCCCATGTCATTTCTTCCATATCGTGGTTTCTCCACGAAACTTTAACTTGAGGTATAACCTTGGAGCGTAGAATATGATCCTTCTTATCCAAGATTTTAACAGGTAATTCTTCATACGTTAAATCTTCCTCTATCTCGGCTGGTTCTAATTCAATAATGTAGTTTAGGTCTTTCACATATTTACATAACATAGATATGTGGAAAATATTATGAGCACGAGACATACTTGTCGATAAGGCGAGTATATAGGCCACAGTTCCTACTCGTTCGAGGATTATAAACAGGCCAATGAATCAAGGATTGTGCTTCCTCTCTTTCCAAATCTCATAACTCTTTTCCATGGAGCAACACGTAATAATACATGATCTCCAATATTGAATTCCACGTCTTTTCGATGAAGATCAGCATAACTCTTTTATTGATCTTGTGAGGTTTTTATATGTTATCGGATCGTTTGAATCTTTTCTGTAGTCATACGTACCAAATCTGGTCCCAACAATGTTGCTTCACCCACCTCATCCCAGCATACTGGAGAACGACACTTTCTTCCATACAACGCCTCAAATGGAGCCATGTCAATACTTGCTTGATAACTATTGTTGTAGGAAAACTCCACCGATGGTAAGAACTTATCCCAACTTCCCTTGAAGTTAAGGACATAGAGTCTTAATAAATCCGTTTGAGGATGATATGCCGAACTAAATCGTAAATCTGTGCCCATAGCTTTTTGCAAACTAACCTAAAATTGTGAAGTGAATCTTGGGTCTCGATCAGAAACTATGGATACTGGCATACCATGCAATCTTACAATCTCGTTTATGTACATACTAGCAAGACGTTCAAGTGTATAAGTTTTTCAGATTCGGTAAAGAAATGAGCGCGACTTGGTCAATCTATCAATAATGACCCAAATCGCATCTATGCCTTAAGAAACCTTGGGAAGACCAGTAACGAAATCCATGGTAATGTGCTCCCACTTCCATTCTGGAATTTCAGGTGGTTGCAATGGACCTTTTGGCACTTGGTGCTCCGCCTTGACTCGTTGACAAGTTAAACACCTTGAGATAAACCCCGTTATCTCTCTCTTTATATTGCTCCACCAAAATGTATGTCAAAGATCATGATACATTTTGGTACTCCCAAGATGGATTACAAATGGTGTGTTGTGCGCCTCCATCATAATTTTATACTTCAAGTCAGAATCGTTAGGAACACAAAGTCTGGAGTTGACTCGAAGTATTCCTTCTTCATCGATTCTTGCTTCTGAAATAGCACCTTCTTGTACTTTTTTCTTCATACGCATCAGCTCCAGGTCTGTAGTTTGAACAGCTTTAACTTTATCGATTAAAGTCGGTTCTACTCGTATATTCGCTATCATTACATGGGTCCCTAGAGTCTTTAACTCTATCTCCATCCTTCGTAAGTTATACAAAATAGGTCTTTGCATTGACAATATTGCACTCGTACCCGCATATGATCTTCTATTCAATGCGTCAGCTACTACGTTCACTTTTCCAGGATGGTATTGGATGGTATGATCATAATCTTTCAACAACTCAAGCCATCGTCGTTGCCGCATGTTGAGTTCCTTTTGAGTGAAGAAATATTTGAGGCTTTTATGATCCGTATAGATCTCCACCTTCTCTCCGTACCGGTAATGCCTCCAAATCTTAAGCACAAAATGACTGCTGCCAACTCTAGATCATGAGTAGGATAATTCCTCTCATATTCTTTGAGTTGTCGAGAGGCATAGGCTATGACTTTCCCATGTTGCATGAGATAACATCCTAACCCTTTGCCAGAAGCATCACTGTAGATGACAAATCCCTCCGAGCCAGATGGTATTGTCAAAACAGGTGCTGAAATGAGTCTTCTCTTGAGTTCTTGAAAACTCTTCTCACATTCCTCGCTCACACCGAATTTTGTATCTTTTCGAGTCAGCTGAGTTAATGGAGTAGCAATTCGAGAAAATCCTACCACGAATCTCATATAATAACCAGCTAAGCCGAGCAAGCTACGTACTTCTGTCACTGACTTAGGTTACTCCCAGATTTGAATTGCTTCAATCTTTGTTGGGTCAACAGATATTCCATGATTTGATATCACGTGCCTAAGGAATGCAACTTCCTCAAGCCAGAACTCACATTTCTTCAACTTGGCATAAAGCTTATTTTCACGAAGCTTTTGAAGTATCAGCCTCAAGTGTTGCTCATGGTCTTTATGGGTTTTGGAGTATATGAGGATGTCATCAATAAAGACGACCACAAAGTGATCCAAAAATTCCTTGAATACTCGGTTCATCATGTCCATGAAGGCAGCAGGAGCATTAGTCAATCCAAAAGACATGACCAGGAATTCATAATGCCCGCATCGAAGTTCCGAAAAGCGCTTGAATGTCATCAATTTTAATCTTCAACTGATGATATCCGGAACGAAGATCAATCATTGAAAAGAATTTGGCTCCTTGTAACTGGTAAAACATGTCATCAATGCGAGGCAACAGGTACCTATTTTTAATGGTGATATGATTCAACTCCCGATAATCAATACAAAGTCGCATACTTCCATCTTTCTTCTTTATAAATAGAACAGGAGCACCCCAATGAGACGTACTAGGATGAATGAAACCGATGTCTAACAATTCCTGTAGTTGGGTTTTTAACTCCTGAAGTTTAATAGGAGCCATTCGATATGGGGCTTTGAAAATGGGTTTTGTACTGGATTCAAGGTCGATACAAAATTCAATTTCACGCTCTGGGGGTAGGCCAGGAAGTTCTTCAGGGAATACGTCAGGAAATTTATTAACAATAGAAATATAATTCAAATCTAACGTATTTTTATTTACATCTGTAACACGGGCTAAGAAAGCTTGACATCCGTTTTTCAATAAACGAATAGCTTTATGGCTTGATATGACAGTGATTGATTTTAGTGGTTTGGTTGCTTGAATTCGCATAATAGGTTGGTTAGGAATATAAAAGCTAACAACCTTACGAAAACAATCGATTTTAGCATGATGAGTAGTTAACCAATCAATCCCTAAAATCACATCAAATGCAAGTATTTTCAAAGAAATAAGATCGACAGGTAACATGCAGTTACCGATTTAAATCAAACAAGACTTATAAACCGTGGATGTAATGAAGGTTTCTCCCAACGGAGTTTCAACAGATAAGTCAAAGTCCAATTTCTCCGGAGTCAAATTTAAACGTTGAGCGCAAGTAGGAGAAATAAAGGAATGTGTAGAATCGGTATCAAATAAAGTATAAACTTCGCTAGAGTTTATGATTAGATTACCCATGATCACCTCGTTCGAATTCCTCGCTTTTTGGAAGGTTACGACAAGCGCTCTCCCTTGAACTACCGATTTAGTCTTTTCTAGGACACCCTTGGATGCCTCCATCCCAACTGGACTTGACTTTAGTGCATGACAAAATCGGGCTAGGTGACCTTCTTTTCCACAATTGTAACATGCTTTGGACTGCATCATGTAGTTTGGCCTTATGTGTCCTTCCCCTCCACATTTTTAACATACGACCGATGGTCGTTCTCCTTCCTTAACAATAGGTGCTGGTGCTGACGTCTTTCCATCATTATTGAATCTCCGCTTCTTGAAATGTCCACTCTTATTGTCATGGCCATGATTACCACCGAAGTGATTACCATTTCTGGCATGTTGATTCCCTCCACGCTTGTTGTCACCGCTTTGATGATTGCTACCACTTGTATTATCAACTTGTCGGTTGCTCTCTCTTGGTTGGGTTGACCCATTATCGCGCTCCAATAATTGAGCCCTATTCACAACATCCGAATACAAACACAGTTTGTGAGAAATTAGGTATTGACGTATCTCAGGTTTCAAATCTCTTAGAAACATTCGCGTCATTCTGTCCTCATTATCAACCAAGTGGGACGCAAACTGAGATAACTCGGCAAACTTAGCTTCGTACTACGCCACGGTCATATTTTTTTGCTCAAGCTTGATGAACTCTACCTCCTTCATGTGACGAATACTTTCAGGAAATTACTTGTCGTTGAAAAGTTCTTTGAACTTCTCCCAAGACATCTTCAATGCGGCAGCTCACAACATGAAGGTGGCAAAGGGAACCTTTTGCTCCTCGGAGCATCCCAAGACATCAAATATCTTGTTGATCTGCTTTATCCACGTCTCCACCTTAAGTGGTTTTGGCTCTCCAAAAAACTCTGGTGGTCCCAGCTCCTTGAACTGCTTAGCGGTAACCGTCCGAGAGTTGTCAGTGTTTCCACCTGTATTTTGGACAGGAGCCGCGCTCGCCTGATGTTGCATGAATTGCATAAAACCTCCGAACATCCCATCGTTCATCATTTGATCGTTGTTGTATACCTAAGGATTATTGTCTTCCTGTTGCACATTATCCTGGGTATTAATTTGTGGTGACTAAACAGTCTCATGTGCTTCATTTCTTATCTCAACATTTTCGGATGCCATTTTCAAATACTGCCACAAAACAATGGTTAATTAACATATCACATATTATCCCTATACTCTGACCGACCAATTAAATACCAAATAAACTTAGGTAGGTCATACTAGCGAAGGAATTCCTCGTCTCTCTCCTCCTAGTTCATGTCTCATATCTAAGCTAGGGATCATATCCCTAAGCTTTGATACCAACTGTGACCCGCATCCAAGACTTGGATAGCACCTCACAATGATACCTATCAACCTGCCACCGTTACTCACGGCGTTCCCTATGGAAAGTCTGGCTTCGGTGCATCCCAAGACTTGGAAGTCACAAGATAAAGGCTCGGGGCTCTTTTCTATGGCTTTGATACCAACTGTGACGCCCCCAAAATAGGTATACATCACCCATCTTGAGTCGCCAAATACATGGTACAGAATACAAATACAAACTTAATTATACAAACGTCATGTAATATACGACAAAACATAGCTGAGAGTTTAAACAGGAATATTGCTTTCTAGACAATATCCACTCTCAAATAGAGTCCTCATTAAATTTATTATCACACTATTTTATAGAATAGTGAGGACTACAATAACACCATCTCGGACCATCACTCCGTTCCCTGACTAGTCCCGGCTACGTTCTCATTTCCTGAAGAGAACAATGAAAGCAAAAGGGTGAGCTCAACTAGCCCAGTAAGAAATATTATAACTAAGATAATGCAGGATAAATTATCATTAGCCTTCAACAATGTTAAACTGATAAAATACAATAGACATCAAGTTTAACTGCAGCGGAATAAGCAATCCATTAGAAGAGTCAAGTAGAGCATGATATCTACTATCTTCTATGATTTAAAATGTTTTCATCATTTTTTATCGTTGAGACTCATCTTAAGAAATAAAGAATGGAATAACAGAAGAATTCACTAGGGATACGATAGACCGTACATACAGGTTATTCCCAACAGAATAATAAAGAATTGAACCAGGTCATACGTAATCCGCGCATGCACGGTGATATTCCAATGTAATAATAAAGAATGGAACTGTGTTATGCGTAATCCGCATGCATGTGATGTTCCAATGTAATAATAAAGAATGGAACCAGTCATGCGTAATCCACACAAATAGGATGTTCCAATGTAATAATAAAGAATGGAATAACAACAGAATTCACCAGCATGCGATAGATCAAGATGCATGTGTTATTCCAATGAATAATAAATAATGGAATAACGTAAGAATTTCACCATATATGCGGTATTTGCATAGACAAAGTTATTCCAACATAATAATAAATAATGGAATAACACTCTCACAGTATTGAAAGAAAATAATTCTCTTCATGAATACGAAAAGAATAATACCCTTACCTTAGAAGAAATTGGATATTGGAATAAAGGAGGTAACTGACTTCTCTTCTTCTTTCTCTCTATAATTTCTCTCTATAATAATTGCTCTAAAGCTTTAGTGAATTGGTGAGAAATGAAGGAAGAATGAGTTTCTATTTATAGGAAAATATAGTTTTGATAATTGCATGTTTTGGGGCGCAAAATATTACAGTACAATACCTTCAACTTTTCTTTCATTTTTAATTTAGTCCTGCAGGTATTATCAAACTTGCACCACCTCACCTATTAGTAAATAATATTAGTCAATAGTTTAATCATGTGAATCAATAGTTATAATCATGTGAAAATACGAATTACAGTATAGTACCTCCATCTATACCTCCATTTTTAACTTAGTCATTCAAGTATTATCAATCTTGCACCAACTTCCCTAATAGTATAAGAATGTGAATCAATAGTACACACATGTGAAAAACTAGTTATAATCATGTAAATTAATAGCAATTAATTGCTCATTTATCCAATTAATTACCCTATTGGTCAGTAAAACTTCCAGACATCAATTAATATCGAAATAAATGTCGATTTCCATTAACACTAATAATTCCAACACAATAGAACTATCAATTTCATCTTTAATCAAGATGAACTTATTCATCATTAATATTATAACTTACAATATTTAACAACTAGGTCGTTTCCAGGAAAGAGGGGGCTTTTCGATAAGGATTTCTCCTTATTGGCGCACAATTAGATCACCAAACCTCTCCTTGACAGAACTTCTAGACATTGTAAATATTGCAATTTAATAATATAACATATTATGCAGATGATACATAACTTCTCAATTATTGATTTAATAATATAACATATTATGTAGATGATACTGTGACAATAATCGAATCAATAATATGAGAGATATGATGCAATAATTACTGTAACAATAATTGAGTATAACTGAGTGACTTCTCACGTAAGCATCAATAACAAATACTGTGTGCTACTATGCAACCACTCATATTACTGCACTTTTACTACCGGATAGTTCAACAGTTTTAACAGTAACACTTCCGCCGTTATTTTTATAAAAAGATAATTCTGTCATTTTCTAACTACGACAATACTTCCGTTGTAGGGTCCACCAATGATTGTGCCGTCATACGAATATTCCCCGACCAATAGAATATTATATAACCACTTGCTTACTTTGCAAATTGTGCAAATATTACCCACAACTATAACATTATATTATATCCACACCATAATATTCAAAAATATAATTCGAGAGAAATTAATCTTTATTCATAAAAGTTGGGGTCTTACATCAAATGCACTCGATTCTTGGGTATAAGACCCACTCATCATATACCTAGGCAGGCTTTGTCAAACTTGAAAGACACGTCCTTTTCCAATAAGCTACATAGTGGCTTGGTAATTTTTGAGAAGTCTTAGATGAATCGTATGTAAAATCCCTTGACCCAGAAAACTCCTTACTCCTTTCACTAATGATGGTGGTGGAAGATTGTCGATAACATCGATTTTTTCTCTATCTACTTCAATTCCAAAAGCAGACACCTTATGCCCCAAAATAATCCCCTTTGTCACCATGAAGTAGCATTTCTCCCAATTCAACACTAGGTTTATCTCTATACATCTTTTCAGAATGGCAGTCAGATTTTGTAGACAGTCTTCGAAAGAACTACCAAAGACAGAAACATCATCCATAAAAACGTCGAGGGTCTGTTCCACCATATCAGAAAAGATGGACATCATGTAACGCTGAAATGTTGCAGGAGCATTACATAGCCCGAAAGACATTTTCTGGAAGGAAAAGGTCCCATAAGGACATGTAAATGTTATTTTCTCTTGATCTTCGGGTGTTATAACAATTTGATTATAACCAGAGTATCCGTCAAGGAGACAATAAAATTCGTGCTCAGCGAGTCTGTCGAGCATCTGGTCAATGAAGGGAAGAAGGAAGTGATCCTTGCAAGTGGACTTGTTCAGCTTCCTATAGTCCATACATACCCTCCATCCCGTAACCGTCCGGGTAGGAATAAGCTCATTATTCTCGTTTGACACTACTATCATGCCGCCTTTCTTTGGCACGCATTGGATGGGACTAACCCATGGACTATCTGAGATCTGATAGATAATGCCCGCGTTGTGACGCCCCCAAAATTGGTATACATCACCCATTCTGAGTCGCCAAATACATGGTACAGAATACAAATACAAACTTAAATATGCAACATGAGCTGTGAGTTTTAATACAAATATTGTCTTCTAGACAGTATTCAACTCAAAATAAGTCCTCAATACATTTATTATCACACTATTTAACAGAATAGTGAGGACAACTAATGCAAACATCTGGACCGTCAATCCATTCCCCGACAAGTCCCAGCTCTATTCTCATTTCTTGAAGAGAACGTTGAAAGAAAGGATGAGCTCAGCTAGCCCAGTAAGAAATATTATGACTAAGATAATGCAGAATAAATTATCCTTAGCCTTCAACAGTATAACAACTGATAGAATATAATAGACAACAAGTTTTAGATCAACAACTGCAGCAGAATAAGCAATCCATTAGAAGAGTAAAGTAGAACATAAAATCTACTATCTTCTATGATTTAAAAAGGTTTTTTATCAACTTTATCGCTAAGACTCAGCTTAATAAAAAAATCCACATCATCAAATCATCCTTGCACTACGGGCCAAGGATATTCTTTAGTATCACGACCATGAATTATTCATGCACTACGGGCCAAAGATAATCGTGTTTTCATCAACGGTTATGATCATGCCATAAAACAATTCATTTTTGCACCCTGGCTGAAGAGAATCCACGGCCATAATCATACCAAAAACTGTCCATCAATGCACTATGGGCCAATGAGGACTTTTACCACATCATTTGTAACATTACGGTCATGATTATACCAAATAATCCCTGGTCATAATCATACCAAGTCCATCTATGCACGGGCCAAAGATGACTTTCATAACAATATAAGCATGAGGATGATGACAATGACATAATAATTCAATAAAACATGTTCAAGGATAAATTTTAAATACTTTAACAATTTAATTTTTCCAGAATTCAATAACGTTCAAATTGTCAACATGATATTGCTTTGTAGAGTAAAATTCAAGAATAATATTGTACCAAAAATAATTTAGACCGAAAATGAATCAATTTTTATCGTGAATATTACTCCGGCATGAAAAAGTTAAAACTTATCAACAATGCTCAGAATAATATTTCCATAAAAAGATACTGAATGAAGCGCAAATATCAAGGATATTTTATTAATTTCATGGAGTATAGAAGCCAAAACTTTAACGAAACGAGTATCGAATTCGAAATTTGAAACGAAATAATATTACTTACATACTACAGAGTATGGAAGAAAATATTATTTCAAGCAAATATTGAACAAAAATAACATCCCTTACGAATATTAAACGAAAATAATATTCATTACGAATATTAAACGAAAATAATATTCATTACGAACATTAAACGAATATAATATTTCTTGCGAATATTGAACGAAATAAAATTTCTTATGAATATTGAACAGGAAAAAATATTTATACGAATACGAAAAATAATATCTCTTCAGAATGTAAAATAAATAATACCCCTTACGACTGTTGAACGAAAATAATATTCCTATTAATATTTAACAAAGATGATATTCCTTACGAATATTGAACAAAAATAATATTCATACGAATATGAAAAATAATAACTCTTTAGAATATGAAATAAATAATACCCCTTACCTCAAAAAGAAGAGTATTCCAACTGGTATAGAGGATATATTCTTGAAAAAAACTTTCACTATTTTCTACACTCAACGCTTTCTATAACTTGAAAGAAATACGCTCAATATTATAGAAGAAGAATTATCTGATTCTGGTGTGATTTTCCATTCTAAATAAGCATCCTATTTATAAGAGAATGGAAAGGATACTATTTGAGCGCACAGTGAAGCGAAAGTCACGGGTGAATTCTTCGACTGATTTTGTTGAAAATTTTGATTTTACTATGCAATAACATATTCTAATAAAACAAAAAATTTTAAATAAAATATATTATATATATTAAATATATATATATATATATATATAGCATGTGTCAATAAAATTCACGGGATACACTCCCATGATCAGTATTTTTCCTCCTTCCCCATTTTGTCAACTAAGTTATATAAATATATATATATATATATATAATATATTACAATCCCTCCCATGACTAAATTCTTCCCCCTCCCACATTTCATTTTCCTTCCATGTGGGCCCCATGTGTTCCCCTCCCACCAACATCTCATAATAACAGGTGGGTTCCATTATATTTATACTAAATAACTTTCTACCGATTATTTTTAAAATGGGTAAATGGGGATCCAAACAATAAGCAAATTTACAACAACTACTTCATAAAAATCCTCTCAATATTTTTAACAACATTTATCATCATTATTATAATTCACAATATTTAACAACCAGGTCGTTCCCAGGAAAGAAGGGGCTTTCCAATAAGGATTTCTCCCTATTGGCGCGCAATTAGGTGAACAAACCTCTCCTCGATAGAACTTCTAGACATTGTTAATTATGCAAATAATAATATGAATAATTGTTATCTCAATTATTGATTTAATAATATATATAATATCGACAATAATTGAATCAAATAACGTGAGATACTATGTGTTAGTTCCCGGAGGCACAATAGATATCTAGAAGGGGGGGTTGAATAGATAATTAAAAACTTTTCTTTTAAACTAGTTAGTATGATGGTGATTAATTCACAGCGGAATGAGTATTTGATAAACCTTCTTTTAGATATCTTGAATTAATGAGAGTGAGGCAGTTATAGAAGTTATAATGGACACAACAGTTTTAAGTGGTTCAGAGCACTTAAAGCTCCTAATCCACTCTTCTACTCCTTGAGTAGGAAATCCACTAAGGATGTCTGTTACACTTCTTGAATCTCATAGATTTCTTCTAGACCAGCAGTCTAGGCACTTCTTAGTTCACTGTTGAACTCTTTAAGTCCAGCAGACTTGGTTCTTCACAGTTCACTTACAACTCTTCAAGTCCATCAGACTTGGAACTCTCACTTCAGTTGATTGGTTGTTGTTGAGATCGTTATTGGTACTACTCAGTTGCTATTAAGCACATGTTCTAAAGAACTGAGTAGCTGAGCAAGCTTTCTCTTTTTCTTAGATCGTAGAGTTGAGCGTTGAGTGTTCTTGTGCGTTTTTGTTCAATGCTTGCTTACTTTTTCTCATCCGTCTGTGTTCTGTATATATGTGATCTTTTTAAATCTATCTGTTGAAGTCATCTGATGAGGCATTAAATGCGTTTGATATTTCTGAGCTTTGATGGATACTTTTCTACACATCTTCTGAATTGCAATCTGGCCCACTGACACAACACACTGCTTTCTCACCTAACACCTGAAAAGGTGTTTTCCTCTGCCCAATGGTCCTTTTCTTAGCTTCTTGAATACGTTCCTTTTGATCAATACTAAGGATATCTTTTGTACCGTTGGGACTAGTGAGTGCTTTAACGTTCAAAACCTATTCCACATTTGTTGGAAATTATTTTCAAATAAAAGATAGGGCTCGATGCTTCTGACACAAGACAAATGATACTCTACGATGCATATCGTGGTGTCTTGTCATATTTGCTTAATCTGAATAGAACACTATGATTTCTTTCAAGGGATTTCATGCTACAATTTTTCCACACTACGATCTTTGCTTGCTCGTCTTGCAGACTCTACGTTTCTGAGATCACACTACGACCTCTTAGTTATCTTCGACAAATGTCTGGACCACTCTACAATTACTGGAGAGGCCCTTCGAGGCAGATACACAACAATCTTCTAAGATCTACGATCTGCCTTTAGCTTCATTACGTTGATCACCGGATAGACTACGATTCTCTTCAAGGCCTATCTATTTCTTTCTAGTCATAAATCAACCTAACATTTTTGATCTCTTTATCTATATAAGTAAACATTAAAGACTAAGATCAACCTAACAGTTTTGATCTATCGCTAAGTCCTTGTATATATATTCCTTGAATGACTTTACATATAATCATGAGCATTTGCTTTAAAACATCAAATCAAAATATGCATTCTTCCAACAATCCCCCCCTATTTCATGTTGACATAACCAAGGAGATTTTTTATCATATTTATTAGATTTTATATGCAGTTGCAGCAAAGTAACATGACTTAGTATTTCACTGAGAAGCTAAAATTTCTAGAGAATAAGCATGAATTTATTGATGTATGAAGACAGATATTACATTTAAGTTTGATTACATCAATACGACTTAAAATTCAACTTATCTCTATTTCTTCAGCCTTTTGCTTCTTGGAGGATTTGCATATTCCTCAGCTCTCCTTTTTCTGCTAGCTTCATCCCTTCTGGCTAAATCTTCCAGCTCACTTGGGCTTAGTTTAGGATTTTGATCATGCCTATTAATGAATGCAGGATCTCCAATTGGCATTCTTAGGCATGTTGTTGTTACCTCATGAGAGCTGGTAGTTGGCCCTAGACTCCTTAATGGTTGAGCCATTAAGACTTCCAGCTGATTTGCTCGTTGGGTCTGATGGCTGGATCGTGGAGTCTGCTGGTGGATTTGCCTCGCAGGAGGATTCCTCGAGGATTGAGTTTGGAATTGATGTCTGCCTCTGCCCTTACCTCCCTAATCTCATTTCCCTTTATTATCCCCCTTTATATCAGCATCAAGGGTTCGAATGTCTTTAGAGAGGCGAGTTACTCCTTGGACAAGCTCGTTGAGTTGACTCTGAGGTTGAGCAATGTCCTCGAGATTTTCTTGGATCAAAGCATCAGAATGAGTTTCACGTTGTTGAAGGATGTTTAGGACAATTTCAGTTTGCTGCATTTGACCCATGGAGAAGTCTTGAAATTCCTTAACTACAGTTTGGAGACTTTTGATACTCTTTATCATTAGTTCATTATGAGATTCTTAAGTCTTTTGTAAGATCAAGACAACATCTCTATGTCTTTTAGCTGCGAGAAAGTGGATGTCATCCCTGTCTTTTATGCTTTAAAGCATTTCTTTGATGATCTCTTTAAGCATTTTAGAGAGCTCGGAGCTTAGGGAGCTTGGGAGATTATTTATAGCATTGATCATTGATGTTAATCTCAGCTGAATAAGAGCAGTATGATCTTCAAGACTCTCATCGAGTTCCTTGATCACTTTCGCAGACATTGGTGACAAATCAGCCTTTGTGGACAATTCTGAAAGAATTTCATTCAGTTGGGGAATTTGTGAAGGAGGTGGTGTGCTGTTGAATTGATCTTGCAATGAGTAGAGAGCAAGATCAAGATTGAAGTATTCATTTCTGGATGAGGAGAGAATATCTGATGGAGGGGCCTGGGTTTGAATGTTTAAGTTTGGTGGCTCTACGATTTTAGGTTGATACTCTACAATGGGGCTAGAGTCAGTGATTGTGGAGATGGTGGGATGTGAGAGCATTATGAAGTTGATCTTATTTGGTTCCTCAATTACAGAATTTTGGGATTCTGCAATTGGAAATTTGTTTAGTGGATGAAGAATTACTTCCAACCATCGTGGGAATTCATAAAACTGATTAAATGAGGATGATGGCAAGTGATTAACTCTGAAGAGGGTTGGGATAGGCAGTACCTCGGGTTTGTTCTTTGAGGTAGAGTTATTTGTGAGTAACTTCTTGGCAAAGTTAAATCTTCCTGGGAATCCATTAGCAACCACTAAGATGGTCTGATACTCTTTGAAGCTCCAAAACATGTGACTCTAAGAGTTTAGAATTTTAGCTTGATGGAAAGGCATCATAGGTAGATATGCAAGCAATTGCTCATAGTTGGCTCTTCTGTACCCATTCATGTCCACATCTATAATCTCGACCTCGTCCCATTAATCCTTTTCGCTGCTTTCATTGGAGGATTCCATTATCTCAATGGCCTCATAATGTTCTTGCACTGGTTCATCTTCATTTCTTGCAGGGATCTCTTTTTCTGTCATAGAGATGTCATGAGCCTCCCCCTCAACTTGATCATCTTCTTGTTCTATTAATAGCTCCCCCACAACTGGAGCACTTTCTAGGATGGGAGCTTCAGGCATCTCCACCTCAGCAGGTGTATTCTCTATCAGATCTTCAGGTGTCTCCCCCTCAGTTTAAGCTTTGACTTTTTGTCTTTCATTTGTTGGTTCCTTTTCAGCAACCAATTCTTTGTATTCCCTCTTTAGTACTTCTTCATTGACAATAATATATTTCTTGACCAGTTTTTTTCTTGGTTTTCTAGGTTGAGCCACATCCTCATGACTTTCTTAAACTTCAGTTTTGTCCTGCTGACTAGTTAAGATGTTTGATTTAGCTACTTCCTTGCTTGATGTATTTGGTCTGGTCTCTACGATCGGTAACAACTCTACAATCGAAGAGATGGATGGCCTTTTGGACTTGTGGTAGCTCTATCTTCTTATGCCTCAGCCTGTTATTGCTTCCTTCTTAGGATCCTTAGAGTCTCAATGTCCGAGGACTCTACGGGCTTATTGGTAGTGGATCCTTAAGGCTCTTCTATAGTTCTGGCTTTCAGCTTTCTTTTCCCTTTGCTTTTTCTGATCAAAGCAATGGGTTCTTCCTTGTTAGCTTCTTCTTCTTCAGTTTCTCTGACAACTAACATATTTCCTGCCACTGCTGATTCCTTTATTTCACCAGTTCTTCTACTGGATTTAGACATCATTCGCACATTTTCAGCTGGATAACTTTTCCAATTCTCGAATAGTTGCTGAGTCATTCGACGGTTTGGATTAATGGCTTCTCCTTCATCGTCCTCAATTAAGTCACCCAGAGCAGCCTGTAAGACGATGCTTATAAATCGCCCGTAGAGCATCTTTTGAGAGCTCTTTGTCTTCTTTGAGCTGATTAACCACTTCCCAATCCATTCAAGCAATAGAGCCCCATAGTTAAGTTGTATTTCATAACATATGGCAGTCATGAGTTTGAGTTGCACCTCATTTACAGAGTCATGACCAGAGCTCTTGCAATATATACATTTTCCAACAATATCAGCTAGAAATTCATACCTCTATGGAAACTCCTTCTTCTTATATCCTTTGACAGAGGGTGATTTCTTGTGATGCATCTTTTTGACTCCCTTATGGAAGTCTATGCCATCTATGGACGAATATCCTTTAGTTTGATTTCTACGTTCCTGACTTTCGTAATGATGGTGTTGTTTTCAAATACACCATTATTATAGAATTCTTTACCGACTTTTGTAGATCAATGTGTGCAGACCCAAAGCTTCTTCGAGACCCTTCTTCTTTAGTAATGACAGAGTCTTGTGAAATTTGGGTTCAGCTATTTTGAACTCGTCAAAGCAAAGTCTGTAGCCAAAGATAACGTTGGAAACCGCCATTGATTTTCTTGCAGGAAGTGTGACTGACTGAGCTTTCTTCTGGTTTAGGGTTTCTGCTTGAGAGAGGAAGAGAGAGATGATCTTTTGAACTTCATATTTCACAAAAACGATTTTAATTTGTAGTTGTAATTTCCCTCTCTCTATTTTGCTTAGTGGGACAGGTGTCAAGTTTTGCTTGGCTCTACGAATTTTGACTTAGGAGAATTGTATTGATTTTCCCCTTAACTTCTTCTGAGCTAATATGTTCTTTGGGAGGACTACGATCGTTGAGATGATCCTTGGAGTCGTCGAGTCTGTTCTACAGTTTTTATGTCTGAGCTGCAATTGTTGAGTCTGACATGTGATCGTCGAGTTTAAATATCAATCGACGAGTTTGACCGAGTCCTTGTGATAAATCTTTTGACTTAGTATTCTTCTTGGTTTAAGATACCTCAGGAAGGGTCAACCTCATTGAATGAATCAAGGGTTAGGTTTGTCCCTGAGGCTCTTATTAGAGAAATTGCTTTGTTTTGTGCTTGATCATCATAGGGTGCTCCTTTGGTTTTGTTGATGAAGCTCTGTTATCGTTGAGTCTGTACTGCGATCGTTCTCTTATGACATTTTAGCTCTACGATCGTGGACTTCATTTCATCATGTTCATGATTTTGAATATAGCCTTTAAGTCTGCATGGTTAGCACAAACCAGAACATATTTCATGGTTTCAAGTTAAGCATGCCTAGCTCACTTATTAACTTGTTAAATCTGGATTCATCTATAGGTTTTGTAAAAACATCAGCAAGTTGATTTTCAGTAGGGATATATTGTAAAGATATAGTTCCATTTTAGACATGATCCCTAATGAAGTGATGCCATATTTCTATATGCTTAGTCCTAAAATGCATGACAGGATTATGAGTTATGGCAATTACACTTGTGTTATCACAGTGAATAGGTATTGATTTAAATTGAAACCCATAATCTACTAGTTGATTTTTCATCCATAAGATCTCGAATATAAAGAATCGCCAAAGAATGAATGTATTCACTTTTTCGAAGTTAAAGTAGATACTGAATTTTGCTTCTTGCTAAACCAGGACACAAGTCTGTTTCCTAGCAATTGACAGGTGCCACTTGTACTTTTTCTATCAATTTTGCAGCCTGTAAAATCCACATCCGTGTATCCTGTTAGCTCAAATGAGGTCTCCTTGGGATACCAAAGCCCCAAGTTGGGTGTACCTTTGAGGTACCTGAAAATCCTCTTTACAGCAGTTAAATGAGATTCTTTAGGACTAGCTTGAAATCTAGCACAAATACATGTTGCAAACATTATATCTGGTCTACTGTTAGTTAGATATAAAAGAGAGCCTATCATACCTCTGTATTGAGTTATATCAATACTTTTACTTTTTTTCATCTTTGTCGAGCTTTGTTGCAGGAGCAATTGGGGTTTTTATGGGAGAGGCTGACTCCATGCCATACTTCTTAAGTAAGTCTTTAATGTACTTGGCTTGGTTGATAAAGATTCCTTCATCAGTCTGCTTTACTTGCAGTCCAAGGAAGAAGTTCAGCTCACCCATCATACTCATTTTATATTTGCTCTGCATAATCTTGGAGAATCTCTTGCATAGCTTTTCATCAGTAGATCCAAAGATAATATCATCTACATATATTTGAACTAATAGGACTTCTTCTTTATGCTTTCTAAGAAATAGTGTGGTATCCACTCTACCTCTAGTGAATCCATTTTCAATAAGAAAGCTAGTTAGTGTTTCATACCATGCTCTAGGTGCTTATTTAAGACCATATAAGGCTTTGTCTAATCTAAAGACATAATTAGAAAGAGATGGATTGATGAAACCTGGAGGTTGTTTTACATAGACTTCTTCTTGAAGTTCACCATTCAGGAATGCACTTTTGACATCCATCTGAAAGACCTTGAATTTCATGTGAGCATCAAAGGTAAGGAATATTCTGATGGCTTCTAGTCTGGCAACAGGTGCAAATGTCTCATCGTAGTCAATGCCTTCTTCCTGAGAGTAGCCCTTGGCCACTAGTCTTGCCTTGTTCCTGGTGATGACTCCGTCTTCATCCATCTTATTTCTGAAGACCCACTTGGTTCCAATAACAGAATGATTCTTTGGTCTTGGAACCAGTCTCCATACTCTGTTTCTTTCGAAGTGATTAAGTTCTTCTTGCATGGCCTCTATCCAGCTAGAGTCTTTCATAGCATCCTCTATCTTCTTTGGTTCCATTTGTGATAGGAAGCTTAGATAAAAGCATTCATTTTGGGTAGCAGCTCTTGTTTTGACTCTTGCACTCGGACTCCAATGATTAGATCTTGAGTGTGATCTCTTGCCCATCTTCTTCCTGTTGGGACATCAGTTCTTATGCCTTCTTGTCTTAGATCTTCAAGATCTATTTCTTCTTCTTGGTGTGGAGGTTCGTTGTCTGGCATAGGCCTCTCTACGATCTCATTTCCTTGCTCAACGATTTCACTGTCTAGTACTACAATCGTAGTATTAAGCTCGACAACCTCGTTCGTAGTGTCTGAACAATTGGTCGCAGTGTCTTGAGGCATTGTTTTGTTTAAGTCTGTCTCATAAAAGATGATGTGAATTGAGACTTCAACACTTAGTGTCTTCTTGTTGAACACTCTGTAGGCCTTACCGTCTATAGCATATCCAAGAAAGATTCATTCGTCTGATTTTGGTTGAAACTTCATCAAGTATTGCTTTCCATTATTGAGAATGTAGCATGCACAACCGAAAACATGAAAGTAGCTGAGACTTGGTTTTCTTCCTTTCCATAGTTCATAAGGAGTCTTCTTAATCGTAGAGTGTATGAGTGATCTATTCTGAGTATAACATGCAGTGTTAATAGCTTCTGCCCAGAAGTACTCAGGCAGATGGGTTGCTGCTATTAGAGTCCTTCTAGCCTCTATTAATGTCCTGTTCTTTCTCTTAGCAACTCCATTTTGTCGAGGAGTTCGTGGAGCTGAGAAGTTGTGACTAATGCCAGAGTCTGTGCAGAACTGGTCCATTTCTGAGAAGTCGAATTCTCTGCAATGATCACTCCTTATAGCCTTGATTTTCTCTCCTTTCTCGTTCATCACCAGCTTGAACATCTTGATCAGCTAGGAACTTATCTCATCTTTTGAGGTTAGAAAGAACACCCACGTAAATCTGGTGAAGTCATCGACTACGACCAGAGAATATCTCTTTCCTCCAAGGCTCGTCGTTGGAATTGGCCCAAAAACATCCATGTGTAGCAACTGCAAAGGCTTGTCAATTGAATTTGCTGTTTTGCTCTTGAATGTGCTTCTGGTCTGTTTCCCAAGTTGACAGGCATTGCACGGCCTTTCTTTAACGAAGTTGAACTTGGGTAGGCCTTCAACTAGATCTTTTGAAGCTAATTTGGACATGCTTTTGAAGTTGAGATGAGATAATCTTCGATGCCATACCCAGCTCATTTTTTCATATGCTTTAGCCAGAAAGCATATTGTCTCGTCTGAGCTCAGTTGTCCAAGATTTACTGTGTAGACATTTCCTTCTCTTGTTCAGGTTAGCTTCACATCGGATGTCTTCAGGTCTCAGACTTGACATTGATTGTTGAGGAATGTTACTTGATGACCCTTATCGCAGAGTTGGCTAATGCTTAGAAGATTGTGCTGTAGTCCTTCCACATAGGCCACTCTACTGAAGGAATACTACATCATTTCTAATTGACCCATATCCTCTTGTTTTGCCAGAGCTGTTGTCTCCACAGATGACCGAGGGACCCTCCTTCTCTATGTAGGTAGATAGAAAGGCTTTGTTTCCAGTCATGTTCCTTGAAAATCCACTGTCCAGATACCAGGTTGTGTTTATGGAGCTCTTTTCCTGAGGTAACATTAAACCTTTATTTTGGTACCCATACTTTCATGGGTTCTATTATGTTAGTACCCTTAGGGACCCAAATCTGCTTGATTTTGGGTCTCATATGCATGGAATTATAATGACATTTTACAGCCTTGTGGCCAACTCTGTAGCACACAAAACATTTGATATAATGCATGTTTATGTGTGTGTGAAATTTCTTCCTCCATTTGGACTTTTGTGGGTTATTGGTCATTCTTCTGCTAGGCTGTTGTTTCATGACTTGTGAGGAGAATATCTTACTTCTACTGTACCTTCCTGGTTGGTTCGTAGAGTTGATTTTATTGGACTCTACAATCCTTCGAGGTTGATGAGTAGTAGCTAGTTTACTCTTTTCTTTTCTGAAACCTAGACCGGCATGAGATCCTTTACTCCTGGGAATATGAATTTAATCAACTGAGCAGGGTTTGACAAGCTCAGCCTTTTGTGAGGATTTCATAAATATAATGCCTCTTCTAAAACCTGAGGCATTACCAATGCTAATTTCCTTTGCTTTTTCCACACATTACTCTGAGGTAGATTCCCCAAAGCCTAAACATGTTCTATCAGAGACACTTCTCTGGTTAGAGATTAAGGAGTCCATAGATGAAGAGGATTTATTCCATGTAGAGACTGCCTTTTCTAGATCCTATATCTTGGAGGTTAGACTAAACTCTCTTTGTGCACTGAGCTCATTTGCTTGTCTCAAGAACTTATTCTCAACTTCAAACTTGGAGAGAGAATTAGTAATGAGAAGGGCTATTTCCAGTTCTTCTTGAACTTTTTCTTTCTCCTTTTGAAGAAGTGAATAATCTTTAGACAGAACTCTAAACCACTTCATGTATTGGTGCATATCAGATGTTATGCCATGTAATACAGTTCTAAGCTCATCAATATCTACATCAGGTGAGTTGAAGTAAAATACCTTATCGATACTTACTTCATGTATGTTGGAGTTCTGTTTGTCCCTTGTATTTTTGGCCATCAGGCAGAGATTTACCATTTCAGGATATTCATCATCTCCAAATTCCGGAGTTGAGTCATTGTCTGAGTCACTCCAAGATCCTCCAGCTACAAGGCCTTTGTCCTTCTTTAGTGGCCTTTTATTGCCTTTGTATTCCATCTTTTCATGTGATTTCTTCTTGAGTTCTTCTTTGAGAGGTTTGTTGCAGTTAGCAATAAAGTGGCCAGGTTTCTTGCAATTGTAGCATAGGTCATTCATTTGCTCCTAGCTGTTATAGTTGATGACTTTCTTTGGCTTGCTATTTTTCCTTGTCGCATGAATCTCCTTAATCTTTTCACCAGCATTGCAAAGTCCTCATCATCATCTTCCTCGTAGTCAGAATCAACTTCAGTGTTGACTTTGGAGGTGTTTTCCGTTACTTTGAGAGCAACACCTTTGTCCTTCTTTCTTCATTCGGACAACGTTTCTGCTCGTTGTGTCAATTCTAGTTCGTATGTAAGAAGGTGGCCATATAGCTGTTGAACAGTCATTTTATATAGATTCTTTGACTCTCTAATGGTAGTAGTTTTGGCATCCCACTTGCTTGGCAAGGCTCTCATGAATTTATGATTAGATCTTTGTTTGGATAGATCTTTCCATAGGCTCGTAGAGAGTTGAGCAGAATATTAAATCTCTCGTATGTGGCAGTGACGTTCTCTCCTTGAACGTGAGCAAACATCTCGTATTGCTGAGTCAAGAGAGATTTTTTATTTTCTCTGACTTCTTCTATTCCTTCATGCATGATAAGTAATGCTTCCCAAACCTCCTTTGCTGTTTTACAGTTAACCACATTTTTAAACATATCATCTTCTAGGGATTGAAATAAGATGTTCTTGGCCTTTTTATCAAGCTGGACAGCTCTCTTCTCATTTTCTGTCCATTCTTCTTTGACCTTGATCTGTATTCTGTTTGGGTCGTCTGTAGTTGGTGCAAGCTTTGTAGTAATGTAGGGCCAATTTTGAACAGTTTCAAATAGATCTTCATCTATTGAATCCATATAAGCTTGCATCCTAACCTTCCAGTTAGCAAAGTTGTCTTTGTTACACATAGGTAGCTTGCTGCCTCCTCTAGTCTTTGATTCGCTTGGTAAGTGTGCCATTGGATCTACTCAAGCTTTGTAGGCTATATATTAGAACCTACTTTGATACCAATTGTTAGTTCTCGGAGGCACAATAGATATCTAGAAGGGGGGGGGGGTTGAATAGATAATTAAAAACTTTTCTTTTAAACTAGTTAGTATGATGGTGATTAATGCATAGTGGAATGAGTATTTGATAAACCTTCTTTTATATATCTTGAATTAATGAGAGTGAGGCAGTTATAATGGACACATTAGTTTTAAGTGGTTCAGAGCACTTAAAGCTCCTAATCCACTCTTCTACTCCTTGTGTAGGAAATCCACTAAGGATGTTTGTTTCACTTCTTGAATCGCACAGATTCCTTCTAGACCAGCAGTCTAGGCACTTCTTAGTTCACTCTTGAACTCTTCATGTCCAGCAGACTTGGTTCTTCACAGTTCACTTTGAACTCTTCAAGTCCTTCAGACTTGGAACTCTCACTTCAGTTGATTGGTTGTTGTTGAGATCATGATTGGTGCTACTCAGTTGCTATTAAGCACTTGTTCGAAAAAACTAAGTAGCTGAGCAAGCTTTCTCTTTTTCTCAAATCGTAGAGTTGAGCATTGAGTGTTCTTATGCATTTTTGTTCAATGCTTTCTTACTTTTTCTCATCTGTCTATGTTCTGTATATATATTTCATCTTTTTAAATCTATCCGTTGAAGTCATCTGATGAGGCATTAAATGTGTTTAACATTTTTGAGCTTTGATGGAGACTTTTCTGCACATCTTCTGAATTGCAATCTGGCCCACTGACACAGCAGACTGCTTTCTCACCTAACACCTGATAAGGTGTTTTCCTCTGCCCAATGGTCCTTTTCTTAGCTTCTTGAATACGTTCCTTTTGATCAATACTAAGGATATCTTTTGTATCGTTGGGACTAATGAGTGCTTCAACGTTCAAAACCCATTCCACATTTGTTGGAATTTGTTTCCAAACAGAAGATAGGGCTCGATGCTTCTGACACAAGACAGATGACACTCTACGATGCATATCATGTTTATCAGCTCCGGGTTTGTAGCTTGAGTGACTTTAAAATTATCAATTAACGTCGGTTCTAATCGTATATTCGCTATCTTCACGTAGGTTCGTATATTCGCACTCGTAAACGCATATGATCTTCTACTCAACGCATCAGCTACCACGTTCGCTTTTCTAGGATGGTATTGAATGGTATGGTCATTGTGACGCCCCCAAAATAGGTTCACACGACCCATTCTGAGTCGCCAGATATCATACTATAAAAATCAAATACAAACTTCATTTATACAACTGTTGAACTATCGTGCAGAATACGACCACAGTTAAACTGTGAGTTTTAATACAAATGTATGTAACTCTCATGGTGCCTTGACCACAACCTTACAATGGTACCTTACATAAAAGTACAGTAAATAACTATTTTAGAAATTAAAATGTTTGGGAAGTGCTCAAGGAAACCTTCGTACATGGGAGGCCATGCGTCTAGGTTATGATAGATATCATATGTCCACAGAATTATCCTTGGTTGACCCAATAGTCCCCAAAGAAAAATAAGAAGATTGCTGTAATAACCGTGAATTTTAAGTCACCATGAATGTATGTACATTTTTTTTACTTTGTGTTATATATGGATACATACATTTATGGATTTCATTAAAAATGAATGCCTTGTGACCTAATTATACATTAGGTAAGGATATTAAATAACCTAAGGGTTATGGTAACACGAAAAAGTTAGTATTTTATATGTATACTAACTTAAGTGGGTAAACTTAGTATTTCAAGTGACTAATAATTTTAAACCTAATTCTAGTAAATCTAATTAGGTTATGAGATAAAATCATATGTATAAGTAATTAAACTTCATATGATTGGAGATGAAAGCCCTAAATTATCAAATTAGGTAACATTATTAAAATTGTTGGACTATGTTTTTATCTAGCCCAAATCAATTAAAAGAAAAGCCCAAGGAAAATAAAATGTAATCCAATACTTAGCCCACTTGATTGGGGGTATTCTAGACATTTGATTAATCAAAATTGGGCATTTAAAATAAAAGCTAAATGGTGGATATTATGAGGATCCTAAGTGAATTAATTAATCTAGCTTGTCCATTAGTAAACATGATTAAACATAAGGACAATGTTGTAAGGCTCCCATTGGTTGCCACTCCATTATGCACATTTAATCATGTTTAACCTAAGGTAAGTAATAATACAAAGTATTTTACCTAATGGGCAACAAAATGATTGTGGGAGAATTAATAATGAATTGCCCATTACATTTTGAATGCACATCTCATTCTTCCAACACTTCATTCAGATTCCAACATTTCATTTTCTCTCCATCTTCTTCATCTTCTTCTTCTCTCTCTTGCTCCCAAGCTAGCCAACTTCAAAGAGAGAAAAGAAAGAGAGAATTTCATCCATAGAAAGAAAAAAAATATAGGAGTGCTACTTGTTTATGCCCCCCTAAGTTTATTAGTTACTTTGGAAAATCAAGGAAGGTAGCCACTAAGTCAAGGTATAATGTACCTTCATCTTCTTCTCTTACCTTGTTTTGATAGCTTGAGTTTTGATGGGGTTATGTACAACTACTCAAGATACACTAGTTATACATACCATCATGCATGGAACTAAGTATCTTGAGTGTTGGATCTAAGGCTTAGAGGAAGAAAATGAGCATATGATCTCCAAGGGTGAAAACTCTTGTTTTTCTTCCACTAAATCTTATGTAACTCAAGTTCTACAACTTGGAATTATGATCCCTCGAAGGGGGGTGCTAGATACATGAGTTATCTAGTAAACCCAAGTGGTAGATCACAAATCTAGTAAGTTTTGAAACCTTTAAGATTATTTTTCCCAAAACACCCACTTTATATGCTAAAGCTTTGAAACTCTAAATCAGCTACTGACTTGTTTTTCATGAGGCTGTTTCTGGTCAGTTCCTTGTCTTGTAAAAAACTGGAAAAATATTACAGAGGTACCTTATGAAGTTATCTACGCCAGAGGAAAAAAACGGACACGCTTTGAGTTATATATTGTGCGTAATGACTATTTCCGTAAAGGACTCCATAAATATTATCCTACGAATATCTCACTGTGTATACACTGGAAAATTCCAAACTTTTTACAGTAGCTTCATATATGTTAAGAGAGCATACCCTGAAAATTTCAGATTTTTCTGAGTAAAACTTAATTTATGAAAAATAGAGCAAGATCCGAGTGTTTTGGACACTCTAAAAATAGTAAATCATTTTCTAAAATTCTAGAAAAATTAGAGGATCATTGTTGGTTCATATTCTGTTAAAATCCAGAAGCTGAAAAGTTTTGGAATCAGTTTACTATTTTTCCTAAAAATGATTAGGTTATGAATAAAAGGAAATAAATAGTTAAATGATGCCTTTAATGAGAAAAAAAATATGATTTTTATGCTTGAATGCTCATAATATATTATATCATGACTATCTTAGGGCATTTTGGTAATTTATAATAATAAATATTACTTATGACCTTTTATGGATATTAAATAAGAGGTTATTAAAGGATGAACAATTAGAATAAATTGTTTATTAATTTAATAAATCATTGGAATATTATTATAATACTAATAATATTATAATATGATGTTGTTATGTAAATAAAAATATTAGATTAGAGTATTATTATTAAATAATAATATTCGAGATTAAATAAAATATTATTAAATGATTAATAATATTAGTAAGTGAATAAAATATTATTAAATGATTAATAATATTAGTAAGTGAATAAAATATTATTAAATGATTAATAATATTAGTAAAGGGATAAAATATTATTAAATGATTAATAATATTAGTAAGTGAATAAAATGTTGGTAATGATTTAAAGTATTATTAGTGAACCAATAATACTAGAAGGTGAATTAATATTATCTAAGTTAATAATATTATGTGAATTAAAGGTAGTCGTTAATTAATAATAACACTATCTAGGCATGATAATGTTTATAAGAACTTATTGTAATGTATGATATCTATGTGATTACATAATCGATGTTATGCATTGACTAATTGAAAGACTAATTATAGGTCTCTCAAAGGAAGATAATTTAACTACATAGTGGATAGAAATTTATTTCAGTAATCAGAACCTCTCTGATCGAGGCAAGTTTCCTAACTCAACTTGAGTTATTATTTTCAAAGCATATTAGTGAATAATTATTGATGATTATTCACGTCTTTATTGATTATTGAAATTGCACTTTGTGCAATTGAATTCCGCTTCTACCGCCATTGAATCGTGAATTAAATTAAAGTTCTTCATTTATGAATCATTTATGGATAGATCTATGCTAATTGTATCGGCTAGATCAAGCATGTCTAAATTTGTTAAATCAAATGGATTTTAAATAACTGTTCTTATTAATTGATATGGTAAGAACTCTTGACTGAGAAATGAACAAATTTGATTAAGGCATGATATCAATGTCGGATTATTAAGTGTTTATGCATAAATCACGGGGTATGAAAGGCTGATCCCCTTGAATACCAAAACTTATTAAAAGGTCCAGTTTAAATTACTGAGCACCTTGGCAAATGTTCATGATTATTCAAAACCACTCACTTCATGTTATTCAATTATCGAATATTCAATTGTTGATTATTAATTCATGTTCCTTCACAATCTTATATTATTGTTGAACATTGAAGGCAATATTTCTTTCTACGTCATGATATATCTCCTTTGTCTTTATAAACTTGTGAAGCAAATTAGTTGCTTACTCTTGCTATATCATGACCTCTATTTTAAGTTAAGCCCGTAGGATCTAATGCGAAGGACAAGGGCAAGGGCAAGATCTAGGAGTAATTTTAGAATGAATGTTAAATTAGTTATTATCTAATGGAATTTCTTGAGTAAACTGTTTGTATTATAAATGGTGTATTTAAAGTTAAGGTTAGAGAGACCTTGGGACCATGTTTTGAGACTTTTATATAATGAACAATGTATATTTATTATTTCGAAATAGTTATAGAATGCTTATGATGATGATAGGATCGTGAGCACTGAATCTGAGGTTAGAGAACCTGGATTTGGGGGCGTCACAATTGCTATCATCTTCTTTCCAATGGTGAGTCTTCTCTTAACATATAATTATCTCCGTTGTCTCCAAATGAGAATTATATTTCAAATAAACTCCAAGATTATATAGGTAGTGCTCGTATATATGCTCAGAATGTGGATGTGCACAACCCTGTCTTATGATAACACGAGGTTGTATGTCATTAGACATCATGTATGATAGTGGCAAAACACCCTTCCAAAGTTGGGTTCACCTCACCCTATTCGGTTCACCAAAATTAAATATCAAATGATGTATACAATACGACACACTTATCTAAAGTTCTCAATAAAATTATTTCCATACTATTTAGGGAGAACCTCAACAGCTATAAACCACCGTTCTATTCTCATGTTACCCCCGCTCGACCCAGCTACACTTTTATTACCTGAAAGGAATTGTGAAGCAAAAAGGGTGAGCAGAACTAGCCCAGTAGAGAATATCACGACTAAAGATAATTTACATCATCAATAGCTTTTATCAGTAATAAATCAGAGATTTAGAACATATGGTAGATGATAAAACTTTTCATGTGACAACCCGAGAATTTAGAAAAATTTTAAAATTTTGAATTGATTTATTTAGGGTTCAATATTAGAACCTAGACAGAAAATAGGTGAATGGATTTGAGTTTTCTGGTAAGAAATTTTGTGAATTTAAAATTTTTGTGGTGAATTATTCAGGATTAAGGGTATATGTGTATATGTTCTGTGAATATGGTATTATTTGTGTACAGAATGTGGTTAATGGTCAAGGGTTGACCAGATAAATTTTATTAGTGTCCAAACCCTATGTATATATTTAGAACGTTCACGTTCAGTTAGAAAATATTTACGATTTATAAGAAAACCCTAGAAATCGGTTCTGGAAACCCTAATTTCAGATTCGGGAATTTAATTCCCTAATTCGGATATTATAATCATAAATTGGGAATTTAAAGGCTATATATGGTTTATATATTTTAATTACAAAACCTAATTGACTATTTGGGAAACCCTAATTTTAAGGTTTAAAACCCTAATCGTTCCGTTTGAAACCCTAATAGACCTCATTGCTAAATTAGCAATTTTAATTAGGAATTATTAACCCTAATTATCAAAATTGATTTTATGATTGGGAAATTAGAATATAATTAGAAATCCTAATTATAATTTAGAGATATTAATTTTCTATTTAAAAAATCTAAATTTGAAAATATTAGAAAATTGATTTTTGGGAACCTTAGGTTTTAACCCTAAGGGTTGTAGCCAATGTCGAAAATGCCCTTAAAAATGTATGTGAAAAGTCTAAAATACCCTTTGTGCATTATTGATGGTAGCTTTCAATTATTGTCCTATTTGTATTTGGAGGCTAGCTAAGATACACCCATGTGCCTTAAAATTCAGCAGATCAGCCCCTCATATCAGCCATTTCCAATTTGCATCCAATTTTATAAATAATTGAAGAGAGAGAAAGTTGCTAGCAAATTCAATTTGTGTTTTACCTCTCAACCAGCTGCTTCTCTCTCTAAAACCATTAGATTAATAAGTAGATCAGTCCCTAGAATGATCCATAGCAGGCCAAGAACATGAATCAAAGATCAGAATCTAGATCAAAGCTAGAAAGTGGTAAAAACCCTAAATCTTAGAAATCCTATGATCATATGTTGTATGTTGTAGATCTTTGGTTAAAGTTGTGTATTAGAGTGTCTTTTAGTGATCTGGGTTGATAGATCATGGATCTATGACATCTAGATGCACGATTTTGAGGTTTTTAAAAATCTGGAAAACTTGAAAATATGGCCTGACAGCCATATGTCAGAGGCCTTAGATATTTATATGTTAATGTTTTGGTGTATGTTATGTTATAGATCTGCTCCTTGCTGTTAGGTCTTTGATGTGAGACTTGAATCAAGATCAGATCATGCGTATATTACAAGATATGATCGGTCAAAAGGCGTTGACCAAGCATAAATTTACTTTCTAGGAAGCCCAGAAAATTCCCAGAATTTCTGACAAGGTATTCATGACCCTAGATCTTGCTGTATTTAAAAGGTTTGGTCACGTTATTGTTTTGTTGTTGTAACTTGACATGAGAACTTAACATCTATGCTTTTATATTACTTAAATCATGACCAGAATGACAATTAATCACGGTCAAACCTACGTTGACCAATCTGCCTCAAGAACAAATCTGAGAAACCCAAATTTTTCCCATATGCTCTGATAGTGATATTCATGAACCCAGATCTGACTTTTGTTTGATGATTTGATGATGTTAATATATCTATGTTGTAATATGGTCTAGGGACTACAGATTAGTTTCTTTATTTCACTTAAACAACAAACAGGATTCATTTAATGAACGGTCAAAGTAGACTGCTCAGTCACGAATTCCTTTTCTGGAAAACCCAGATCTTCATCAGCCAAACTTTCTGACAAGGTTTGACCTGACTTGATCTCTCAGTTCTGATGTTGTTAGGTTGATGTAATGTAATATAATTGTACCCTGTCATGTGGTCTTCGATATCGCACCTTTAGATCACACAAAAAAAGACACAGACTGCAAATTATGAGGATGCAAAGTAGGGACCCTCACACTGCTCGAGTTTCTGGAAAACCCAGAAACTCAAGAAAAGCGTTGTCAGAAAGTTTAAAGGCACAGATCTCTTTGTTTAAGTGTTGTTTGAACAAAATAAAAATTTATAACTGTAGTATTGCATGTCAGCTACACAATCAATGTCTTAGATTTGCCAGAAACCTTGTGAGCAATAATTTAGACTTGGTCAAACCACCTACCATGAACACTGCCTATGCATTTCTGGGTTTGATGAAGAACAGCCCAAGAACACCATTAGCGACGATTTTGTCGCCTATGGTACCTATAGCGACAGTTAATTTCGGAAATTAATTACTTTAATTTAATAAATAGATAAAAATAGTTTTTAATTATTAAAAATACAAAATAAATTATGAAAAATTATTTTAAAGTCCGACAATTAGTTTTAATTATTTTGAGTATATTTCATAAATATTTAATATTTTTGGTATATAAATTGTATTTAATTTATTTAATTATAATATTAAATAAATTATTTAAAAATAGTTTTAATTTATGAAAAAACATGAAAAATTATATTATGGTATAAGATAATTTTTAAGTTATTTTAATAACTTTTGATATTTTGTGATGAAATTCATTAGTAAATTAATATTAATGGTAATTAGTTTATTTAATAAATATATTAAATAAATTATGAAAAAATAGAGTTAATGATTTAAAAATCGATAAAAAATGATTTAAGGGTTAGAAAAATATTTTGAGTTATAAAATATAACTTTTGATATTTTGCCATGAAAATATTAATATTTTAATATTAATATCAATTATCGGATAATGGATTTAGGTGTTTAAAATTATATAAATATGATTTTAAGGTATTAAAAATACTTTGTAATATTATAAATATATTATAATATTATGTTATGATTTTATTAATATTTGATATTAAATAGATATTAATGATAAGAGGATATTGTGGTATTTATATTATATAAATATGTTTTTAACGATTGAAAACTTATGATAAATGATATTAATTGTCTGAAAATTATTTCAGGTCTTTGAAAATTATTTTGACTAATAATATGATTATCTAATATAACTGTTAAGTGTTTAGGCAAAGTTTAATTGAACTTAAACTCGAGTATTGTCCGACTAGAATGTCGGGATGTTAGAATTTTATCGGATTCAACTCGAACTTAAATAGTCTGACTTGATGCTAAGTTTTATGTGTTGAATAGACTGATAGGGTTATGTGCTATGTGTTTAGGTTATTCTATATATATATATATATAATAGTATTATATTGTGATGATATTATTCTAATTTGTATATTATATTATTTATATATTAGGTCTACAGGCAAAACATATTATATTGTGTAACGATAATCAACGAAACAGGCAAGTTTTTACTTAACTCTACTAAGAGTTGTAACATTCAGATATGTTTATGGTTAATCATTGTTGATTGCCCTGTAGAATTGTACTCTATACATATTGCATGTATAAGTCAGATATGAAAGGCTGATCACCTTCATTACCAGTTGGTCCAGATATGTTTGTTCATGTTCAATACTTGTTCAGTCAAAATTTTGTTCGTGCTAATTCACAACTATATTGATGAATTATAGCCAGCTTATTATTCAGACTCTTTCAATCATGATATATCTTAATAGATTTAAACTTGCTGAGAAACTTTCATGCTCACCCTTGCTATATCATGATAAATATTGCAGATAAGATAAATGCGCTCGGATACAGGAAAAGGATAATGCCAAGTTCAGCTTGGGATAAATTGTGCAGCTAATTTGTAATAGTATAGTTTGAAAAATATGTTAATGTTAGATAGTTTATGAATTGTGTATAAGTTAAGGTTACTCGATTTTGGGGAAAAAATGTGTATGTTTAGTGTATAAACCATTTATGTTTATATCTTCCGCAATAGTTATAGAATTAGCATGCCAAGATCCGTGGTGATTTGGGACCCGGATTTGGGGATGCTACATTTTAACCTTAGTTGCAGCGGAACGAGCAATCCATTAGAAGAGTCAAATAGACCATAGGGTTTATTATCTACTCCATGTTAAAAGTCCACCAACAATGTTTTATCCCTGTAACATCAATCAAAAATCATGTCCACAATCATGTGAATAACTCATAATCATAATTGTGATTCTAAATTCCTCTTCGCACCCAGGACGAAGATAATTTTCATCACATGTCTTTACCTGAAACATCAAAATCATGGTTATACCAAATCACAATTCTTGTTCATAATCATACTAATAAATTCATCTTTGCACTACGGGCCAAAGATATTCATTAACAATTCATCTTTGCTCTACAGGCCAAAGACATACAACTGTATTATAAAAGAGTCAAGTAAAGCATGATATCTACTATCTTTTACGAATTAAAAGTGTATTATCAATATGTTATCACGAGACTCAAACAATAATAATTAATTTACAAAGACCAAATCATCCCCGCACTACTGACCAGGATATTTATTAGTATTACGACCACGAATTATCCATGCACTACTGGCCAAGGATATTCGTGTTTTCAACAATTGTCATGATTATACCGAATAATCCCTGGTTATAATCATACCAACAACTGTCCATCAATGCACGTAAGCCAAATATATACAACTATAAAACCAATAATCAACGGTCCATCATCGTTTTTATCATCTCTGCACCAGGTTCCCTAATGCACTGATGATATATATATATATATATATATATATATATATTGATATATTTTAAATCATTTTTGACTAGCCAAAGCAATTAGCATAGAAATACAAATAATAACACTGTTTTTAAAATTTCGTTGGTTCACTAGTGTGACCCAACACATTTTTTTTCTTCCAAAAATCAAAAGTATAACCATCGGCACAAAGTCAATAAATTTCGAAAATCTAACAAAGCGAGAAGATTTGGAATACCTAATTTTCTCCATCAATTTCAATCTTTACACTAAATATTCTTGTATTTCAAATTATAATCCTCCTATATCCCCAGTATAGTTCATCAAACTTACCACACACTGGAAGTTCAGGAACTTGCCACAATATTATGAGTTTAAGAACTTGTCCTAGTCAGACCATAGGCGTCCATTCGCTGAGGGGTTCAAAACATACCATATTATTGTGAGTCACGAACTTACCATATGCATTAGTTTTTAAGAACCGCACCTAATCCTAATAATATCTTACTAATCTTAATTGTTTCTAACCATCAAATATACACATGAGAAAAGCATCACCTTTTCGCCATATATACATTGATAGTGCGACACCAACATTCTAATGATTATCAATGTGATAAACTGAGCGTAAGCACAAAACCCTCGCCCATACAAAGGTTTGTACAACTCAGCCATCACATGAGTCCTCAATTAAAATCCCACCTAACTCTATCTTACTCTTAACTTGCTCTTTGCTCAATACGAATTCCTCGTATCACATTGTCTATAACTCCTCGTGAGTTATCTCGTACTATTTCATAGTACATCATCTTAATAGCATCAAGCTATAATTATTCAAACCTTATAGACCATTTTTCTTTTATAACTTAAACAGATCACGTCGTGATCTTATTCTATAATCATCTCCCTTAAAATTCTTTTATTAACTCGTGATCATTTTGTTTTACGATCCCCTTTTTTTTTCCTTTTTCATCATTTACGACATTTTTGTTATATTGGCTATTAGAGTTAGGCAACTCCCATTTCTTATCTTTATATCTCTTCAAGATTCTTTTTTGAATTTTCTTGTTTATATAACAATTCTTACTTTAAGAATTTATGGCTTCATTTACATTGCTCAACATTTCATTTAAGTTTCACATTTTCATCATATGTATCCCCTTTCTATACTTGGCACACATCGAGTCTCTAATTGTTTCAATATGGTACACTGAGTGGTTTCCCACAAACAACCAATAAACTAGGTTCCGAGTTGCTAGTTCATATATACCTCCGCTCTATGAAGGAATCGTTTAGCCCAGATACCATACATCAACCATTAAAGAGTACAACTGTACCATACTTAACTATAATTTTTTTTATTCTTAACTTCTTTATCATTCTCTTCTTATAGACATCGCCTTACATCCCTATTATTGGAGTTGGGTAACCCCGCATTCATACCCCTTATAACTCAACGAGATTCTTCTTTGAATCCTCTCACGCATGTTTTAATCCCTTCTTTAAAAATTTCTTAAATTACTTCTTATTATTCAAACTCTACTTGAGCTTATTCTTTCATTATTTTCACATATCTTCTCTAAGGTTATAGCCTAAGGTACTCTTACCTAAGGTTTCTAACCTATTGGCTCTGATACCAACTATAACGACCTCAAAATTCATACAATTTAATTCTCGACTTCGGTAGTTAATAATACATTCAACCTCTAATTTTTACATTATTAAACCATAATACAATCATTAAAATTTATGGAATAATTAAAATTTTCTATTACAAACTATTCTCGTTCCCAGAACTTTCAACCTTTACATCTAAATATCTCATAATCATTTTTAATACTACAATAGTTTACATTGTAAAATAATATTACAATTCAACATTAATACATTATTCGGAACCTTAAACATGGTTCAAATAATAATGACACAACTAAAGTGTATAAATCTTCAAGTATCACATCTGATTCATATCTTTCAAGTAACACATAACTTTACCTTGAATCTTAAACCTGCAAAAGTGGTTATTTGCAAGGTTGAGCTCGATGAAATTTCAAAAAAATCTAACAGTTTTCATGCATCACGTAGCACATAATAACATGCTCAACATATATCTCATAAACATCAGACTAACATAACATACATGCTACAATTCATATAATAATTATAAAGATTGAGTTCTTTACTTAATTAGCATGCTTTAGACAAACAACGTAGTCATAAATTAACTTTAACATTTCATACATTCAACATATATATAACACATCATGCTCTTTACAATAAAGATTTAAAACAATCAAATTCATATAGCAAATAGGAACTGAAAGACTTGCCTTGATCGTTGTTTACCAATAATAGTTTAACAACTTACAGATATCTACACTTCACGTGCCCTACACAATTATATAATCATTCACATCAACTATTAGTCACATAGCAACGTATAGTAGTTGTAATGTAAACTTTAATCTACATCCTATAACCCTTCCTATTAATCAATACACAATGTTCAATTTGATTGTGTTAACTTTAGACTTATAACTCACTATATTTCTTCTTAGTCAAACTCGAAGTTCATTCAAGTGCTTAAGTCTTGCTAGGAGTACTTATTGGTTTTATATTAAATCCATTCCATATCTTATAATATTCATTTCAATTGAATCAAAACACTTTTTAAGTTCACTAACACTTGGCACGACGTTTCGACGTTCATTCGTCACACGCCCGATTCGTCTCTCATGTGTGTGCTTAGTATGCTTATATAACTTATCTAATACATCATTTATTAATGTTAAGCATCATTATATTTACTAATATTCATGTTTTATAACTTAGGACAACATCTTTTATCATCAGGAGCACTACATTTGCATATGTGCATTCCCGACGCCCTCCGATTGCTTCCTAATACATATCAGTCCCACAAATGACAATTTTTACCCCTGTTCCCGACTTCAAATTGAAAAACTTAGAGAATGAAAGTTGTAGGTCTATTCGTTCTCATTCCGTATCATCTTGAATCACCTCAATCAGAGTTCGTATGAAAACGTTATGGCCATTGTACTACTGGAGGTCAAAACTCTCCGACCTGCACCACTTTTCCAAATAACAAGGGAGATAAGTGTACTGGGTCGCTAATTCCAAATATTGGGACGCGAACTTCTGGCCTATTTTTGGCGCTAAGGCGCGAAATTTGGCACTAGGGCATGAAATTTGATGCTGGGGCGCGAAATTTGGCGCTGGGGCTCCGAATTATAGAACACCCAAAACCAGAAACAAAACCAAGCTACTGTGTCTTAATTTCTAGCACCAATTAACATGTATAACTCCACGTAAATTGCAGATAAACGTTAACAATCATCCATATACCAATTACCAACAATTGAACAACGATTTCAGCAAACTTAATTCTTTGAAACATCTTTTAAAACAAAACTCCATTTCTGATAGTTGATAAACACAGTGAAAACTGTAAATCCTACTGACAACCAATCTGATTACTTTAAATTATGTTTCTCTGAATTTCTTACTCAAAACACATGTTCATACACTATTTCATGTTTTAAACACATTTAGCGAATTCAATCGCCACGACTTCGTTTCTTAACCAATTGCCATGATTCAAACTACGCCGTTTTCGTTTCTTAACGTACTAACATAATCCAACACCAATTTGCAGATTATAGAACATATAGTACATGAAATTTTGTACTTTCTAAAGCCATTTTCAAATATAAACACTGTTATTTATTTATTTTTTCTTCATACAAACCTAATTTCATGTGTTTGATACTCAAACAACCCTTATATATAATGATTGACAGATTATAAACCCTACCAACATGTATATGTATCAATCCAACATAATTATTAATAAAAATTTCAAAAACAAGAGTTAAAATTAGAGTAGATTATACCTCCAAACCCTAGTTGTAGGCTAGCAAGAGATGGTGACCCTCCCTCAAAACCACCATGATTATTCCTTCTCAAAAAAAATCTCTGTGTTTCTTCTTCTCTCCAAACCCTCTCTGTACTTGGCTTAAAAATAAAAGACTCTTAGAAAATAAACTGAAGACTCCCCACGTTCATCAGTTAAGTTAGGCCAAAAGCCATAAAGCTGTGTTTGGCTACAAAAATTCCCTCACACTAGATTATTTTAATAGCATTATATTATATAGTTACTTTTGTCACACCTGCCACCAATTTAAATAGCTTATAATTTATAATTATAATAATTATGTTCTTATTATAATTATGCTTATAATAAAAAAATAAATAATTATATATCTAATTTAATTAATAAATTAGAAACATCACTTTGTTTAATTTATTTATTTCCTTTAAATTAAACAATTCATTCAATTTAATTATTAAGCAATTGATTTAATTTAATTATTTCCTTAAATTAAATCCTTCAAATAAAATTAACATTATTCAATTTAATTTAAATTAATCAATTTAGTTACTAAATTAATTTACCACAACTTTATCAACCATTTATTTATCTCAATAAATATATAAATTTAAAATATTTATTTAATTCAATAAATATTTAAAATTAATTACTAAATTCATTTAATTCCTTCAATAGTTAACTCAACTATTAAACCTCACTTTCCCAATATATGAATATATATTTCTCTTCACACCAGATCATATATTTCAACATATATAGCACATATATATACATACACAAACTCAAAACATCTCATAATAAGAATTTAACTATTAAATTCTTATTTTAATAACTTATAAAAATTCGGGTTGTCACATTTACTACTAGGTAGGTCAACAGTTTTAACGGTAAAACTTCCGCCTTTATTTTCATAAAAAAATATTTCTGTCATTTTCTCATTTCGACAATAATTCCGTTGTGCGGTCCACCAATGATTGTGCCATCATACGAATATTTCCCGACACAAAGAATATTCCCCAACCAATCGAATATAATATAACAACTTGCATACTTTGCAAAATTTATAATTATTACCCACAACTATAACATTATATCAAATCCACACCATAATACTTAAAAAAATATTTTGAGAAAATTAATCTTTATTCACAAAATTTGGGGTCTCACACGCGTCCAGCAACTTGATTATTTCCTTACGGACCATGTGACGCCCCCAAAATAGGTATACATCACCCATCTTGAGTCGCCAAATACATGGTATAAAATTCAAATACAACTTAATAATACAAATATCGTGTAAAATACGATAAAACATAAACTGAGAGTTTTAAAACGAATATTGTCTTCTAGACAGTATTCAACTCAAATGGAATCCTCAATACATTTATTATCACACTATTTCATAGAATAGTGAGGACTACTAATGCTATCTTCTGGACCATCACTCCATTCCCCGACTAGTCCCGGCTACGTTCTCATTTCCTGAAGAGGACGATGAAAGCAAAAGGGTGAGCTCAACTAGCCCAGTAAGAAATATTATGACTAAGATATTTCAAAATAATTTATCTTTAGCCTTCAACAGTGTGAAACTGATAAAATATAACAAACATCAAGTTTAACTGCAGCTGAACAAGAAATCCATTAGAAGAGTCAAGTAGAGCATGATATCTATTATCTTATATGATTTAAAAGGTTTTTCATCACTTTTATCGCTGAGACTCAGTTTAAAAAATAATCCACATCATCGAATCACCCCTGCACTACGGCCAAGAATATTCTTTAGTATCACGACCACAAATTATCCATGCACTACGGGCCAAGGATATTCGTGTATTCATCAATGGTCATGATCATGCCAACAACTGTCCATCAATGCACTACGGGCCAATGAGGACTTTTACCACATCATTTATAACATTACTACTCATGATTATACTCGAATATTCCCTAGTCATAATCATACCAAGTCCATCTATGCACTACAGGCCACAAATGACTTTCAACATAATATAAACATGAGGATGATGACAATGATATAAGAATTCAATAAAACAAGTTCATGGATAAATTTTTAAAGATTTATAATTTAATTTATCCAGAAATTAATAATGTCCAAATTGTCAACATGATACTGCTTTGTGGAGTAAAATTCAAGAATAATATTGTACCAAAAATAATTTGGACCAAAAACGAATCAATTTTTATCATGAATAGTACCCCGGGTGAATAGTACTCGAGTGAATAGTACCCCGTGAATAGTACTTCAGAAATAGTAACCTCGTGAATAGTACTCTGACATGAAAAAGTTAAAACTTATCAAGAATGCTCAGAATAATATTTCCATAAAAAGATACTGGATGAAGCGCAAATATCAAGGATATTCTACTAATTTCGTGGAGTATAGAAGCCAAAATTTTAACAAAACGAGTATAGAATTCAAAATCTGAAACGAAATAATAATACTTACATACTACAGAGTATGGAAGAAAATATTATATCAAGCGAATATTGAACAAAAATAACATCCCTTACCTTGAATATAAAAGTATTCTAACTGGTATAGCGGGGATATTCTTGAAGAAAATTTTCACGATTTTCTATGCTCAAAGCTTTCTAAAACTCGAAAGAAATACGCTCAAGATTATAGGAGACGAATTCTCTTGATTCTGGTGTGATTTCAATTTTAACTTAAGCGCCTATTTATAGGAAAATGCTAAAACGTCATAGGAGACTAAATAATAAAATAATATTATTTTTTTTTCCACGCACATTTTCTTGACCAAAACTCAGCCACCACTAGTGGGCCCAAGCAAAATTAGCACCTTTCCACACCAACCAAAAAGTGGGGTCCACCATGTTTTTAATAAAAATATTTTTTTTTCCAAAACTTCAATAATTCATAAAAAATAGCCCTTTTATCAGAAAAATACGAATTTTATGTCCATTCCACACGAAATCGAATTCTCTACAACTTTGCAGAAGAAAGTTATTCCAAATTCCAAACAAAAAATATCTGAATTCCACAAACGGATAATTTTCAACACCTCTTAAAATTCATAACAAATCATACGTTAATTTTTAACGGTTCAAAATTTTTGGACAAATACTCAACTTATATATGTATAACATATCCAAAAATCACAACGATCCAACGGTCGGATTAAAATTATAACTCACGCAATAGAGCTTTAAGAACACCGATATAATTTTTTAATATCTCTAATCCGACAAAATACTGATAAAACACCTCAACATTAATTCCTTCATTTATAACCACATAAAATAAATATTTTCCTATCCATCATTTATGTCCACATAAAATAAATATTTCCTTATCATATAAATCAATAATTAATTATTCACAAATAATATTATAGATCACAATAATGACAACCAGACCATTCTCAAGAAAAAGGGGGCTTTCCGATAAGGATTTCTCCTTATTGGCACGCAATTAAGTGACCAAACTTCTCTTTGACTGAACTTTCTAGACATTGCCAATAATGTTATCTAATAATATTATTTAAATAATATGAATTATTGATTTGATAATGGGAAATACTGTGCAATGACAATGATTGAAACAACAATAATATAAAATATCAACGTAGCAATTATTGAATCAATAAAAAAATATTGAACAATAATTATCGTAATAATTATTGAGTAAAGGCCTTCTTACGTAAGAATCAATAATTCAAAAATACTGCAAATACTGTGTAACACGCATATGCAACCCCACGTATTACTATATTTTAACCAATTTATTCTAACGATTAACGGTAAAACTTTCATAGTTTTTTTTTGTAAAAGATATTTGTGTCGCTTTTCTCAATCCGACAATAATTACATTGTAGGGTCCACCAATGATTGTATCGTTATATTAATATTCCTCGTTAAAACGAATATTCCCCGACCAATCGAATATAATATAACAACTTGCGTACTTTGCAAAATTTATAAATATTAGCCACAACTATAACTCTAACGATCGAGAAATTTATAATTTAATTTAAATATTTATTAAATTAAATAAATATTTTAAATAATTTATTTATTCAGGAAAATAAATAATTAATGAATTGTGGGGAATTAATTTAGTAATTAAATTGATTAGTGTTAATTAAATTGAAGCGTTAATAATTTTATCTAAAGGATTTAATTTATGGAAATAATTAAATTAAATCAATTGCTTAATATTTAAGGAAATAATTAAAATAAGTGCATTATTTAATTTAAAGGAAATAAATAAATTAAATAAAGTGATGTGTCTAATTTATTAATTAAATTAGATATATAATTATTTATTAATTATCAGATATAATGATAATAAGAATTTTATTATTATTATAAGTTATTTAAATTAGCTAAAACTAAAATTATTTAATTAACTAAATTAATGGTGTGACATGAAAACTATATAATATAAATAATATAATAATAATTTAATTTGGGAAGAAAAGGTGTTAGCCAAACAAGGCCTTGTGGCCTTTGGCTTATTTCAACTGGCATCTTTTGTTTTCTTTAACTGAAAGAGAACGTGGGTGTAAGACCCCAACTTATTATAAATAAAAATTGAATTTCCTCTAATTATATTTGTGAATAATAAGGTATTAATTTGATATAATTCTCTAATTATGGGTGAAATGTGCAAATTTTGCAAAATATCCAAGTGGTTATAAAATAATCATTGTTGTCGGGGAATATTCGTTTGGTCGTGGAATATTCTTTTTTTGTCGGGGAATATTCGTATTTACAATAGTTGATCAATTGTGGGCCCCATAACAAAATAACTGTTGGATGAAGAAAATGACAAGTTTGAGCTTTTATAAATAACGACGTAGTTGTTACCGTTAACACTGTTAGAATACCCGGTGGTTAAAATACAGTAATATGCGTGGTTGCACAGTAGCACACGGTATTGCACAGTATTGTTGAATTATTGATTCGTACGTAAGAAGGCACTACTCAATAATTGTTACAGTAATTACTGTTCATTATTTTATTTTATTGATTCAATAATTGTTGCGTTGATATTTATATTATTATGTTTTAATAATTGTCACTGCACAGTATTTTCCATTATCAGATCAATAATTCATATTATTTGAATAATATTATCAGATAACATTATTGGCAATGTCTAGAAAGTTCGTCAAGGAGAGGTTTGGTCACCTAATCACAGCGCAAGAAGGAGAAATCCTTATTGAAAGCCCCTATTTCTTTCGAACTACCGTCACAAGATCTTGTGATTCTCAGTAATATTATTTTTAAATAATTAATTATTGATTATTATGATAAAGAAAATATTCATTTTATGTGGATAGAGACGGAGAAAATTTTTAATGTGACAATTGTTAAAAATTAATATTTTATCTTTTTCTGATAAAATAATTCATTTAAATATATTATTTTAATAATATATTAACGGTGATATTTTTACAATGAATATGGGATATATGAGTATATGAGGAGGAAGAGTATTTTTGTGGCATTAAATGTTTAACACATGTTTTGTGTATCGATGGACATAATTCTTGATCGAAAATTGATTATAGACTGTAAAATCGCCCGTTTGTGGATTTCGGATAATTTCTATTTGGAATTTGGAATAACTTCCTTCTGTAAAGTTGTAGATAATGGAATTTCCTATGGAAATACGCGAGTTTTGAATTTTCTGATAACCGAGCTATTTTTTTAGAATTGTTGAAGTTTCGAAAAATAAAATGATTTTTATTAAATTTATGGGGGACCCACTTTTTGGTTGGTGGATACAACATATGGGTCATGCTGATTTTTGGGGTGGTTTGGTCTTTGTTGGCAACTTAGGTTGCGTGGGAAGAAAATAAGAATATTATTATTATATTTATTTAGTCTCCTTTCATGCTCTAACATTTTCCTATAAATAGAGGCTAAGTTAGAATTGAAAATCACACCGTAAACAAAGTTTTCTCTCTTTCTCTCTATATATTATCGAGCGTATTCTTGTGAGTATACTTTGAGTGTTGCTATATCTGCTAGTTTCACAAAGACTATACAAAAAATTCAAATGTAAGTACGGTTATTTTGAGGTAAGGGTATTATTTTCTTCTTAAATGATATTTTTCTTCAATATCATTATGTCAAGTATTGGTGAACTTTTTTATCAAATTTAGAACTTGTTGTGTTTGGGTTACTATTCACGTGATACTAAAGACTATTCACGAAGACACACTATTCACCAAAAAATAAAATTTTTCTTTTTGTCCAAAATATCTATTCTGGATACTAGCTTTGATTGTATCCATGTTTTGATCATTCTTGAATTTTACACCAATATGATTATTTTCAAGGTATTTTTGGACATGGGTAAAACAAAGTACGAATCCTTAATCCTTAATCCTTGTCATTTTGTTTCAATCGGATTCGCTTTTTTAAAATGTTTTTCATCATCCTCAGTCCTTAATGGTGATACTTGATGAATATCTTTGGCCTGTAGTGCAAAGATGAATGATTAAACTGATTAATCTCTTTGGCCCGTAGTGCAAAGATGAACAAGTGTTGAGATGAACATGACCAACTGGTGATTTAAATGAATATCTTTGGCCTGTAGTGCAAAGATGAATATTGATTGTTGTTACAGGGATAAAATATTGATGATGGACTTTTAAACCTTAGAAGACAGTGGAATTCTTTCTCTACGTGACTCTTCTAATGGATTGCTGTTTCCGCTGCATTTGTTGATCTAAAACTTGTTGCCTATTGTATTCTATTAGGTTTTTCCCTGTTGAAGACTAACGATAATTTGTTGTATATTATCTTAGTCATAATATTCTTTACTGGGCTAGTTGAGCTCACCCTTTTCCTTTTTGTTCCATTTTTCTTCTCAGGAGGTGAGAACATAGCAGGATCGAGTCGGGGTATGAAGTGATGGTTCTAGGAAGATGTTTTAGCTGTCCCCACTATTTCTGTAAAATAGTGTATGAATAATTAATGAGGACTTATTTGGGTGTGTATATTGTCTAGAAGACAATATTTGTATTTAAACTCACAGTTGTAGTGTTGTATTTTACACGACATCTGTATTATCAAAGTTGTAATTGCTTTCTATACCTTGTATTTTGGCGACTCAAAATGGGTGCTGTATACCTATTTTGGGGACGTCACAGTTGGTATCAGAGCTTAGGGATATGATCTCTGGCGGAGATCGGGGAATAGAACTAGGAGGGATAGACGAGTAAATCCTTCGCTAGTGTGTCCTACCTAAGCTTATTTGTTGGTCATCATAATATAGGATATTATGTGATATGTTAATTTTTTAATTAACCCTTGTTTTATGGCGATGTTTAAGAATGGTCACGAGAACGTTAACAATGGAGTTTATGAGATCGTGGAACAACCTTTAGTCGCAAAACCAAGAGAACGTATGCATGAAGGCAATATTTCTCCTGTAAACAACACTACCGAGCAAACGATGAACGATGGAATGTTTAGGAGCTTTTTGCGCTTCATGCAAAATCGCATAAGGAGACTCGTGTACAAAATACGGTGGAAATATGGCAACGTCATGATGCATACAAACAAGCGCTTCAAGGAGTTGGGACCACCAGATTTCCATGGAAAGCCGGATCCGATCAAGGCAGAAACGTGGGTCAAGCAAATTACCAAAATATTTGATGTCTTAGGATACACGAAGGAACCGAAGGTTCCATTTGCCACCTTTATGTTTCGTGGTGAAGCAGACATCGGGTGGGAATCGTGAAGCGTACTCAAATGATGCACTTAACATGTCTTGGGAAAGATTTCGTAAATCGTTCAATGACAAGTACTTTCCGTAAAGTATTCGTAATATGAAGGAGGTAGAGTTTATTAGACTCGAATGTAACAACATGACGGTGTCTCAAAGACGAGGCAAAGTTCGCAGAGTTATCTGTGTTTGCACCTCATTTGGTGGAGAATGAGGAACGAATGACGCCAGATATGTTTCGAGAGGTCTAAAACCGTAGATTCAATCGATACCTTATCTCTCATAAATTTTCTCTCAGATTCGGATGTTGTCAATGTGGCTCGCTTATTAGAGCGAGATAGTGAGTATACTCAACCGAGGGACCACAATCGTAGTAGTCATCGTAACGATGATAACCAAATGAGGAGGAAAGAATACTTGGACAAAGGCGGTAACCACTCGGTGGTAATCGTGGACATGATAATAGGAGAGGTGACTCAAGTGGAAATTTCGTAAAAGAGAAGATTCAACAATAACGGGAAGATATCAACAAAGAAAGACCAAAGACCAACAACAAATGCTAGGGGAGGAGAACGACCGCCAGTTAGATGTTACAAATGCGGGAAGGAGGGACATATCAGCCCAAACTGTCCACAACAATCCAAGGTATGTTACAACTGTGGAAAGGAAGGCCACATTGCTCGAGATTGTACTATAGCGAAACCAAGTTCAGCGGGAGTGGTGATTCCAAGGGCTGTCCCGGATAAGGCCAAATCAGCGGTTCCTGGAAGAGCGTTTGTCGTGACTGGACAAAACGTGAGGAACCCAAACGAGGTGATCACGGGTAAGCTAATCTTGAATTCTTGCGAAGTTTATACCTTACTAGATACCGGTTCTACCCATTCTTTTATCTCTCCTCGCTTGTGCTCAACGCTTAAACTTGACTCAAGAGAAATTAGATTTTGATTTATCTGTTAAAAAACTCCGTTGGGTGAAACCTTTGTTACATCTACAGCTTTATAAATCTTGCATGATCCAAGTTGGCACTATCACATTACCTCGCTGATCTTATCTCTTTAAAGATACTTGCTTTTGATGTGATTTCGTGAATTGATTGGTTAACCACTCATCATGCCAAAATTGATTGTTTTCGTAAGGTGGTTAGTTTTCATATTCCTAACCAACTCACATAATGAATTCAAACCACTAAACCACTAAAATCACCATCACATATCGTCAAGCCACAAAGCTATTCGCTTATTGAAAACGGATGTCAAGCTTTCTTATCCCATGTTATGGATTTGAATAAAGACAAGTCAGATTTGAATAATATTTCTGTGGTTAGAGAATTCCCTAATGTATTTCCTGAAGAGCTTCCTGGTTTACCCCCAGAACGTGATGTTGAATTCTTTATTGACCTTGAACCGCACAAAACCCATTTCTAAAACCCCATATCGAATGGCTCCTATTGAACTTCGTGAGTTAAAAGTCCAACTACAGGAATTATTAGACATCGGTTTCATTAGGTCCCTAATAGTACGCCTCCTTGGGGTGCTCCTATTTTATTCAGAAGAAGAAAGACGGAGTATGTGACTTTGTATTGACTATCGAGAATTGAACCATGTCACCATCAAGAATAGGTATCCGCTACCTCGCATTGATGACCTGTTCGACCGCCATAACGAGCGCAATTCTTTTCAAAGATTGATCTTCGCTCGGATATCATCAAATCAAGATTAAAACCGAGGATATTCCAAAGACGACATTCGTGACTCGATACGGGCATTATGAATTCTTGGTCATGTCTTTTGGATTGACTAATGCTCCCGCTTTTCATGGATATGATGAACCGTGTATTCAAGGAATATTTGGATCGGTTCGTTGTTGTCTTTTATTGATGACATCCTCATCTATTCCAAAAGCCGTGAAGATCATGAGCACCATTTGAAGTCGGTACTACAAAGACTTCGTGAACACAAGCTTTATGCCAAGTCAAGAAATGCGAGTTCGCTTGAGGAAGTAGCATTCCTTGGGCACGCAGTGTCAAAACAAGGAGTATTTATTGACCCAAATAAGATTGAAGCAATACAAAGTTGGGAGCAACCAAGTACGCAGCTTTTACGTGCTTAATGGGTTATTATCGGAGATTCGTGGAAGGATTTTCTCGAATCGCTACTCTGTTAACTCACTTGACTTTGAAGATACAAAATTCATATGGAGCGGAGAATGTGAGAAGAGTTTCCAAGAGCTCAAGAGGAGACTCATTTTGGGACTGTTTCTAACAATACCATCCGGTTCTTGATGGATTTGTTATCTCTGACGATGCTTCCGCAAGGGTTAGGATGTGTTCTCATGCAACATGGGAAAGTCATAGCCTTATGCCTCATGACAACTCAAAGAATATGAGAGGAATTATCCTACTCATGATCTAGAGTTAGCGGCCCATCGTATTCAAGGCCAAGATATGGAGACACTACTTGTATGGAGAGAAAGTGGAGATTTATACGGACCATAAAAGCCTCAAATATTTCTTCACCCAAAAGAACTCAATATCGCAGAACGACGTTGGCTTGAGCTATTGAAAGATTACGATCACACTATTCAATATCATCCTGGAAAAACGAACGTAGTAGCTGACGCATTGAGTAGAAGATCATATGCAAGTACGAATGCAATATTGTCAACGCAAAGGCCCATTTTATACGACTTACAAAGGATGAAGATAGAATTAAAGACTCCAGGATCCCACATGATGATGGCGAATATACGAGTAGAACTGACTTTAATTGATAAAGTTAAAGCTGCTCAAGCTATGGACCTCGGGCTGATACAAATGAAGAAGAAAGTGCAAGAAGGTGCTATTCCAGAAGCAAGAATCGATGAAGAAGGAATACTTCGAGTCAATTCTAGACTTTATGCTCCTAACGATTCTCGACTGAAGCATAAAATCATGATGGAGGCACACAACACCCCGTTTGCAATCCATCCTGGGAGTACCAAAATGTATCATGATATTCGACATACATTTTGGTGGAACAATATGAAGAGAGAGATTGCGGAGTTTATCTCAAGATGTTTAACCTCATCAACGTGTAAAGGCGGAGCATCAAGTGCCAAAAGGTCCATCAGCAACCACTTGAGAATTCGAATGGAAATGGGAACACATTACTATAGATTTTGTTACAGTGTCTTCCCAAAATTTCTCAAGGCGTAGATGCAATTTTGGTTATTGATGATAGATTAACCAAGTCCGCCCATTTCTTACCGATACGCGAGACTTATTCCCTTGAACGTCTTGCTCAGATATGTACGTGAATGAGATTATACGATTGCATGGCATGCCAAGATCCATAGTTTCGGATCGTGACCCGAGATTCACTTCAAGATTTTGGGTTAGCTTGCGAAAAGATATGGGCACGGATTTGATTTATTGGCTTCAAAGATACCATCCTCAAACCTGGACGGACAATCGAGAGGACTATTCAAACCCTTGAAGATCTATTAAGACTCGTGTTCTAGATTTCAAAGGAAGTTGGGATAAGTACTTGCCACGGTGGAATTCTCTTACAACAACAATTATCGAGCAAGTATAGGCATGGCTCCATTTGGGCGTTAGGTGGATTTAAAATGTCGCTTCTCCAAAGATCTTTGGGACGAGGTGGGAGAAACAACATTGTTGGGACCAGTAATTAGTACGCATGACTACGTAAAAGATACAAATGATTCGACAACGTATTCAAACTTCACAAGATCGACAAAAGAGTTATCTTTGATCTTCATAGAAAGGACGTGGAGTTTAATATTGGAGATCATGTATTGTTACGTATTGCTCCATGGAAAGGAGTTACAAGATTTGGGAAAAGACGAAAAGCTCAATCCAAGGTTTGTTGGTCCATTTGAGATTCTTGACCGAATAGGAACGTAGCCTATAGACTCGCTTACCTCCAAGTATGTCTCTGTTCACAATGTATTCCACATATCTATGCTTCGTAAATATGTGAAAGACCCGACCACATTATTGCGTTAGAACCGCATTTGAGATAGTCAAGATTTAACATACGAGGAGATACCGTTGAGATTTTGGATAGGAAAGAGCATGTCTTATGCACGAAGGTTATACCACAAGTTAAGGTTTTGTGGAGAAACCATGCAATTGAGGAAATGACATGGGAGTTGGAATCAAAAATGAAAGCGAGGTACCCACACCTTTTCGATACACCAGGTACGTACGTCAATTTCGAGGACGAAATTTCATAAGGAGGGGAGGTTGTAAGACCCCAACTTATTATAAATAAAAATTGAATTTCCTGTAATTATATTTGTGAATAATAAGGTATTAATTTGATATAATTCTCTAATTATGGGTGAAATGTGCAAATTTTGCAAAATATGCAAGTGGTTATAAAATAATCATTGTTGTCGGGGAATATTCGTTTGGTCGTGGAATATTCTTTTTTTATCGGGGAATATTCGTACGACGGCGCAGTCAATTATGGGCCCCATAAAAAAATAACTGTCGGATGAAGAAAATGACAAGTTTGAGCTTTTATAAATAACGGCGTAGTTGTTACCGTTAACACTGTTAGAATACCCGGTGGTTAAAATACAGTAATATGCGTGGTTGCACAAGATGCAATTACACAGTAGATTAAGATGATGATTGTTGAATTATTGATTCGTACGTAAGAAGGCACTACTCAATAATTGTTACAGTAATTACTGTTCATTATTTTATTTTATTGATTAAATAATTGTTGCATTGATATTTATATTATTATGTTTCAATAATTGTCACTGCACAGTATTTTCCATTATCAGATCAATAATTCATATTATTTGAATAATATTATCAGATAACATTATTGACAATGTCTAGAAAGTTCTGTCTAAGGAGAGGTTTGGTCACCTAATTGCGCCACTTGAAGAGAAATCCTTATTGGAAAGCCCCTCTTTCCTGAAACGGCACGGTTGTCGATCTTGATTCTCAGAATATTATTTTAAATAATTAATTATTGATTATTATGATAAAAGAAAATATTCATTTTATGTGGATATAGACGAAGAAAATTTTTAATGTGACAATTGTTGAAAATTAATATTTTATCTTTTTTTGATAAAATAATTCATTTAAATATATTATTTTAATAATATATTAACGGTGATATTTTTATAATGAATGTGAGATATATGAGTATATGAGGAGGAAGATTATTTTTGTGGCATTAAATGTTTAACACATGTTTTGTGTATCGATGGACATAATTCTTGACCAAAAATTGATTATAGACTGTAAAATCGCCCGTTTGTGGATTTCGGATAATTTCTATTTGGAATTTGGAAAAACTTCCTTCTGTAAAGTTGTAGATAATGGAATTTCCTACGGAAAGTCGCGAGTTTCGAATTTTCTGATAACCAAACTATTTTTTTTAGAATTGTTGAAGTTTCAGAAAATAAAATGATTTTTATTAAATTTATGGGGGGACCCACTTTTTGGTTGGTGGATACAACATGTGGGCTGCTTATTTTTGGGGTGGCTGGTCTTTGTTGGCAACTTAGGTTGCGTGGGAAGAAAATAAGAATATTATTATTATATTTATTTAGTCTCCTTTGGCATTCTAACATTTTCCTATAAATAGAGGGCTAAGTTAGAATTGAAAATCACACCAGAAACAAAGTTTTCTCTCTTTCTCTCTCTATATTATCGAGCGTATTCTTGTGAGTATACTTTAAGTGTTGCTATACGGTGGGTGCGAGTTTCACAACACTATACCAAAAATTCAGTCAGAAATACGGTTATTTTGAGGTAAGGGTATTATTTTCTTCTTAAATGATATTTTTTCTTCAATATCATTATGTCAAGTATTGGTGAACTTTTTATCAAATTTGAAACTTGTTGTGTCGGGGTTACTATTCACGTATAGGACACTATTCACGATATCTGGCACTATTCACGAATCACGGCCTTTATTCAAGAAAAATAAAAATTTTTCTTTTTGTCCAAAATATCTATTCTGGATACTAGCTTTGATTGTATCCATGTTTTGATCATTCTTGAATTTTACACCAATATGATTATTTTCGAGGTATTTTTGGACATGGGTAAAACAAAGTACGAATCCTTAATCCTTAATCCTTGTCATTTTGTTTCACTGGATTCGTTTCTTTAAAAATGTTTTTCATCATCCTTAGTCCTTAATGGTGATACTTGATGAATATCTTTGGCCTGTAGTGCAAAGATGAATGATTAAACTGATGAATCTCTTTGGCCCCGTAGTGCAAAGATGAACAGGTGTTGAGATGAACATGACCAACTGGTGATTTAAATGAATATCTTTGGCCTGTAGTGCAAAGATGAATATTAATTGTTGTTACATGGATAAAATATTGATGATGGACTTTTAAACCTTAGAAGACAGTGGAATTCTTTCTCTACGTGACTCTTCTAATGGATTGCTGTTTCCGCTGCATTTGTTGATCTAAAACTTGTTGTCTATTGTATTCTATTAGATTTTTCCCTGTTGAGGACTAACGATAATTTGTTGTATATTATCTTAGTCATAATATTCTTTACTGGGCTAGTTGAGCTCACCGCTTTTCTTTTTTGTTCCATTTTTCTTCTCGGGAGGTGAGAACATAAAGAGGATCGAGTCGGGGTATGGAGTGATGGTTCTAGGAAGATGTTTTAGTCATTTGTCCTCACTATTTCTCGTAAAATAGTGTATGAATAATTAATGAGGACTTATTTGGGTGTGTATATTGTCTAGAAGACAATATTTGTATTTAAACTCACAGTTGTATTGTCGTATTCTACACGACATCTGTATTATCAAAGTTGTAGTTGCTTTCTATACCGTGTATTTTGGCGACTCAGAATGGGTGTTGTATACCTATTTTGGGGGCGTCACAGTGGGAGTCAGTATATGTGGGTTATGCGTCTTATTTTTCCTAAGGCTTGATAACATAGTGATACAGAGAAAAAGGAATCACAGAATATTGAGAGTGAGAAATTAAAAGAGTAATCTCTGTGAGTTTGCCAAGAGAGGAAGAGATTCACTATCTTTTGCTAGCATTCGATCAAGGATTTAAGGTATAATCTACCCCTAATTCTAATTCTCAGTTTTTGTAATTTTCATTTTTTGGAATTGGGTTTTTGTCAAGTGTTGATTGTAAGAAATGGGTTATGAGTGTGTGATTGTGACGCCCCCAAATCCGGGTATCTTCCAACCCGATAGATGGTTCTACACAATATTCACAACTGTACATTCATTCTATTGAAACGACATCAAAATGTGTGAATCAATGACATTCTTATTACATTAATAATATTACATCCCGTTCCCAAGTTCTAAAACCATTACATTCTTTGTTCCTCATTCTATAATATATACAACTTAGTTTATTACAAGGTAAACTAATCGTTCAGCTTTGTCTTGCCTCTATCCTTGTCAGATCCCTCGGTTCGTTCGGTCCTACCTGCATTCATATGGTTCAAGCAAGAGTGAGCATAACAAGCTCAACAAGTACAACAATTTCTTTTAAACAACATGCTTAAAACATAGGAATCATATATCTTCAGTTACTGGATAATAGTTACGAAGTACTATCAATAATTCAAAATAGCATTTATTTTCCTTCAAAATGTTTTACAATACAATATTCAGTAAAACATCAATTTTGGCTCAAGACCATGAGTAGTTCATAATTTCTTTGAAAAGGACAACCCGACACTAAGTCCGTAAGTCCGGCATATCTTACGAGCACTTCTGGGTGATCAGCCCATAGTACTCTATGTTGATCAACACTACATCCATTAAACGTATGTACGTTTAAGTTTTGGCAACCTCGCGTGCCCATCGAATAATCGATAAAAAATACATTTGTTTATTCCTACACAGGCTTACCTTAAATCCGTACCAAACAATTGGCATAGGATAGCGTTAGCAATTCTATATTAAAAGACTTATAAATAAATCAATCAACTCTTCAAGATTAGTCTAGCCGAGATAAAACTAGCATCGACCCCTTAGTGAAACACTTCATGCATCTCATAACATGAATCACAGAAAACTTGGCTAACACGAAAGTTAGACAAGCGTTTTAAGAAAAACTTGCCTTTAGCGTCTGCTAAAGTAAAAATAACTTTTCCTTTGAGTCTTTACAGTCTCTACAACACATAACCACATAACATACCACATTAGGTCATGAATGATCATACAAGGTTCCTAATGAATCTTACCCTTCATCTTAATCTAATCATATATTAGATTTGTTACTATTAGTTCTGGCTTGCCATTATATTTTACATTATTCTTACCAACTTCTTTCTCTTCTATATCTTACGTAGATTTATTTCATTAATCCAACTCGTTTTGAGTTAACCATCCTTTCTCACTGCTTACTAACATTATTAATCGAAACTCGATCGTCATTTGTTTAGTACACTTTATTGCATACCGTTTACGTTCACAACTTTTAGTTATAACTCTTAACGTTATAGGCCTTATCATTATTGAATACTGTTCACGTTCCTTATACTTTACGTTCGTCGTTTAACTACTCATTAAATTCCTAAAGTCATTACTATAACAGTGATTTAGGAAAGGTCTTATCATGTTCATTAAGTAATTACATAGTCCATACTGGTATTGCAAACCATTGGATTCATAATCAACTTGGTCAACAAATTTCTATAGCCGGCTTAACACATTATGTTGTTCTCATTACGTTCATCTTCAATTGATTATTAACCTTTAATCATCATACATTATGTGTCTAACAATGTTTTAACAATGTTATATTAACACCTTAGTTCATTACTAAAGAGTTATCTTTCATTCTATACTTGTAAACATTCTTGTATGTCAAAACTCTGGGACTGGCGCCGCGGCGCCACATATAGCTCTTCATCTCGCGCCGCAACATGAGTTTGTAGTAGGCAAGCCCCAAACTCGGCGTTGCAGCGCCACTCATTGGCCTTGGGTTGGCGCCGCGGTGCCAACTCTGTGCCTCAGCTAGTTTGCAAAATTTGAAAATTTTACGAAACTCCCGAACTCATAACTTCTTCGTTGTAAGTCCGAATTGGCTCGTTCAAAAGCCTACGGTTCACAAATTACATACTCTACACGTTCATGCATGAATTTTATCTATTTGACTTCATTTGCTAAAAATTCACCTATTAGTTCATTTTTAACGAAAACGATAAATATTTGTGAACGTTCAACGCTCGTTTCTTCGTTATAAGTCGAAATTCGGTCATTCTGGAGCCCGCAACTCTATAATGCCAAATATGACTTGTCTCCATTGAAAACCATTGTTTCTAAGCACAATATCATAATTTGACTTTCATTTTGAGAATTTCACGAATTCGACGCTTAACGTCCAATCGTGTGAATGCGTTGGCTCCCTACCGTTCCTACTTAACGCGTTGGCTTCTATGTTTACCTTCCATGTATGATATAACCTATCACAGTCATAACCCCTTATCCATTCAAATCACCTTCTCTACTTCATATTCAACTCCTTCTGTGTAGAGATATATTTCATACTCTCAGAGTCCGTGTATATCTCACACTTCTCACCGTATAAATACTATCTTCAAATTTTTAATTCAAAAACTAAAGCTGCCAATTATAAATCATAAGTAGGATAGACCTTCTCATAATCCAATAACTGGCGTGATGCATACGTAATAACATTGCCATGCTACATGAGTACGCAACCCCGTCTTCTATGTGAAACATCAAGATACACTATAAAATCCCCCGTATCACCTGATAGAGACAATACAGGTACCTCACTTAACTTCCTTTTTAGTTCCTGAAAACTATTTTCTCCCTTCTCATTCCCAACATTCTTCCTAATAACAAATTTTGTCCATCTCTTTAAGCTATAATTCACACGTAGTGAATTCCATATCCAACTTCTCCCTCCGTAGTGTTTCTCACACTATCTCCAAATGTTCAGCGTGATCTTCTGACGTCTTAAATTAGACTAGAATATCACCAATGACCATTACGACACCCTCATCCAAATATTACTTGAACACTCTGTGACGCTAATGGTACTTTCAACCATAGCACCTCACAAGAGTACCTATCAATTTGCCAATTGACTTCTTTTTGTATTCCATTACGGAAAGTCTAACTTCCACACATTAGTTAACCCAAACGACATAACCAAAAACTTGTCATAACTATAACGAGTTCTGAATGTCATGTTAGGTACCTCCTCCTTCTTCCTGACTTTCAACCGACTGTACCCCATACACAAATCTATATTAGAAAAATTCTTTGCCCCCTTCAACTGATCAAATAGATCATCGATCCTGGGCTATGGGTATTCATTCTTAACCGCTAACTTAATCCTATTACGATAGTCGATACGCAACCATAACGACTCATCCTCTTCCCTAACATCCTCCTAACTTTCTTCATCGTTAGACAACAAAAGCGTCGCGATATTTTATTACCATAAATTACTACCTTGGGTTATTTTAGAAAACCGAAAATTCATACTTTTATTCTAATAATTTATTAAAGTTCTATGGTTAATCAACTCATTCATACCGAGAATTACTTCAAATTCTCTCAACTTTATTGGTACTTATCTACCGATACTTACTTACATTCATTATTCATGAAACTTTTTCAACGAATATAATTATCAAAAATTATTTTCCGATCCTCTACCTTAACGTATAAAGGTACTTATAATCCCTTTTAGGCAGACTCATAGATGAGTCTTCCCACATGTCTTACACACTTCGATCTAACGCTTAGAATCCCCTTGTCCCACTCTAGTATTCCCGGAGTTAAAATTCTCTCTTTTTGACATATTGCCATTAGCATTCTCTACCTTGGTTCCTCCATCTCCCTTGCTCTTATTCTTTCTCTCTTTGTGGTATTGAGTCCACGCCTCACTACCACCCTCAGCTATAATCACCTTCTCCAGAATGGTCCCACAGGAAACACTCTGGAACACAAAAATCCTACTATAGAGCCAGGGTTTTAGGCCCTGCTCAAACCTACGAACCTTCCTCTCCTCAGTGTCCACTTAGTGTGGAGCAAACCTTGCCAATTCATTGAATTTGGCATCGTATTGGGGAACCATCATGTCCCCTAGTTTAAGTTCTAAGAACTAAATCTCCATCCTCCCTTACATGCTTGTAAGGAAATAATTCTCGAAGAAAACCTTCTTGAATTGTTCCCACGTTACCGCATCTGTTCTAGTCCCACCCTGGTGAGCCTCCCACCAAAAGTTGGCTTCCCCTTTTATCATACAAGTCACAAAAGAAGTCCTTTGCGTTTCACCTACATTTATAATAACAAGTGCCTTCTTTATTTCCTTTACCCATGTCTGGGCTTTTAATGGGTCCGCTGTTCCTTTGAACACCAGCGGACCTACACTTTTAAATTCTTTAAAGGTAGTCATTCTGGCTAACCTAGGTTCCGCAGGTACTCTACCCCCGGTTTAATTAAATGTGGCCGTTAATAAATTAACGAACTCTTGCATAGGGTTGTTTTGACCCCATTGATTATCATTACGCGATTCTGCTTCAGATTACGTTGACTTCTCCTTGACGGCATTTTCTAATTAAATAGAATTTCATTATTATCTATTTACTTACTTCGTTATTATTCGCCAAATAACAACTCATACCATAACAAAGCTTATTAAATGAAAACTTCATTCTATTAATATACTTCTTCATAGTCAAAACTATTTACAATTTACTTCCATAGCCTAAGGCTATTCCATTTCTATCCCGCAATTGAACTTCTCAAAAGTTGGGATTTATAAAAAGACTGCCCTTTTATACAAAAGAGGGTTTTACGTCACTACACAAATATTTATAACTCTAAATTTCTAATAATGCATAACAGCGTCCTCGTGTTTCTCATTCACAATCTTCGCTACAGTATCCCGACTAATAGTATGTCGAGTTTACCCTAACTCCATGGGATGACAAGCAACTTTTAGCTTAAAATCCATATGAGCACTCCTATAGATGTAAGACATTCGTGCTATCTTCCGGTCCTTCTCCCCCAATTCTTTAAGAAGCTCATCGGCCTCCTTCTTATAGTCCCTAGCCTGCTCTGTCATAAGCACCTGTCTATCGTGTTCTAACTCAAAATCTGCTTCTACAAACACCTTAGCTTCATGGAGATAATTAATCTCTTCACTCTGATTTTGCACAACTGTACTCAGTTGCACATTCCAGTCAAGCACTGCTAGATACAATGCTCTCATTGCATCTGGAGGTATTGACTCTAGTGTATGTACAACCGTATTAACCGATGTTACCTCAATTTCCTCCTCCTCATAGTCCATCATATTAAGATATGACGCTATATCCATATCTCCCTCGGAGTAGTCCTCCTCAGAAAAGTACTCCACTATCTCCGACTCCTCTAGAATAACTAATGGTACCTCCGCCACCGGCATAGGTACAGGCTCTACTCTATTCACAACTTCTTCGCTCACCGCATGTATATCTCTATACATAGCGATATCGATCAACATCCTTCAATAACACATAACATGTTGATTAGTACATAACATACCATAGTATAAGCACAAATCACATTTAATTTATTTAGGGCAACTTTCCATCTTTTAAATCTTTCGGTACTGAGTTTCCTCAATACCTTATTAACTCATCCGACTGAAGTAAAGCTTGAGCTTACTTCCTTCGGACTTTTCTTCCATAACGAGGTTATTAGCCTAAGGATCTTCCCCCTTAAGTTTTATAACCTAATGCTTTGATACCAACCTGCGATGCCCCCAAATCCGGGTATCTTCCAACCCGACAGATGGTACTACACGGTACTCATAACTGTACATTCATTCTATTGAAACGACATCAAAATGTGTGAATCAACGACATTCTTATTACATTAATAATATTACATCCCGTTCCCAGGTTCTAAAACCATTACATTCTTTGTTCGTCATTCTATAATATATACAACTTACTAGTTTATTCAAGGTAAACTAATCGTTCAGCTTCGTCTTGCCTCTATCCTTGTCAGATCCCTCAGTTCATTCGATCCTAGCTGTATTCATATGGTTCAAGCAAGAATGAGCATAACAAGCTCAGCAAGTACAACAATTTCTTTTAAACAACATGCTTGAAACATAGGAATCGTATATCTTCAGTAACTAGATAATAGTTACGAAGTACTATCAATAATTCAAAATAGCATTTATTTTCCTTCAAAATGTTTTACAATACAATATTCAGTAAAACATCAATTTTGGCTCAAGACCATGAGTAGTTCATAATTTCTTTGAAAAGGACAACCCGACACTAAGTCCGTAAGTCCGGCATATCTTACGAGCACTTCTGGGTGATCAGCCCATAGTACTCTATGTTGATCAACACTACATCCATTAAACGTATGTACGTTTAAGTTTTGGCAACCTCGCGTGCCCATCGAATAATTGATGAAAAATACATTTGTTTATTCCTACACAGGCTTACCTTGAATCCGTACCAAACAATTGGCATAGGATAGCTTTAGCAATTCTATATTGAAAGACTTGTAAATAAATTAATCAACTCTTCAAGATTAGTCTAGCCGAGATAAAATTGGCATCGACCCTTTAGTAAAACACTTCATGCATCTCATAACATGAATCACAGAAAACTTGGCTAACACGAAGGTTAGACAAGCGTTTTAAGAAAAACTTGCCTTCAGCGTCTGCTACAGTAAAAATAACTTTTCCTTTGAGTCTTTATAGTCTCTACAACACATAACCATATAACATACCACATATAGTCATGAATGATCATACAAGGTTCCTAATGAATCTTACCCTTCATCTTAATCTAATCATATATTAGATTTGTTACTATTGGTTCTGGCTTGCAATTATATTTTACATTATTCTTACCAACTTCTTTCTCTTCTATGTCTTACGTAGATTTACTTCATTAATCTAACTCGTTTCAAGTTAACCATCCTTTCTCATGGCTTATTAACATTATTAATCAAAACTCGATCGTCATTTGTTAAGTACACTTTATTGTATACCGTTTATATTTACAACTTTTAGTTGGAACTCTTAACGTTATATGCCTTATCATTATTGAATACAGTTCACATTCCTTATACTTTACATTCGTTGTTTAACTACTCATTAAATTCCTAAAGTCATTACTATAACAGTGATTTAGGAAAGGTCTTATCATGTTCATTAAGTAATTATATAATCCATACTGGTATTGCAAACCATTGGATTCATAATCAACTTGGTCAACAAATTTCTATAGCTGGCTTAACACATTATCTTGTTCTTATTATGTTCATCTTCAATTGATTATTAACCTTTAATCATCATATATTAAGTGTCTAACAATATTTTAACAATGTTATATTAACACCTTAGTTCATTACTAAAGAGTTATCTTTCATTCTATACTTGTAAACATTCTTGTCTGTCAAAACTCTGGGATTGGTGCCGCGGCGCCACACATAGCTCCTCATCTCGCACCGCGGCGTGAGTTTGTAGTAGGCAAGCCCCAAACTCGGCGCTGTGGCGCCACTCATTGGCCTTGGGTTGGCGTCGCGGCGCCAACTCTGTGCCTCAGCTAGTTTGCAAAATTTGAAAATTTTACGAAACTCTCGGACTCATAACTTCTTCATTATAAGTTCGAATTGGCTCGTTCAAAAGCCTACGGTTCACAAATTACATACTCTACACGTTTATGCAAGAATTTTTTCTATTTGACTTCATTCGCTAAAAATTCACCTATTAGTTCATTTTTAACGAAAATGATAAACGTTCGTGAACGTTCAACGCTCGTTTTTTCGTTCTAAGTCGGAATCCGGTCATTCTCGAGTATGCAACTCTATAATGCCAAATATGACTTGTCTCCATTGAAAACCAATGTTTCCAAGCTCAATATCAAAATTCGACTTCCATTTCGAGAATTTCACGAATTCGATGCTTAACGTCTAATCGTGTGAATTCCGACATAACTTCGTTACTAACTAAATTAATGGTGTGACATGAAAACTATATAATATAAATAATAAAATAATAATTTAATTTGGGGAGAAAAGGTGTTTGCCAAATAAGGCCTTATGGCCTTTGGCTTATTCCAACTGTAGTCTTTTGTTTTCTTTAACTGAAAGAGAACGTGGGAGTCAGTATATGTGGGTTATGTGTCTTATTTTTCCTAAGGCTTGATAACATTGTGATACAAAGAAGAAGGAATCACATAATATTGAGAGTGAGAAATTGAGAGAGTAATCTATGCGAGTTTGCCAAGAGAAGAAGAGATTCACTATCTTTTGCTAGCATTCGATCAAGGATTTAAGGTATAATCTACCCCCAATTCTAATTCTCAGTTTTGTAATTTTCATTTTCTGGAATTGGGTTTTTGTCAAGTGTTGATTGTAAGATATGGGTTATGTGTGTGTGATAGTATTGTAGAATCTGTTATTGGCATGTATATATAAAAGGGGTAGCAATCAAACACGTGAAATTGAATTGTAAGAAGGAAATATAACTAACAATGTTCATATTTGAAAAAGGGCCTTAGAAACTACAAATTTTCTTGGTCTATAGCTGTTGTAGTCTATAATTTGTTATTGGATTATGTTAATATGTTAAGAATCAAAAGCAACGTAATTTAAATCATGTCAATTGATTAAGAAACGAATTCGTGGTGATCAAATTCGTTAAAAGTGTAAAAATGGAAGAAATTTGGAAAATTATAGTTTTGATTCTTCAAATCCGTGTATATATAATGTTTTTATATATAGAATGGTGTTTAGCATGTGTAACTATAATATTACAAAGTTTTAGATGTTGAAGTTGGGTGAATTTCTGTGGAATTAGGATTTTTTTGGCCAGAGCAGAGTTTGATTTTGAGTTTCTGCAAAACTAAAACTGATGCATCACGCACGTGAGGCCTGTCTGCATGTATTTGTGTATCATGGCAGGTGTTGTTGATACATGCGTCTTGTACCAGTATAACCAAGAAAAATGGCAGCCCAGCGCATGGCCGATGGTCGATCGAACCAAGTGTTGAGTTGTTAACATCATAGCTTGGAAATTGTTAACCTAACTTATTTGATGATTGTAGAGGAACCTAAAATGTGTGATAAGATATAACAACATGTTGTAGTCACAACGATGAAAATTATAGATTATGAATTAGTAAGTTGGGAAAGTTCGTAATGAGATGTTACTTGAATTGGAATTGTTTTACAATCACCATGTCATATACTATGATATAATTGAGAATTCAGTTTCGTGTTACGTGAATGAGTAGGATAATCAAGTCCTAAGTTAAGGATTATAGACTTGATTAAAATGAAAACTAAACTAATGAAATAGATGTTAATGTAACTTATTGTTGTTGCGATTTCAATGATATATGTAGGGTAATTGGCGAATATTATTACTTGTGTATCTTACGTACAAGGCAAGTTTCTTACCCTAAACTTTCGTTGAGAAAGTATCCTAACTCTACCTTGTGATTATTGAGCAAGTTTATTTACCCTATCTCAATTACAATTATGCCTGTTTCATAGCTATGCTATCTTTTAAGTCAACCAATCTCTTTATTCCTAAATTTTACATTAAAGTTAAGCAAGCCTATTGATTCTATCTCGTGCATGATTGTACAAGCTCTTGTAACCTAATTCGTTACATCGAGCGAGTTTTACTTTCCTTATTATCATTCGAAGCATATATTGTTCTAATACATTGAATCAAAGGAGATTGTTCTAACTCTTCTAAATATAGCGCTTTGCATGTATATCATGTTTACTCAATTATACATTGTTGTTATTCAACCTTTGACTTTAATAACCTTGTTCAAAGCTTTATTGTTGTATTAAACCTTCAAGTAGTAAGCAAGCCTTTATTGATTGAATTAATCTACAATCGAACAGTGTTCTAAAATTCTAGAAACACTAATAATTTAGTTCCGAGCTAAACTTTCTTTAGTGCGGAAATTCTAAATTCAAGCTGAGACGAACAACCCTAGCATAGTGGATTTTGTACGTGTAACGTTTAGATGTTTGTGCACAATAAATGGTACAAAGGGCTGATCCCCCTAAGTACGTTAAGAAGGGTCTGTATAGTCTAAATGACTGTTAAGGTTGAGGTAATAATACCTAAATACCGGAGACATAGTTTGTGGTCTTAAGACCCTCAGATATTGATTTCAAACTTGTTTTCTATTTTGATTCGTAGAACAAGTTCATTATTGTTCAACATTCATTGTTCATTCTCATGTTATTATCATTGCTACTTCCTATATCAGTGAGCAATTGTTTGCTCACTCTTACATTTAACACTGCAGCTAAAGTAGAGAAAGTCGATGAGCCATCTACTAGCAAAGGAAAGGGCAAGATGTCCAAGTGTTGAAGACTTATGAGAATTTTTATTTTAATGAATTATGTTAAAGACTTGTTTTAATATATGATGTATTCCGCAAACTGATGTAATAAATTTATGGTTAGATTACCTGGGATTTAATTTGAGATTATGATGTAACCCTTTAATGGGAAGGATTATTGTTTAAGTTATTTAAATTATGTCTTTCTCCTTTGTGATGGGTAGTTAGATGTAATGTTTTGGATAGTGAACACAAAATCCTGTGGAAATGGAGTACCTGGATTTGGGGGTGTCACAATAACATTATATTAAATTCACTCCATAATATTTAAAAATGATATTTATATAAAATTCATCTTTATTCATAAAAGTTGGGGTCTTATAGACCACCTCCTTCATAATGTGGTTCAACCTCCGTTGATGTTCAATAGAAGGCTTAGATACCTCCTCGAGTAGGATTTTATGCAAAAAGATGGACTGATACCTTTTATATCCGCGATAGACCACCCCAAGGCTATTTTACATTGTCTGAGAACTTGAAGTAACTTCTCTTCTTGAGCCTCGTCTAAAGATTCAGAAATAATAACTTGCTAGGTGGATGACTCCCCTAAATAGGCATACTGCAAATTGCTCGGGAAGGGCTTGAGATTAAGGACAGACAGTTCTATAATTGAGGAATGTTACTTGGAAGTGGATTCTTCTTGATCATTCAGAGATTCAAATTGTTGCTGGAACGGTTTAAATCTCCGGGGAAGATGAGTAGGTTCTTCCATATTACTAGCTCCTGTCAAAGTAGCCTCAAGTGAGTCAGACATGCAGTTTTCAAAAAATACTCCCTGCACCGATTTGTCAATCACATTAATCTGGATGCAATCTTCAGAGGCATTGGGATACTTCATAGACCTGAAGACATTAAATGTTACCTCCTGGTCCGGTACTCTCATCGTCAATTCCCCCTTATGCACATCTATTAGTGTAGCACCCCCAAATCCGGGTATCTTCCAACCCGACAGATGGTGCTATACTGTACAACATTCATTCAATTGAAAAGCCTCAAAGAACGAACATACTTCTATATATATTTAAATTATTATTTACATTTCCTAGGTTCTATACCCGTTACAAAGGTTCCTTGTCATAATATTCATTATATTACAACAATTGACCTATACTATTACAAGACAACTTAATAATCTGCCTTAGCTTTTCCTTTATCCTTATTTGATCCTTCGGGACGTTCAGTCTTAGCTGCATTCATATGGTTCAAGCAAGAGTGAGCATAACTAGCTCAGCAAGTATAACAATTTCAATAACAACAAGCTCGATACATATGAATCGTATATCTTCGATAACTGAACAATAGTTATGAAGTACTATTGATAATTCAAAATAGCACTTCATCTTTCCTTCAAAATGTTTCACAATGAATAATATTCAGTAAAACATTCACTCCGGTCAAAGACCTTGAGTATTCATTCTTTTTTTAAAAAGGATAACCCGGAACTAAGTCCGTATGCCCGGTATTACTTACGAGCACTTCTAGGTGATCAGCCTATTGTACTCTATATTGATCAACACTACATCCATTAAACGTATGTACATTTAATCATTTGGCAACCTCACGTGCCTGTCGTTTTACCGAAAAAACATTTGTTTAACATTTCAGTCTTCTTTTGAAAACCATATCAAATAGTTGACAAAAGATCATAACATTTGATAACAGATGAATAGATTATCAGAAATCCATTCAATATATCAAGTCTAGCCAAAGAACTGGCTTTACTTTATTACACATCAATTCATGCGTAAGAATACATGAACATCAAAACTTGTTTAGATTGAACTGAGACAAGAGTTAGAATACTTGCCTTTAGCGTCTGCTACTGAGTATTTTACTTTACGTTCAAATCTTTCAAGTCTCTACAATACATGATCACATAATGCCTTACATTAGGTCACATATAATCAAGTATGTATCCGACTATATCTTACCCTTCCTCTCAATCTAATTTGCATATTAGACTTAATTATTATTCATTCCCATTTCATTCACATTTATTTATATTACACAAGGTTGTTTCAACCTTTAATCACATTCTTAAGGTTTTATAAAGCTTAACAATGTTATCTTATATTCCTTCATGTATGCTTACATTCAATGTTTAATTATAAACCTTTCCTTCTACTTGCAACTCTTCTTCACTGTCCATGGTTTGAGCTCAGGCCTTGGCCCGGCTTTTTTCCTTATATTTCATTTTAATGCACATGAAGTTAGCGATGTATGAGCCCCAGCACCTCGTGTTGTGGCGCGGTCAATGGCCTAGGGTTGGCGCCATGGCTGACTCATGCACCGTAAAATTTTTTCAAACTTTGAATTTTGTGAACTTCCGGATGCTTAACTTCTTCGTTATAAGTCCGATTTGGCTCGTTCAAAAGCCTACGGTTCACAAATTCGTAATCTACGCGTTCATGCAAGAATTTTTCTTTTTGACTTCTTTTGCTAAAATTCACCTATTAGTTCATTTTTAACGTAAGCGATAAGCGTTAAGAGCGTTCAACGCTGCTTTCTTCTTCGTTCTAAGTCGGAATTCGTCCATTTTTGAGTCCACAACTCTTAAATGACAAACATGACTTGCCTCCATTGGAAAACAACATTTTCGAACTCAAACTCAAAATTTGACTTCCATTCTTAGAAATTTATGAATTCGACGATTATCGTTTAATCGTGCGATTTCCGACAAATCTTCATTCTTATGATTTGTTCAACATTACAAATGAATTTGATTCATAATGGGAACATCTTAACATGCTAATTCCAACAACTTATAGTTCAAGTTGGATTTTGTCTTATTTCTTTCATGAGCTTATAACTTGTCAATTTATAAACTACTTATGAACTTACCATTCAAGACCCTATGATCATCAAAGTTTCTCCATCATCATCCATATATGTTATTAACATATAGCTTTACTCATGTATTCTAGATACATATAATCATACAAATTCTTTTACTTCCATATTACTTTCATTAATAAACTTATCTCAAGTTCTTAATGCTTTCACATAAGTTTACTACTTATGTTAACTTAAATGACTTATTACCAACTTATGTGGCTTAAGTTCATTACTCACACATACTTCTTACTTTTTATCATTCATGATCCTTAATCCCAACTTTTCTTATCAACCTATCGTGATATAGATAGAAGATAATTGGAGAAGGATTCTTACATTTGAAGTCTTTGATAAGTAACTTCTTCTTTCTCTTAGCTTATAGAAGTAACTTATTTATAGCTTATACTCTATACCAATTAAGCACTTTGTAATTGTTTAATTGCTTGAACAATTGATACTTGGCTAACAATGCTCCTCTATTTATAGAAGTTGCAAGGTTTAGGGCAATTTAGTTAATTCCATCATCCCACCTCCTTTTGCAACTCCTTATTATTCATTACTTGAATGGCACAAAATCTATCCTTTGCTTGGCCATCAATCCTTTAACTTGGTCATTACTCCTTAGACTTGCTAACCACACATTAATATGGTTTTGCTCCATGGATCACACAACTCTTGGGCTTCTAGCTTGGGCTTAGTTATCTTAACCTTTGGGCTTTGCATTAACAAACAATACTTTGTTTATTAACTCAATAGTTGGGCCTTACACTTAATTGAATTGGGCTTGCACAAGATCTTAATAAATCTTCACAAATCCATTCATATTACTCAATACATATATATATAATTCATGTATCATTCTTGTATTCTAACTCATATAGAATTTATATACAATAATTCATCCTTCATACAACTCGTATAATACATCGTATTATACTTGTTTCCATTCCTTTGTACAATACCTAAGTATCATACAATGATTACTTTACTTATTCCTATTTCGCTTTACTTAACGTTTATAACTTAAGTCCGCAAGCGAAATATTACGTTTTCCATAACTAGATTATTATTACATAATCCGTCTTACTTTGATATTCTATCATTACGAATTTCTCGGAAATTGAAGAATAACCCCGAGAAAATAATGATGAATAGTGTTTTTCGGAAAATTTCTCGGAAAACTTTTATTTTCGTCTTAGAAATTCAAACACTTTAATTCCTTCACGTAGCTCCAATACTACGACATTCCGATATCAATAGGTTACAGAATGACAACCATCTTGATAACACATATAATATAATTTTATTATTATTTAATTTAAGAAAATCATTTTACATAAAAATCCAAATTTCTCGATCGTTACATTCTTCCCCCCTTATAAAGATTCTGTCCCCAGAATCTCGTCTTACTCTACTCAAATAGATGAGGAAAATTTTTCTTCATCTTTTCTTCTAATTCCCACGTTGCTTCATCAGCATCGTGGTTCTTCCATAACATCTTTACTGATGGTATTACTTTGTTCCGCAGAACTTGTTCTTTCCTATCAATGATTTGAATCGGCGATTCATCATACGTTAAATCCTTCTAGATATGAATCGGCTCATACTCGATTACTTGCTTATAGTCCGACTTATATGGACGTAATACAGATACGTGAAACACATTATGTATTCTTTCTAGATCTGGAGGTAACGCTATCATATAAGCTACCTCTCCCACCCTTTTTAATACCTCAAAAGGTACTATAAACCTTGGACTTAACTTTCCTTTCTTTCCAAAGCGTATCTTTCCTTTCCAGGGAGATACCTTCAGAAACACATATGAACCTATTTTAAACTCTTGGTTTATTCTATGCGAGTCCGCATACTTCTTCTGTCTGTCTTGAGCTGAAATAAGACGCCTCCGAATTAACTTAACCACATCCGCTGTTTGCTGCACCAATTCTGGTCCTAGCATCCGGCGTTCTCCCACCTCATCCCAACACAATGGTGTTTTTCACTTTCTTCCGTACAGAGCTTCATAAGGCGGCATACCTATGCTTGCATGATAATTGTTGTTATACGCAAACTCTACCAGTGGCAGATGATCATCCCAACTACCCTTGAAATCCATGACACAAGACCTTAACATATCTTCTAACGTCTGAATTGTTCTCTCGCTCTGCCCATCAGTTTGTGGATGATAAGTTGTGCTTAACTTCAACTGTGTTCCCAGCTATTCTTTCAAACTTCTCCAGAAATTCAATGTGAATCGAGGATCATGATCTGACACAATCGATACTGGTACTCCGTGTCTGGAAATAATTTCCTTGATATAGAGTTTAGCTAACTGGTCTAAGTTATACTTGACCCTAATTGGTAAAAAGTGAGCCAATTTCGTCAATCTATCAACTATTACCCAAATTGAATCGTACCCTTTTACCGTTGTTGGAAGTCCCACCACAAAATCCATCGAGATATGCTCACACTTCCATTCTGGAATCTCCAATGACTGTAACAAGCCACTGGGTCGTTGATGTCCGGCCTTAACTTTTTGACAAGTTAAGCACCTACTCACATACTCTGCTATTTCTCTCTTCATGTTCGGCCACCAAAAACTCTATCGAAGGTCTTGATACATCTTAGTGCTACCAGGATGTATCGCGTACCGTGAACTATGAGCTTCTTGTAACACTTTCTCTTTTAATTCCGTCTCACTCGGAACCCAAATTCTTCCTTCAAATCTTAATAATCCTACATTATCAAGACTATACTTTGCATCTTCCTTCTCGGATAACCGCTTCTTCATTTGGTTACACTCATCAGTCTTGAGTTGTACCATCTTGACTCTCTCTATGATGGTAGATTGCATCTCCATCATAAAGAGTATTTGTCCCGACTCACTCGGTCAACAAAGTACAGTTTATATATAATTCATGTATCATTCTTGTATTCTAACTCATATAGAATTTATATACAATAATTCATCCTTCATATAACTCGTATAATACATCGTATTATACTTGTTTCCATTCCTTTGTACAATACCTAAGTATCATACAATTATTACTTTACTTATTCCTATTTCGCTTTACTTAACGTTTATAACTTAAGTCCGCAAGAGAAATATTACGTTTTCCATAACTAGATTATTATTACATAATCCGTCTTACTTTGATATTCTATCATTACGTATTTCTCGGAAATTCAAGAATAACCCCGAGCAAATAACGATGAATAGTGTTTTTCGGAAAATTTCTTGGAAAACTTTTACTTTCGTCTTAGAAATTCAAACACTTTAATTCCTTCACGTAGCTCCAATACTACGACATTCTGATATCAATAGGTTACAGAATGACAACCATCTTGATAACACATATAATATAATTTTATTATTATTTAATTTAAGAAAATCATTTTACATAAAAATCCAAAATTCTCGGTCGTTACAATTAGTGTCCTTCTCATTGCCAGGAATGGTCTGCTTAGGATAATCAAGACCTCCCTATCCTCCTCGAAGTCAAAGAAAATAAAATCCGCGGGGAAAATGAACTTGTCCACCTTGACAAAGACGTCTTCCATGATCTCCTTTGGGTAAGTAAGAGATATGTCAGCCAGTTGTAGGGTCACACTAGTAGGCTTGGCCTCATTTAACCCCAACTTCTTATAGATAGAGAGAGGCATTAGATTAATACTAGCTCCAAAATCACACAGGGCTTTTCCGATGAACTGATCCCTTAGTGTGCACGATATAGTGAAACCCCCAAGATCTTTCAGCTTTAGTCGAAGCTTATTCTGTAAGATTGCACTACATTCTTCCGTTAGTGCCACTGTCTCGTAATCCCCTATCTTCTTCTTTTTGAACAAGATGTCCTTCATAAATTTTATATAGCTAGGCATTTGCTCCAACGCCTCTGTAAACGGAATGTTGATATGAAGCTTCTTAAACACTTCTAAAAACTTTGAATTTTTTTATCGAGCTTCTGTTTCTGCATGCGTTGAGGAAATGGTAACTGTTTGATAGGAAGACTAGACTTGCTAACTGTAGGGGTGGGTTTTGTAGGTTCATCCTGTGCATTCTCTTCTCCCCCAGACTTATCAAAAATTTTCTCCACATTTGGCTCCTCTTCAACCTATTTCTCTTGCATCATTGAAGTCTCTCCACCAGTTTCATTTGCTGTCCTTCCACTCCAGAGTGTGACGGCCTTGCATTGCTCCTTGCCATCCCGTTTTGGGTTGACATCAGTGTCACTTGGCAATGTACCTGGAGGACGACTATTCAAAGCACTGGCCAATTGTCCCATTTGGGCTTCTAGGTTCCGGATGGGTTCCTCTTTATTATTGCTCCTTGTTTCATTTTGAGCAATATATCTCAAGAGAAGATCTTCCAAACTGGGCTTTCGGTCCTGTAGAGGTGGGTGTTGGTAAGAACTTTGTAGATACTGTTGGTATTGGTTCTGGTTTTGAAAACCAGGAGGATTTGAATATTTTGGTCTGGTGGTAGATGGTTGTTCTTGGTTGTTATTAGTGATGTTCTATGAGAAATTTTTGATGATTTCTCATTACATGATGGTAGTGAGTGGGGAGATTGGAATTTTACTACCGCCTGTAGTTTGAAACAAACTAAACTGATTCAGGGCTTATGACACACTAATCAGTTGGGTGTCTCCCTGCGCACAGTTCACATGGCACCGCGACACTTTGCACATTTTGCACTGATTTCACTCCCATGGTGTCAAGTCTTTTGGTAAGAGCAGCAACCTGAGCAGCTAGTGCCGTGACTGAATCAACCTCATACACCCCTGCCACTCTCCTAAGTGCTTGTCTATCATTGGGCCACTAGTAATTGTTGGCAGCCATTGTCTCCACCAAGTCATATCCTTCTGCATAATGTTTTGACATGAAGGCCCCACCAAATGCAACATCTATACTCGAACAAGTAGACCCGGATAAACCATTATAAAAGATCTGAATGCGAAGCCATTCTGGCAATCCATGGTGGGTGCATCTTCTCAGTAAATCCTTGAATCGCTCCCACAAGTCGTATAGAGACTAGAATTCAAATTGGACGAAGGATGTGATGTCAAGTATACGAGGCACAGCTATTTTGTGGGTGGAAAGAACTTCACCACGAATTTCTAAGCCATGTCGGCCCATGTGTGGTGATGGAGCGGGGAAGAAGTGAATGCAACCAACTCTTGGCCTTATCTCGCAGAGTGAATAGGAATAGTCAAAGTCTGATAGCATCATCGAACACTCCGTTGCATTTAAATGTATCGCAGATTTCCAAGAAATTTATCAAATGATCGTTCGGGTCATCATTTGGAAATCCTCCAAACTGAACATTATTTTGTATCATTTGAATGGTGCTCAGCTTGATCTCAAAGTTGTTAGCTTGAATCGTGGGCCTTAGAATGCTCGCTTGTAAATCTGTGATATGGGGCATGACATACTCCCTTAAAGATTTTTGAATTTCCTCGGCCATTATAACATGAGACTACTACTGATAATGAATCATTTTTTCTTAGCTTTTTAGATCATTAGGACCTAATTTTTTCACAGGCATCGGAGGTGTGGCTGCGGGCCTTAAGTTTTAGCCTTGAGACAGGCGTTGCGATGCTAAATCGATCGTTCGATCGATGAGGTAGCCTTCTGACGCTTGGTTTGTAAAGGAACTGGGGCACAATAGTGCTGAGATGATGTCACTATTGGCCAGGTAAGGGCGCTGCAGCGCTAGTTTTAAGCCTGACATCGGCGCTGCAGTATGAGAAATTTGACCTTTTTATCCCATTAAGCTGGAAATGACCTAATAAGCCCTGCAACACATCGATTAATCAAAATAATAACAAAATGATATAAAAGGTATATAAATAATGAAGAACAAACAACTTCTTAAGCAATAAAGGAACTGATTCGTGGGTATAAATCCCACTCATCAAAGTGTTCTGACCAAAAACTATCTCAAAATGACTCATGTTAGTGGTTCGATTCTTTGAACGGTTATAAGAAAATTTTGATTGAGAAAGTGACAGATCCCATTGCTTCGGTTTATTTCTGGCCAAACACCTCAGAATATTGCCCAAGCTTCGATTTACCACTTCGGTTTGACCATCGGTCTGAGGATGGTAAGCACTGCTAAAGTTCAATTGCGTTCTGAGCTTTTCCCATAGACTCTTCCAAAAATGACTCATAAATTTAGTATCTCGGTCAGATGTGATAGACTGTGGATTGCCATGTAAGCGTACAATCTCCCTTAAGTAGAGATGGGCATTCCGAGCTGCATCCATGGTCTTCCGACAAGTGATGAAATGAGCCATTTTAAAGAATCGGTTAACGACAACCATAATAGAATCTGAAGCTCTTTGAGTTCAGGGCAGGCCTAAAACAAAGTCCATACTAATATCACACCAAGGCCTTTTAGGAACAGGTAAAGGGGTGTATAATCTCGCGTTGGTAAGAACCCCTTTTAACTTCTGACAATTAGAACACCCTTTTACATAATGCTTCATATCGTTTGAGTTCTTTGGCCAGTAATAGTCAGTTGTTATTAAGGCCAATGTCTTATCTCGTCCGAAGTGTCATTTTTTATGAACTTCACTCATTATCTGTTGCTGAAATGAACAATGAGGAATACATAGATGGAGTCTTCAAAACAAATACCCCTTATGTAAGATAAAATCAGATCTTCATCCTTTTCATATGTCTTGAACTATTTTACCGAAGGAAGAGCCTCCTTCATACATCTCAGTGAAGACTTCAAACCCAACAATCTTTTTTTCGCATAGTATTAAGGAGTAATTCTCTTCGGCTTAGCGTATCAGCAACACATTTCAGACTTTTTCTTGATGTCAAAGAGTAAAAGTTAACTATTACAAGTTCGCTACCCACTTAGCATGTCTTCGACTGAGCTTATGTTGACTATTAATATACTTTAAGGCCTCATGATCAGTAAAAAGAATGAATTCCTTCTGTTATAAATAATGACGTCAATGCTTTAGTGTCTGGACTAGGGCATAAAATTCTAGATCATAAGTAGAATAGTTCTTTCCTAACCCTGATAATTTTTCACTGAAGAAAGCCACCGGCCGGCCTCCTTGACTAAGAACACCACTAATACCAACTCCTGATGCATCACATTTTACTTCAAAGACCTTCTCAAAGTCAGGAAGTGCTAGTACGGGTGCTTCGTTCATCTTCTTTTTGATCAACTGGAAGTTATCTTCGGCTTCCTAGAACCATTTAAATGATTTCCCTTACATTCGGTGATAGGCGCGACCAACGTGCTAAAGTCTCAAATGAACCATCTGTAAAAGGATGTTAATCCATGAAAGCGTCTGACGTCATGTATGATCTTCGGTGTTGGCCAAACCGAGATTGCTTCGATCTTGGTTGGATCGACGTAAACACCTTCGGTTGAAACAACAAAACCGAGGAAGGTTATTGAAGTCATGAAATAAAAACTCTTCTTCTGATTTATGAGCAATCGTTCTTTCCTCAAAGTTTCAAATACAGTTCGGAGGTGCTCATGATGTAATTATGATGTCTTGCTGTAGATAAGAATGTCATTAAAGTAAAAAACCACAAATTTTCCCATGTAAGGTCGTAGTACTTGATACATGAACCTCATGAAGGTACTGGGCGTGTTGGTACAAGCCTTCAACACTTGTTCATCTTTCCTTTCCCTTTACTGGTGGTAGGTTCATCGACCTTCTCAACTTTAGTTGTAATGGTTATATAAGCAAGAGTGAGCAAAAAAAAATGCTCACTTGAAATGATAATGAATAATAAAGACATATAATTGCCAATGTATAAGCTCAATAGAACTTAATAATATTCTCTATCATTGATAATCAAGAACTGAAATCATAATTTGAAATATATCTAAGGGTCACGAGACTATGAACTATGTATAAGGTTTTAAGTATTCTTTCAACTTAAACCTAAACAGTTATAAGACTGTAGGGACTCCTCGTACTTAGGGTGATCAACCCTTCGTACCAGGTATTGTGCACAAACATCTAAACGCTTCGCGTTACTAATCCCCTATAATAGGGTTGTTCTTCTCAATTTTAGAGTACAAGTCTGCACCAAAGTAATTTCGGTTTGGATAAGCTTCAAGGGTAATTTAGGGTTTAACGATCATCAACTAAGGATTAGTTGAATCAATAAATTTTGATATCATTTCAAGTGTTCGATAACAACATGATATGGAATACTTATGAATCATAGGTGAATCAACATTATATATCGAAGTCATGCTTAGAAATAAACTAGAAAGCATAAGCATTGAATAATATAATAAACCTTTCTTGAATAATATTAAGCTAAGGCTGGGACGCCCCCAAATCCGGATATCTTCCAACCCGACATATGGTGCTACACGGTGCTACGGTTCACACAAATATTCAATTAAAATGCCCCAAAAGAACGAATATGTCTTATATATATATATATATATATATATATATATATATATATATTCCAAACAATATTCCCTTCCCAAGTTCTTTATAACAAATACATAAGTTCGTTGTCATAATATCAATTACATTACAACGTAAACCTATACTATTATATAGGCATTCAATGGTTTTAGTTTGCATTCATATGGTTCAAGCAAGAGTGAGCATAACTAGCCTAGCAAGTATGATAATTTTATTTAAACAATATGCTTGAAACATAGGAATTGTACATCTTCAATAACTGAACAATGGTTATTAAGTACCATCGATAATTCAAAATAGTACTTCACTTTTCTTTTTAAAATGTTTCACAATGAATAATATTAGGTAAAACATCAATTAGGTCCAAGACCTTGAGCATTTTATACTTTCTTTGAAAAAGGACAACTTGACACCAAGTCAAGTAAGTCCACATTACTTACGAGCACATCTACGTGATCAACCTATAATACTCTATGTTGTACAACACTACTTTCTTTAAGCGTATATACGTTTAAGTTGTGGCAACATCACGTGACTGTTGTTTGACGACAAAACATTTGTTTAGCATACAGTCTTCATTTGAAAACCGTACCAACATAGTTTGGCAAAACATTGACAATACTTTAACAGATTATAAGAAATCCAACATATCGTAAGTCTAGCAGAAAGAATTGGCTTCGACTTCATCATACATCAATTCATGCATAAGAATACATGAATCACAAAACTTGTCTAGATTAAACATAAAAAAGGGTTAGAACACTTGCCTTTAGCGTCTGCTACGGTTACTACACTTTCTCTTTAAGTCTTTAGAGTCTCTACAATACATAACCACATAACATACCACAGTTCATAATAACATATGTATGGTACCTAACGTATCTTACCCTTCTTTTAAATCTAATCATTTATTAGAATTTGTTATTATTGGTTCTGGTTTGTCGTTATAATTTACATCGTTCTTACGTTCATGTTCAATTGACTTATCTTCAACCTTTAGTTATCATACTTAGGGTTTAACAATGTCTTTGAATGATGTTATTTTAAGTTTTAGTTCATCATTTAATAATCCTTTTCCTTCTATATTTAAAAACCTTTCTTTATATGTCTTACATAATCTTTGGCTATTCTGCCAGCTCAACTTTTACTATTTAAGCCCGCTTCTGTGCCACTTTTGTTAATCGTGAGTGCAGACTTCGTCTTTGCTTGGCCGAGTTCTAATTCGAGTTAAGCGCCTTCGGCGCAAAAAAAATCTGATAAGTCGGGGGCATTGCTCGTGACTGCGATTGCCTAACTCTGTGTGCACCGGATAGAAAACCTGATTTCTTACCTTGTTAACCTCCACAATCCAAATTTGATCATTTTAAGTCCAAATTGGCTCGTTCAAAAGCCATTAGCTCATAAATCACATACTCTACGTGTTCATGCAAGAATTTTACATTTTGACCGTTAACTCAAAATTTCACCGTTGAGTTCATTTTTAACGAAAATGATAAAAGTTAAATGAACTTCAAGCGCTTTCGTTTCTTCGTTCTAAGTCAAAATTTGGTCATTTTCGGTCTACAACACTATAATGACAAATAAGACTTATCCCCATTGAAAACCAACATTTTGAGCTCGATGTCAAAATTCAACTTCCATTTTGAGAATTTCACGATTTCGGCGTTTATCGTCCAAACTCGTGAATTCGTCCAATCATAACCGTTACTTAAGATTTTTTCATCGTTTAAATGGATTCTTTCCATCATACTAACATATTAACATATATATTTTATTAACTTGTATTCATGATAAGTTCTTACTTATTCTTCATGAGTTTATAACTTTTATACTTATGATTTCACTTCACATGATTTATCATGGTTTTAGTCTTCTAACAACCATCCTTGCTTCTTCTTATCATACAAACTTCATTAATGTAAACATATGACAAGTTACTGCTTGGACCATCATGTTAAAGGTGCGATCCATCGGCTGCCTGCCATTGCTTATTTGGACCACTAATAACTAACTTACTACTATTAGAGCCATTATTCCCGTCCGTCCCCTTCTTCGGGCAGTTCTTTACTATGTGGTCAGTTGATCCACATACAAAGCATCCGTGATTCTTCTTCGAACTTGGACAGTTAGGCAAAATGTTCCCCTCCTATCTCTGATTATAGCATCTGACCTTCCCTTGAGATAGACTCCTAAGTGAGTCTTCCCACAGGTTTTGCATGCCTCCATCCTTCTTTTCGGATCTCCTTTCTTTACTCCGGTATTCCCAGAGTTAAACCCTTTCCTCTTCGACCTTCGCCCACTCCACGATGGCTCCTTCTATTTTCACTCCCCATCAACCTTACCCTTATTCTTCTTATCCACAATGATGCTGGCTTAAAAAGCATCATTCCCACCCTTGGCAATTATTGCCTTCTCTAGTATGGTCCCAAAAGAAGTACTTTGGAACAGATATTTGGCTATAGAGCCAGGTTTCAAAACTGCTCAAACCTCCTAGCCTTTCTCACCTCCGTGTCCACTTGGTGTTGAGCAAACCTCCCCAGTTCATTGAACTTGGCAGCGTATTGGGGAACCGTCATCTCCCCTTATTTCAATTCCAGAAACCGCATTTCCATCCTCCCCTGCATACTCGTGGGAAAGTAGTTCTCGAAGAAGATCTCCTTGAACCTTGCCCACGTTAGGTTCTCTATACCAGCCCTTACCTAGTTCGCCTCCCACCAAAAGTTGGCCTCACCCTTCATTATATAGGTTGCAAAAGCAACCTTCTGACCCTCATCGACATTTTCAATAACAAATGCCTTCTCGATTTCTTTCACCAACGTTTGGGCTTCTATTGGGTCCATAGTTCCTTTAAACTCTGGCGGACCGACTTTCTTGAAATCCTTAAAAGTAGTAGCTCGTACTACTCCAGGATTTACGGGTATATTAGCCCCATTCCTATTAAACACGGTTGTTAACAAGTTAACGAACTCTTGCATCGGGTTAACCGGACCTCCCTCCGGTTGATTAACATTAGCGTCTTGATTACGTTGTCTCCTTCTCGGTGACATTTTGCTGTTAAGATAAACAACACATTTCATTATTATTCGCTTCTTTATTAGTTATTGTTCATGATTAAATGATAATTTCAACTCATTGCACAATATGTTCCATAAAAAAGCTTATATTGATTTACTTCTTGTAGTATGATACTACATCGTTCACATTACACAGCCTAAGCTGATTACATTACTATCCCATAATTTCTTTCCAAAAACTTGGATTTATAAAAGACTACCCTTTGATATACAAAATAGGATTTTTACATCACTACTAGATACATCATATTTACATATCTAACTCTACTCTAGCTAGTACTAGGTTACATCTGCCATAAGGCATTCTCAAAATTCGCTTCGGCAAGATCAGCAATAATATCTCGGCTGATAGTATGTCAAGTCTGCCCTTCTTCTATAGGATACCCAGCTACTTGTTGCTGGAAATCCGCAAGAGAACTCCTATGTATATAGGACATCCTCCCAATCTTCTGCTTCTTGGTCTTTAGCTCCTGCCTGAGCTCAAAGACCTCCTGTTTTAGCTCATGGACCTTGTCATTTGCTAAAACTCTTTCATCATGCTCTTGCTCCCACATAGTCTCCATATCTGTCTTATCTTCCAAGACAGCATAGAGCTCCTCCTTCAGCTCCTTAACCTCCTTACAATACTGGATATTTCTATCCAATACTTTAAAGAACAGTGACATCATCGACTCCCCCAGAGTTAGCTCTACTAGGATAAAGGACACTACCGCCACCTCTTCCTTTGACATGCCACCGAACACAGACATCAGGTCTAGGTTCTTCGAGTCTCCAGAATCAATAACTACCACTTCAGGCTCTACTGCTATTGGGTTCGGTATGATCTTTATTTGATTCACCGATTCTTCTCTTACTACATGTATATCCCTATACATTTTGTTTTCTCCTGAAGTCTACAAAAAAACAGATTAGTTTGATTAGTACACATCAGTAGAATAATAAAAAGACATAACATATATAATGCATTTTTATAGGGTTAATTTCCATCTTTTACTTTTTTGACTCTTCTTAAGGTTATGACTTAAGGTTCTACTTCGCCCTTTAAGTTTTATAACCTACTACTTTGATCTGGGTATCTTCCAACCCAATATATGGTGCTACTGCGGTGCTCTGAGTTCACCTGAAACATTCAATTAAAATGTCTCAAAAGAGCGAGTATGTTATATATATATATATATATATATATATATATATATATATTCCAAACAATATTCCGTTCCCAGGTTCTTTATAACCAATACATAAGTTCATTGTCATAATATCAATTACATTACAACGTAAACCTATACTATTACATAGACAGTTCAACGGTCTTCATTAGCCTTTCCTTTATCTTTATTGAATCCTTCAGTTCGTTCGGTCTTAGTTTCATTCATATAGTTCAAGCAAGAGTGAGCATAACTAGCCCAACAAGTATGACAATTTCATTTAAACAATATGCTTGAAACATAGGAATTGTATATCTTCAATAACAAAACAATAGTTATGAAGTAATATCGATAATTCAAAATAGCACTTCACTTTTCTTTAAAACATTTCACAGTGACTAATATTCAGTAAAACATCGGTTTTGGTCCAATACCTTGAGCATTTCATACTTTCTTGGAAAAATGACAACCCGACACCAAGTCTGTAAAGTCGACATTACTTACGAGCACATCTGGGTGATCAACCTATAGTACTCTATGTTATCTGACACTACTTTCTTTAAGCGTATATGCGTTTAAGTTGTAGCAACATCACGTGCATATCGTTTGATGACAAAACATTTGTTTAGCATACTCAGTCTTCATTTGAAAACCATACCAACATAGTTTGGCAAAACATTGACAATACTTTGATAGATTATAAGAAATCCAACATATCGTAAGTCTAGCCAAAAGAATTGGCTTCGACTTCATCATACATCAATTCATGCGTAAGAATACATGAATCACAACACTTGTCTAGATTAAACATATACAAGGGTTAGAACACTTGCCTTTAGCGTCTGCTACGGTTACTACACTTTCTCTTTAAGTCTTTAGAGTCTCTACAATAAATAACCACATAACATACCACATTAGGTCATAATCAGATATGTATGGTACCTAACGTATCTTACCCTTCTTCTCAATCTAATCATGTGTTAGATTTGTTATTATTGGTTCTGGCTTACCGTTATAATTTACATCGTTATTACGTTCATGTTCAATTGACTTATCTTCAACCTTTAGTTATCATACTTAGGGTTTAACAATGTCTTTGAATAATGTTATTTTATGTTTTTGTTCATAATTTAATAATCCTCTTCTTTCTATATTCAAAAACCTTTCTTTCTATGTCTTACATAATCTTTGAAGTTGCGGCCTTGACTTTTACTTTTTAAGCCACCTGCTTGGTACTTTACTTTAGTGGTCGAGGTCCGAACTTCAATTGCGGCGTGAGTCCTAGTTCGATTAGCCACACTATGGCGGCAATACATTAGGTCGGGGCCATTGTTCATTACTGCGATTGCCACCTTTTGGCCTTGAAATTTTGGGTTGTGGCGCCAGACTCTTTTCACCGATATAAAACCACAGATTCTTACTTTGCAAACTTCTCGGACTCAAATTTGATTATTTTAAGTCCGAATTGGTTAGTTCAAAAGCCATTAGCTCATAAATCACATAATCTACGTGTTCATGCAAGAATTTTACATTTTGACTTCATTAACTCAAAATTCACCTTTGAGTTCATTTTTTAGCAAAGCGATAAATGTTCATAAGCGTTCGGCCTTTCGTTTCTTCATTCTAAGTTGGAATTCGGTCATTTTCTAGTTATGCACACTATAATCCCAAATAATACTTATCCCCGCCGAAAACTAAAGTTTTGAGCTCAATGTCAAAATTATACTTCCATTTAAAGAAATTTCACGATTTTGGCGTTTATCGTCCAAACTAAATGAATTACTGCCATAACTTCGTTACTTAAGATTTGTTCATCGTTTCAAATGGATTCTTTCGAATATACTAACATCTTAACATACATATTTCATTGACTTATATTCACGATAAGTTCTTACTTGTTCTTTATGAGTTTATAACTTTTATACATATGATTTCACTTCACATGATTTATCATGGTTTTAGTCTTCTAACAACCATCCTTTCTTCTTCTTATCATACAAACTTCATTTATGTAAACATATAACAAGTTCTTCATAAGTTCATAAGCTTAACTAAGTATGCATCACTTATTCATGGCTTATTAAGGTTTAAGTCCATTGATTAGCCATACTTATCACTTTTTAGTATACATGCTCCACTAATCAACACTTCTCATCAAACTATAGTTGAAGAGATGGAAGAGTAATGGTCTAGGAGTCCTACCCTTGATGATCAAGCTTGGTTTTCTTCTTCTTGCGTTTTGAACTAACAAATTCTAACTTTTCTAGCTTTTCTCTCTAACCAATAAGTTATAAGTTGTTAGATGAAAGTTAACAATTAACAAATGCACAATCTAACTCTCTGTTTATAGGAAAACTAAGGTTAGGGCATAATGGTCAATAAACCAATCCCCTCCTTAATCGAACCTCCTTACTATTCATTACTTAATCACCAAGTTTACTTGCTCATCACATCTTTTGTAGCCATCACAACTTTTTGCTTGGCAAGAAGATCACCGATGTGATCATGGGGCCCATATGGTTTCCCATGGGTCATGCTTACCCATTGGATCCTTACTTTTGGGCTTTAGGTTCAATTAGCTTACTTATGATTTGGGCATGCATTAAACCAACATTAATTTATTCATTAATTCACATTGGACTTAACCATTCCTACCATTAAGTTCGCAGGCGAAAAATTGTGTTTCCCATACGTGAATTATTATTACATAATCCATCTCACATCGATATTTTATCATTATTTATTTCTCGGAAGTTCAAAAATAATTCCCGAACAAAAATTAATGAATAGTGTTTTTCAGAAAATTTCTCGAAAAGCTTTTATTTTCGTCATGGAAATTCAAACACTTTAATTCCTTCATGTAGTCAAAATACTACGACATTCTGACTTCTCTAGGTTATAGAATGTAATTCATCTTACTAACACATAATAATAACAAATAATATAATTTTATTCATTATTTAATTAAATAAAATTATTTTACAATGAATCCAAATTTCTAGAATTAAACTCTGAAAGGATATAATCTTGCTGAATAAAAGAATTGAGTTATTGAATATGCATAGTTGATAACAAGTTGAGAAACAAAACTTGTTCATCATAAGAATAATGGAATTCAGAAATTTGCGTAATAAGAAACAAATTAAAGATGTGAAACCTTCTCAAAGTAAGAGTTAAGTTAAAGAGCTTGCATGAATATAACTAAGTTATATAAGTAGGATTAGGAACATGCTCAATATAAAAGTAAGGATCGAGAAACTTGCGTAAAGTAAGTGAGATAGGATAACTCGATTAAAGATTAGAGTCGAAAACTTGCCTTATCGTAAGCTATTAAATTACAACTCACGTTCACTTTACACACGTATTATTAGAATCACAACATCTATTAGGTATACATACATTAACCTTACAAGTTAAATCCATTTTAGTTGAACTTGTTATTTTAGTACAAGTTCAAATCACTAGCACCATACACAACTCTGAAATCACAAGTCTTAACATTATAACACGTAATCATCCTCTTTAAACTTTAACAAATCCTGACGTAAAGTTTTCATAACCTCTTAATTTTACAACTTTGAAATTATCAAATACATGTTAACAACCAGGTATAGCATCTTTGTTACATGCTCACCATGTTATTATTTTCATTAGGCTAAGTTATATTGGGTTTTAAAGACTAAACAATCAATAGGGCATCACTATCATTATTACAGCTCTGGCTCATTCGCCATTTCTGACTCTAGAACCGACCTGTTGTGCCATTTACGCCTTTGACACCCGGCGTAGGCTGTGATGATGCTCTTTCGAATGAAACTTTGTAGACTGTTTCTTGCTCTGTTTAGACCAAAACTCACGAACTTCACCAATTAAGCAGCAAATTACATACACCCAAATAATATAGGCTTCATATAAACATTACAACAATCAATCAATCCAACAAAATTAAAACCATGTTCATGCTCTAAACTCTAATTTTTACGTTTCTAGCGAATTCAATCATTATAGCTTCATTTCACAACCAAAACAGTTCATTCAAACCACATTCTTTTCGTTTCCTTGTGAATTAACACATTCAAGAATTAATTTACAATTTAATTCACGAAACAACTATCAATTTTGGACTCCAACAAGTCATATTCATATATATGTTCATTGTAACTAATTTCATTTCTTTTTGAATGTGATTAATATATGAATTCCCTGTCTAGATGTTAGTTATAACATCACAATTACATATAAATACAATCAATCACTTTATACATCAAAAGTTCATCAAAATTGCCTTTATAGTAAGTTTGAAACCAATTTTATTTTGCGGTGAAACTTCAAGAACACTATTCCTTCAATTAAATTTCATATTGTTGATTTAATTCTATATATAACAATAATCATCTAAATAAAATTTATATTCTTACAAATCATCAACTAAACTCAATTACAAAAAATTTTTATGAAACAAAAGAACATAGAAAACTTTTCATATATATAGGAACTAAAAAGCTTTAGAAATTAAAATTATACCTTCACTTTTGCTTGTTTAACCACAAGAATGATTAGTTAGCTCTTTGATTTCTCCAACTTCTTCCATCAAATTCATAGACTTCTCTTTTTTTTCTTTCTTTTCTCTCTTCTTTCTCTTCTCTATTTTCTTCTTTCTTTAGTATTAGGCTTCAAGCCAAAACTTAACGTAAAAATAATCGAGCCTTGACTTTAAAAAAAATGTATAAAAGCATCATAATAATAACTCTACTAATTATGTATCGGTTATTTTTAAAAATTCAAAAGTCGTAATGCCTTGTTTGGCAAAACATCTTTTCAAATAAGGACTTAATATTCCTTAAGCCTTGTTTGGTAAAACCCATTTAAACTCTTTTAATTTATTTTAATAACTCCTTTATAATATAGTTTATTGTCACACTTTATTCAATTAAATTTCCATATTCAAATTGAATTAAATTAAAGTTAATAATAACTCATCAAATCAATTTGCCACATAATCCAATTACCACAAAATTATAATTTTTATTATTATTTTATTTAATAAATTAACACATCACTTTAATTACTAAATTAAATAAAATAATACTATATCAATTCATATAATCCTTATCAACTTTCTAATTTAATTATTAAATTAAATTAGAATATTATTCATAAAATTTATTTCATCACTCTTTAATTTTCAAAGTATTAAATTACCAATTATCAACTTAATTAACATATTACCTTAATTAAGTTAATTCCTACAACTAATGACTTATTTATTTAACTAATAAATCATCCAACAAATATTTACTTAACAACAAACACATCAATTAAAATATTTATTTAATTCCATAAATATTTAAAATTATAAATAAAATTACAGATTATTTACTGGTGGTGCAACATATCATCCGGAGGAGGTATCTGAAAACGATACTTCATTGTGATTTTAGTGATTGCTCTTTATCGATGCATCCTCTATGAGTCGTCCTTCTTTGGCACTAATAGAGTTGGAGCGCACGTGGGCTCATACTTTCACGAATGTATCCTTCTCCATTAAGTCCATTACTTGCTTTTTTTGTAGCTCTTGGACTCCTTGAAATTTGAGTCTATAGGTTGGTCTTTTACGTAGACTTGATCCGGATAAGATCTATTTCATGTTGAATATCCCTTAATGGTGGTAATCCGATGGAAGTTCTTGACGTTAAGTCGATGAACTCTGTTAGCAACTTTTGCACATCGGTGACATTTACGTAATTTCATCTGTAGAACTATTCTCACAAGGAAGTAATCGTACATAACTCCTTCATGCTCCACTTCTATTAGGAACCTCGTCATAGACAATGGGTTTGGATTCACGACTACTCAAATTTGAGCGCTTCTTCTCATTGAGGTGCTAGCCTGACCTTCTTCCATTTTATGATGAGGGAGTAAGTATTCTTTTGACCATCATGGATGGCGCTTGGGTCGTATTGCCATGGTCTTCCCAATAATATATGGCAAGAATCCATTTTCACCACATCGCACCAAGCGTTATCAAATTTCTTCTTTATGATTAAAAAGGATACTATTCATTTTCTGTCAACGGTTACTTCACTACCTTTATTCAACCAGGATAGCTTATATGGGTTTGGATGTCAATCCGTTTTCAAGTTTAACTTTCGAACAGTCTCTTCGAACACCATATTTTCGCAGCTGCCACTATCAATAATTAATTTACAAACCTTTTCTGCCACTGTGCAAGTAGTGTGGAAGATATTAGTCCTCAACCAATCCTCTTTAAATTCTTCTTTCGGAGTTAGCAATTTTTTGCGGATGACTAGGGTCTCATGTCCATCTCCATATAACACATCTTCGTCTTCGTATTCATCATATATAGGTGCTCCGAACTCCTCTGCTTCATCGATCATACCTTCTTCAATAAAAAGGTTCTTACCCTTACATTTAACGAGAGATTTTGGCACTAAGTTTCTTTATGACACTTTGGTTCTCCACATCTGAAGCATATGATGCTAGAATTAAAGTTACCATGAGGTTCTGATTGTAGTCTGAATTGTGGGGATGGGTTTGGTTTGTTGGGTGGATTGTTCCTTGGCATCGACCTGCTTTATTACATTGTTGCTTTCTGCCTCGCCCGAAGCTCATCGATATGCTTGAAGCTTGATCCAAAATGAATGAAGGCTAAGGGCATTACTGCAATGACTACTTTAATCCTCCCAAATATTGTGCCACCGGTTGTTCTTGAGTTCAGATAGATCATTCCTTGCTATCGATTGGTAAAATTCTTGATATATTCATCCACCGAGATATAACACCTTATCTTAAAAGATGCAATTTCTTAAATAGAGGCGATTGTATCTAGAAGGAAGAAAGTAACTCTGCATCTTCATTTCAATCTTCTCCCACTTGGTGATTTTAGCTTTTCCTTGTCTCTCTTTGATCGCCTCATCATTTCCCACCAAGTAGATGATCGACCCTTCATTTTGATGGCAACCAATTTCACCTTAACTATTTGTCTAACACCTCCATATATTAAAAATGCTCTATACCTCATTCATCCAATCGATGAATGCCTCTCTTCTGATACCATAAAATTACTGGTAGCTCCATTTTGAAACCTAGATTGCCACGACGGTCCTCCACGGTCACATTGTTCCCATAGTTTCCTCCTACGGTGGTAGGGATTATCATAACTTCGATTGAGAATCATAGGATTCTTCATCGTGTTCAAGATGTGGGACTTCCTCTTACGGAACACATCCCACGGCGGCCTAGGTGCGAGACTTCCTCTCTCGGAACCTATCCCACGATGATTCGATTTTGCGTTGCTAGGTGTTGGGTTAGCTCTGTAACCTATCTCTTTAAATCCTCAATCATCACGTCCTGTATGTTACGATCACGGTGCGAGACTTCCTCAGCTGGAACCTACCCTCTATGACCACCAGCCATTAAAATCGATGAGTCTACTCCCAGAAAGATGCTTGAACTTTAATACCAAATGACGCTAGGCGGGATAGCAATTATTTTGCGGACAAGTAAATAATTGAATTTACAAATAAAGGAACAAGAGATTCACCAGAAAACACATAGAAATCTCTCTAATGTGTATAATATATTTATCAAAATTCAAATTCCTCTATTCCAACCCACAAGTCGAGTGTATATAGCTAGAAAAATTTATCCCTAAGTCACTCTAGAATATTCCTAGAGATACGAAATAAAAAGAAAAAAAAATCCTCTTAGGGATATGATAAGATTTCTAACAAACTTCTTAGGGATGTGAAAAGGATTCTAACAAACTTCCTATTTTTACGAGAATAACAAACTTACAAATAATAAAATATTATTAATTAAAGAACTAAATATAAAGAAAAATAGTTAAACTATTAGTGCATCCGAACTCAAAATCGAGGCGCCATTCCGTCTCCGAAGTCGAAGGTGTTTAACTCCAGAAAGTGAAGGTGTTCCATTACCCAAAATCAAAGTTGAAAGATCTTATCTTCGAAATTGAATGAATTAATGCTTGAAGGTGTTCAATAGCCTCTTTGTTTGTCGATCGTCTCTTTCATGATATTCTAAGGTCATTAACAAATTATTCGATAGCTTTCGGTTTCTTGACTTTGTACCATCACCGCATCACTACCCCATTTTTATAGGAAACACGATTTCACTTAGCATGTCCAACAAGCCTTTAAACTTGAGGTTACCCCAAGTGGACAAGTTATGTCTCATGAGGGTTTTGCGGTGAATATACCCATAAAATTCAAAATTTAAAATAAAATCTTTTGAGTTTAACCAATTAGGAAATCGAAAAAAACTTCTAAGTATACATGGGAATTTTATATTAGTAAGATTAAATTTAAAATTACACTTTTACCTTGTCAAAAATACTCTATCTTCACTCTAGACATCATTCTTCATAAAATAAATTTCATCACGATGCATGCATTGTGTATGTGATGTAACTCTTAGTAGGGATTTTTACTATTAAAAGTCAAACAAACTCATTTTTCTTTTTTCTTCTTTTCATTTTTTTATTTATTTTGAATTCTTTTTTTTCTTAACTTGTCGATGTCTCATTTCTTAGGCATTTTAGAGTTACCCATGTAATAATTGTTGGACCAATGACTCTCGAATCGAGTTGGCTTTAGGTCACTAGGTGTAAAGACACCCCTAAAGGCTTACTAACTTAAGTAACAAATACCACAAAATTAAATTAGTCAAATTGCTTATATCCATCACACTTTTTAGCATGAATATCAATGCTTCCTAAGACTTGGATACCCAATTATTTAGTTCAATGGATATTGAGGCGATTAATTATCTTCTTTTTCCATTTCTTTTCAATTTCATTCTTTTTTTTCTTGGAATTACTTGAATTATAGTTTATACCCCCACTAAGAATTAGTGCAAGCGTGAAGTGCAAAATGCTTATGAAATCAATTTTATTCTAGATGGTATTTCAAACTAAGATTTTATATCTTATTAATGGTTCATGAGTTCTAAATCTTTTAATCTTACTTGTGAGTTTTGCTCCATAAACACTTATTAGAATTAATCAAACTCATAAGAAGTCAAACAATTTTTTTATTTTTCAATTTTTTCTTTTTACTATATTTTCTTAAAAAATCTAATACAATAATACAAACAATTCCACACCTATATCATGCATTGAACTAAATCTACACAAATGAAAAATAGAGAACAAAAGAAATGAAAAATTGTACCTTGTATGCGAGGCATTTCTTACGCAAGAAAATATGGTGTGAAGAAAAACAAATGTACATAACTACAAATTTCATATATCCTAAAAAGTATGTAACTAAAATGAATGATACAAATGGATAAGTGAGTGTGAACTTTTCATTATTTTCAAGAGATTTAGAAAATTGAAAATAGTCGGAAATTTTCATCAATTTTGCTTAAAGTCTAGCTTCAGGATAACTTTCACTAACATGTTCAAAACATGGAAGAATTGGTTCAAATACATGTTCTATTTTAGTTAACTTATTTGTAGTGGATCTCAAAAGCTCATTGACCATATCTAAATATTGATTCATTCCCATTTTTGTCAAGGTGATTTAAGAAAAAATCAATTGGATCTTTTTCAATCAATCGTCCATTTTCAATTATTTCTTGGGTCATGGACAACTTTTTTGTATCATGTTTACTTTAATGGGTTGGTCCAAATAATCACTAGGTGGCTTTTTAGGAATAAGTCTTTCAAGGTATGAAGTTTTAGGCTTATAGACTTTTCAGCAAGGCTCATTAAATGTGACATGATCAATTTTAGGCATAGACTAATAAGTTTGAGACTCCTCAAATTAAGCTTAAGTCAAAATGTGTATAATTGAATACAAAATTTTCATTTTCCTCATCATTTCCACAACCATCAAGATTTTCAAAATTAACCTCGAGTTTCTTTAGAAAATTCACCACCTCTTGTTCATTTATTATGGTGGCTATTTTGTTTCATTTGAATTTCTAAGCGAGATATAGCTTGATTTATGTTTTGCATGAAAGCTACCATAGTTTTCTCTAAGTTGTTGTATCTTTTCTCTTCATTTGAAAATTCTTGTGGATATTGAAGTCTTTGGATCTGAATATGTTTTTCATAGGGTTCTTGATTCTAAGAAAAATTATTATTCAAACTATAATAATAGTCCATCTTTTCAAAAATTATAAAATAAATTAACAACTAACCATAAAAGTCACAAAAAATTAAAAATCATAATTCTATGGTTAACCTAAATAAAATCTAGACAACTCTAAGCTGTTTCCAAGTTGATTTAAGGTCTAGAAAATTCAAAATTAATCATACCACTAAGCGGGTAAGTGTAATAAAGGTGGGAGTCTCTCTCATGCATACGATGACTAATTGAATAACCACCTGCGTTCTTTAGGTGTTTATCTTTTGAACCACTTGCTTGAGCACCGATGGTTTGATTAATTTAAAATTTAGCCTTCTCTTGGAATTTCTTATCCTAATTAAAACTCGAGAGTCCTATGGCAGCGTCTACTTGATTTTATTAAAGGCGATGTTATGTAAATACAAGTTAGGTTGTTTGTGGGCCAAGGAAGGGTGATGAAATCCCCACCTTATCTTGTTACATGTTTTTCTCTTAATGTTAAATAACAAATGAGAATGCACAAATAAATAAAAAAATCATTAAAAAAATAAAGTGTCCTAAAACTATATGAATTACGAATTAAAGACAAATTTGGCGTATCTCAATCCTCCAGCAATCACCACATTTTATATTTGACAAAAAACTAAACAAAATGTGCTCTACTTGAGTGAATGCATTAATCGACAATTAATTTTCTAACTAACAATAAAAACTAAAAAAAAACTAAGCTCTTATTTTATTTAATTTTTTTAAGTTAAGATACAAAATACCGAGAAAAAGCAACAATAATCTTATCTTTCCAATACTGTTTCATCCACTTGATAATCTTGAAAAATAACAAAATAAAAAAAATAATAATAGAAAAAACTAATTTGAATATATAAATTAAAATTAAATAATATAAAATTAAATCTAATCCTCGAAAAGCGGCGTCGAAGACTTGATGTGATAAAAATATGTAGCTGCAAGTGCACGATTGTCAAATTGAAGAAGCTGGCAAGTACATAATCGAACAACATAGACTAGATTAATTTTAATGTGTCCTTAATATCTATTTTAGGAGAATTAGAAATAAAAGATTGATAATTGATTAACTATAATTAAACTAACTAATAATAAAGATGAAATCTAGGAATTGAATCCTAATACAAGAAACATAAAAATTAATCCAATCTCTTATTTTTATAACTTAGCTATTATTTGGATCTCCATTCCCTTTAATTAGTAATTTTACAATTAGCGTTAATATGACATATGTGGTATGAAAATTTAAGGATTCGATAACCCGTCAAAACTTCTTGACAAGCATAGATTATGAAAAACTCATCTCTTAACAATAATCTATCAAAACATCTTACTTAATTTAAAATCACATAAGAACTATAAAGCGAAGGTATTATTTCAATTAAGAAAGCGTGAAGGCGGAATTAATTAAACATAAAAGCATAAATAATAGAAGAGATGCAAAATATTATCATGAATAATTATTTAATTTTATCTTCATCCTATATATAAAAAATTAACTAGACATGATAATAAATAAATTAAAATAAAGATGATGATGAAGAAGAAGAAGAAGAAGAAGAAGAAGAAGAAGAAGAAGAAGAAGAAGAAGAAGAAGAAGAAGAAGAAGAAGATTAAAATAAATAAGAAAACTCCTTTATTGACAATATCCAACAAGCATCTGATGAAGAAGTAATTTAATCTACTCCTCTTTGTGACACCCCCAAATCCCGATACTCAAATTTCTCCTTTGATTTGATGTTCACTCTCTAGAATAACATATCTAACTACCCATAAATAAATAAAACTCATAAATAAAGATAGAAATCTTTCCATAAAGGTTCTGATATCATAAACAATAACAATCTCGGGTTTTACAACATTAATACATCAAATGTGGAAACATCATAAACAAATAAGTCTTAAACATAACATGATAAGTCTTAACATCAATATTCTCAAATAATAATAAACAAGTCTTCATCACTTGTTTAGTCGGGGTTAAATCTTTTTAGGTCACTCTACTTTGGAATTAGAAGCTTACAAATAGGTCACAAAACTTTTTTCTTCTGATCCATTCAACTGAACTCTAGTTTACTAACAAAAGCGTTTGCAATTAAGTTAAGTATGTTAACTTTTAGAATTTGACACATAGCGGTTTGAGTAGGAAAAAAAAGCTAATGTGTTAATAATTATCCCACATGGCATTGATTATGTGGATCTAAAAGGAAAAATCTATACCAAATGAATTTTTATTTAATTATTTATAAATAATAATATAAATTAGAAAATTTTGCCAAAAACATAAGAAAATAAATAAAATATATATTTAAATATTTTTGTAATTAATATCAAATGAATTTTTTTGTTTAATTATTTACAAATATAATAATAAAAATTAGAAAAGTTAGTTGAAAAACAAGAAAATAAATGAAAAATATATTTAAGTATTTTTTGTAATTAATATCAAATGAATTTTGTTAATTATTTACAAATATAATAATATAAATTAAAAAAATTAGTTAAAAACAAATTTGCCCGACCTCCATTTTACACCTTCTTCCCCGAATATCCGAGGAACCTGTGATAATGGTGGGCGATGTATTTCTCTCTCTCTCTCTCTCTCTCTCTCTATCTCTCTCTCTCTCTTTCTCTCTCTTGATTAAGGTTATGGGTTAGATCTCATTCATGAAATTGTTTGTGATCTGAGGCCAGAAAGGCATTTTTAAAAGCATTGAGGTGTTTCTTTTGTGATGTGACACCCCAAAATAGGTCAATCCATCCAACCTATTACGGAGTCACCAAATACATAGTGCAGAGAAAATAACTACAACTTTATTACTACAATTGTGCGTGCAAAATACAACAACACATATCTTTTGTGAGTTTTAATACCAAGCTGTGCGCATGTCCCAACTATGGACAACACCTCACATTGATACATTACATAAAATCACAGTTAATAATTGTTTTAGAAATTAAAATCTTTGGGAAATGCTCAAGAAAGCCTTCGTACATGGGAGGCCATTAAATCTAGGTTATGATAGATATCATATGCCCACAAAATTATCCTTGGTTGACGATAGACCCCAAAGAAAAATGAGAAGATTAATATCATGTTCTTTCCGATGGTGAGTCTTCTCTTGACATATAACTATCTCCCACATTATGCGCAATTGAAAATTATATTTCAACCAAACTCCAAGATCATATAGGTGGTGCTATTAGATATACTCGACAAGTGGATGTACACAACCACATCTTATGATAACATGAGGTTGTATGTCATTAGACATCTTGTATGATAGTGGCAAAACACCTTTCTAAAGTTGGGTTTGCCTCACCTATTCGGTTCACCAAAATTAAATATCAAATAGCGTATACAATCGACACACTTATCTAAAGTTCTCGATAAAATTATTTCCATACTATTTAGGGAGAACCTCGATAGCTATAGACCATAGTTCTATTCCCCTGTTATCCTCGCTTTCGACCCGACACACTCTTTGTTACAGAAAGGAATTGTGAAGCAAAAGGTGAGAACAACTAGCCCGATAAAGAATATCATGACTAAGATAAATAATTTATCAATAACCTTCATCGATAATGAATCGAGATTTAGAACATATGGTGGATGATAAAACTTTTCAACCATAGTTGCGGAAGAGCGAGCGATCCAATAGAAGAGTCGAATAGACCATAATGTCTATTATCTTCTCCATGTTAAAAAATCCATCGATAATATTTTATCACTGTAATATCAATCAATAGTTCTGACCATAATCATGTGAATAACTCATAATCATAATTATGGTTCTAAATTCCTCTTCTCATCCGGAATGAAAATAATTTTCATCACGTGTCTTTACCTAAAACATCAAAGATCATGGTTATACCAAATCACGATTCTGTTTCGCAATCATACTAATAAGTTCATCTTTTGCACTTTCTGGGCCAAAGATATTCATCAACCGATTCTTCTTTGCACTTGAGGCCAAAGATATTCAATAATAGGTCATCTTTGCTTTCTGGGCCAAGATATTCAACAACAGTCATCTTTCCTCTACGGGCCAAAGATATTCATCAACAATTCATCTTTGCATTCTGGGCCAAATATATTCAACAACATGTCATCTTTACTCTGCGGGCGAAGATATTAATATCTCGAAAAATATATAATCATTTGAATTTATATAAACAATAATTATAACCATGTTGATCAATTTACCTTTGCACTTAAGCTAAAGATATTCAATTACAAATTCAATGGTCATGATCATACCGATCGACAATTCATCTTTCCTTTCTTGGCCAAAGAAACCCATAGTCACGATCGTACCAATAATTAATCTACCCATCTTTACACTCAAATCAAGAAATGTCATCATTAGGGTTATAAAAATGTTATATATGATAATAAAAACAATATGATCAACAAGCTGCATTTAATTTCAAAAGTAAGATTCATAAATCAGCGATAATTTGGTAAAAAAAAAACTAATTTTATTTGTGAATAGTACCCATGAATAGTAACTTGTGAATAGTAACTCATGAATAGTAATTCATGAGCAGTAACTAATGAATAGTAACTCAATGAATAGTAACGTAAAATAGTACATATGATATCGTAAATAATATCATATATGTAAATAGTCTATATATATGAATATAGTATGCGTATCGTGAATAATAACTTGACATGAAAAAGGTAGAAATCCCACAATAAAACTCATATCAATAATTACGACATAATGATATTGAAGAAAATAATATCATTTAAGAAGAAAATAACATCCTTGATCCCTTACCTCGAAAAGCGATGCTTACGATTGGAATATAGGATATATATGAAGGAAACTTGCAGCGATTAGCAACTCTCAAAGTATCAAAATGCTCACAAAAATAAGCTCGATAATATAGGAGACAAAACTTATATTTTAGGTGTGATTTTCAATTCTAACTTTCGACACCCTCTATTTATAGGAAAATGCTAGAAAGCATGGCAGACTTGACTTTCGACTGATGGCTTTACCTGCTACTTATTCCCACCCACCACTTTTGAAATAAAATTTTAGCACATTTTTACCAACCAAAGGTGGGGGCCCACTCATTCTAGAATTTTTCACCAAAATCATTTATAAACATATTTTCGAATTAATCACCTCTTAAAATTCATAACAAATCATCGTTAATTTTTAACGATTCAAAATTTGTGGACATGTACTCAACTTATATATATATAACATATCCAAAATAACAATGATCCAGCGGTCGGATTAAAAAGTATAACTCACATAATATATCTAAAGAACAACTTGATTTTTTGAATTATGAGTCCTTGGACGATTTCATTCAAGCAGTCACCACGAAAAATCCCTGATAGAATTTTGGGTGATTCCAATTTCTCTGATTTAGCTTACTTCCATGGATTTCTTTTGATATATGGCTCCTCTCATAACTCATTATACACAAAAGAGTTATAGATTTTACAAAATCAATTAATAAACTAATTTTACGAAATTTCCAAATTTAGTTCTTCATTTCGACAAAATACTAATAAAACACCTCGGCATTAATTCCTTTATTTATATCCATATAAAAAATATATTTCCTTATCATATAAATCAACAATTAATTATTCACAAATAATATTACAGAGAATCACAATAATGACAACGGTAGTTCCCGTGAAAGGGGACTTTCAGATAAGGATTTCTCCTTCTTGGTATGATTAGGTGACCAAACCTCTCCTTGACGAACTTTCTAGACATTGCCAATAATGTTATCTAATATTATTATTCAAATAATTATTAATCGATAATGGGAAATCTTGTGCAATGACAATTATTGAAACAACAATAATATAAAATATCAGCGACAATTATTGAATCGATAAAATAAAATATTTAATAGTAATGGCTGTAACAATTATTGAGTAGTGCGCTTTTACGTAAGAATCGATAATTCAAAAATCTTTAATACAATCTGGTGTCTTTCTTTGTGCAACCGCAGCATTCACGTATTTTAACCACGAATATTCAAATAGTGTTACTTGATAATAATTCTGCCAGTTATTTATAAAAACTTCGAACTTGTCATTTTTCTTCATTCGGCCCGGTTATTACATTATGGAGCCCACAATGGGCATTTGCGTAGATAATACGAATATTCTTCGACAACAAGAATATTGCACGACCAAACGAATATTCCCCAATAGAAATGAGTATTTTATTACCACTTGCGTATTTTGAAAATTTTATATATATCACCCTTAACTTTAACTTTTTATCAATTTAACCATTTACTATATAGAAAAATTGAATACTTTTATTTCATAAAATTCGGGGTCTTACAGGTAAGATATATATACTTATATATGTATAGATATTTTCTCTTAATGATGGGTTAGCTATGGAGGTTTTTGACACAATCTCTTGGCATTTCGAAGAAAGGCAGGAAAGGGAAAGAGGCCGAGAAAAGGAGGCAATCGTTTCCACAAGAGCATTGGATTAGGATTCAGACACCCCAAAAGAAATTTATTGAAGGTTAGATTTTTTAATATATGTGGAATTTGATTCTGATTCTATTGAACTTGATCTAATTTTTCCTTGAATCTGGATGAATTTCTATCTTGGTGTGTTTCACTTTTCAAAAATGAAGTGATTGCAATTTTTCAATTTTAAAGTAGGCTCAGTTGTTGTGATTTACTTGATAATTTGGAAATTTGTTTTTTTTAGCAATTTTTTTAATTTATATTATTATATTTGTAAAGAATTGAAAAACAATTCATTTGATATTAATTACAAAATAATTAAATAATTTTATTTATTTTCTTATTTCTTTGGCTAACTTTTCTAATTTATATTTTTATATTTGTAAATAATTAAACTAAATTCATTTGATATTAATTACAAAAATATTTAAATATATATTTTATTTATTTTCTTATTTTTTGGCAAACTTTTATAATTTATATTATTATTTGTAAAGAATTAAATAAAAATTCATTTGGTATAAAATTTTCATCCACGTAATCGATACCGTGTATGATAATTATTGGCGTATAAGCTTTTTTTTTTTCCATTTCGGTTTTGCTTATGTGTCAAATTCCATTAAAAGTTAATAGAATTAGCAATTGCAAACTTTTGTTAGTAAACTAGATTTTAGTTAGTTGACTATAAAAAAAAATTCGATGACCCATTTGTAAGTTGACCAAAAGTAGAGTGATCTAAAAAAGCATTTTAACTTCTCGTTTGCCTTGCCTTTGCCTTACTAGTAGATGGCTCATCAACCCTTTCAAATTTAGCTACAATGTTATTATGCGAAGTGAGCAACGATTGATGTTATTATCTGAGTGACAGCGATTACCTGAAAATATAACAATAATAATAATAAAATACGAATAAATATAGAATCTTTTGGATAATAGAAATCTAGGCTTTTGAAACAAGATTAGAAAATAAGAATCAAAAGTACATTTGAGGCCCTGCAAGACCGAGAACTATGTCACGTGTTATCAAGTATTTCTACTTTAAACCTTTAACGATCATAAGACTATATGGACCTTACTTCACCGTCCCTTAGGGGATCAACCCTTAGTACCATGTATGTGCACAACATCTCAGTGTGATATCGCATAATATAATTCCTTATAAAGGGTTGTTCATCTCGATTTTGACATCGGTTAGCACAAAAGGAAGTTTGGTTTGGATAAGCTTCGATAGAAGTTTTAGAAAGCTCATCAACTATGGACTAATCGAATCAATAAGGGTTTCGCTAGTCATTCAGGTTCAATAATATAATTGATACTCAAATCAAGTGGTGAATCTCAAAAGGTATCTGATTGAATAAAAATTTATAATAGAAGTATTACTTTAGAAGAATTATAACATCTAAGCTTAAAATCATAAACTTGAATAAACAAGAGTAAGACTTTTCTCAATATAAGAGCAGGACTTATGAACTTGGAAACTTGTACAATATAAAAGTAAGGTTTAGGAACTTGCTCAATTAAAAGCATAGTTAAGAAACTTGCGTAATTATAATCAAAGATAAGGTAAGGAAACTTGCCTGCGTCGTGAATTATCGTTTCTTACTATTCATGTTCCTCAATTAATCCTACATACCATTTAAAGTCACAATACCCGATTAATTATAACCACAATTAGCATTGTGAGCATATTCTCTTTTACTTAAGTTATCTCTGATTATATTAATCACATTCACAACCCTTAACTCTTAAGCGTATTATTAGACTTCACGAATAACGAGTTTAAGTTTGCATTTAATGTAAGACCCCAACTTTTTATGAATAAAGATTTAATTTCTCTAATTATTATTTTGAATAATAAAGGTTGTTCATTTGATATAATGCTTTAGTTATGGGTGAAATTTTCAAATTTTGCAAAGTAAGAAAGTAGTCATAAAATATTCATTTGGTGGAGATTATTCTTTTTGTATGAGGGAATATCGCGTATGATGGCGCGATCATTGGTGGACCACATAACGAATAACTATAGGATATAGAAAATGACAGAAATAACCTTTTTATAAAAATAACGACAAGACTTTTACCGGTTAACTATTGAAATACCCAATTGATAAAAGTATGCAATAATACTGCGTCTTGTACCGCGATATTTACGATTATTGATTCTTCGTAAGATGTAACACCCAAAAATCGAACAATTGTAAATACTTTTAATAATGAATAAAATAAAATTATTTATTATTATTACATGTTGATAAGATGAATGTCAGTTCTATAACCTAGAAATGTCGAATGTAATTAGTATTTTAACTACATTGAGAGAATTAAGAGTGTTTGAATTTCTAAGGCGAAAATAAAAGCTTTAGAAATTTTCTAAAAACATTATTCATCGATTTATGCTGGAATTATTTTTTGAACTTACGAGAAATAAATAACGTTAAATATCAAGGTGATATCGATTATGTAATAATAATATAAGTATGGAAAACGTAATAATATTTTTTGCGTGCGGGCTTAATTTGGGAATATTAAGTTTATTAAAAGCGTTAAAGGAAGAAAGTTGTGATCGTTATAATGTGTATTCATTATATAGAAGGTAATGAATGTAAGTATAATAAAGGTATTGTACTATTATGTATGAAGAATGAAATAATGTATATTACGAATTAATATCACGAGTTAGTATATGAGAATTATACATGGGGTAAATGTTGTTGATTAATAAGAGGTAATGGACTTGTAGGATTATTAGCCTAATATGAGAAGTCCAATATAATGTGACAATCAAGCCCAAGTGTTTGATATATCATTAGTCCAAACTATGTGGCACAAGCCCATTAAGAAAGTAGTTAGATTAATTATCAAAAGCCCAATGAAAAAGCTTCTTGATTCATGGGTGAACCTACAGTGTAAAATGGGTAAGCTTGATGGGCAAACAAAAGTGTGGTGACCAAGTTTTAGAAGTGGCTAGTAAGTTTACTTAATTGATAGGTTATGAATAGTAAGGAGGTGGAGGATCAAGGAGGTGGAGCGAGGAGGTTAGTTAAGGAGGTGGAAGGTTATAATGACCATTCTACCCTAGATTTGGATGGCTTTATAAATAGAAGGCTCATTTTAATTTTTGTTGGTTGTTATTTCATCCAACTCCTCTCAAATATAAGCTACTTGTTGGTAGAGCAAATAAGCACTTTTAAGTCAAAGTTATATTTTCCGAGAAAAGAAGTGAGACTTCAAAGGTAATGATCTTGATAATCAAATGTTCTTTCATCTCTGTTATAATAGGATGATAAGGAAGTGTTATTAATGAACATGTGTTCTAAGATCATACTAATAGAGTTAATAAGGAATGAACTTAAGGGAATAATTTGGATAAGCAAGTTGAACATTAATAAGTTGCTAAAACTATTGAAGAGCTTATCATATGTTGTCGTATGATGATTAGTATTGAATATAGCATAAGAACATTGATTAGTGGACTTAAGTTATTAATAAGTCATGGCGTGAGATATTTATAGTTCATAAAGTTGAATAAATCAATGACTTATGAGGAATATGTCAAAACCTACTTTGTTTATATGTTGGTTTAATAAGTAACTTATAATGATCTTATGTTGATTAAAATCGATTTAGAATCATTAAGAATGTAGTTTTGCCGAGATTCACGATTGGAGCCGATTATCGTGAATTTGTGAAATTCTCGGAATGGAAATCGTATTTATGTTTGAAGTCAGGCGTTGTTTTTGATGGAGACAAGTCATATTTGGCATTATAAAGTTGTGAACTCAAAATGATGAATTCAGAGCTTAGAACAAAAGCGAGGTTATTGAGCGTTCATGAGCGTTTATCGTTTCGATTAAAATGAACTCATAGGTGAAATTTTGTAAAACGAGTCAAATAGATAAAATTCTTGCATAGATACATAGAGTATATAATTTGTGAACCATAGGCTTTTGAGCGGACCAATTTGGACTTATAACAAAGAAGTTGTCGTCAAGGTTTCATAGAAATTTTCAAAATTTTGCAAACTATTTGAGGCATAGAAGTCCGTGGCCATGACGCGGCTCACGTTATTAAAAAGTCCCCCACCATATGTGCGAGTTTGGAACCGTGCACTGCTTCTTTAACTCACCCATTGACTGAGAATCTGAGGATTAAATAAGGCTTGCATGGCTTTCGATCCTAAGAGATTTTGTTGGCTGAAGAATGTTTACAAGTGTAGAATGAAAAAAGAACATGTAGTAATGGCTGAGATATAAACATAACATTGTAAAGGTACTTGTGGAGACACTAATGCATGATAATTAAGAGTTAATAATCAATTGAAAGTGAGCGTAATGTGAATGGCGTAATGAAAGCGAAAACCAGTAATAAATGGAGATCTAAGTTAGGATTTACATTGAGATGAAGGATGAAGATATAGTAGTATACGTACTTGATTATATATAACCTAATGTGGTATATTTATATTATTATATATTGTAGAAACAAAGAGACTTAGTAATATACGTGTGTTAATCATTAAGCGGAACCACTTTGAAGGCGAATATTCTAACCCCTTGTTCGATTCGATGCAGGCATTGTTTTGTAATTCATTATATTCTTTCACATGAAGTTTTGAGCGATGAAGTCTAAGCCAAGAATTCTTTCGGCTGAACTTATATTATGGTTCTGTCAAACATGATTTATATTTACGAGGTTATATTGGTATGGTTTTCAATCGAAGACCAAGTATGCTAAAATGTTTTGGTGCGTTTAACGGCGAAGCCACGTGAGGATTGCCACAACTTAAGCGTATACCGTTTAATATAGATGTAGTGTTGATCGACATAAAGTACTATATACGTTTTGATCTTCACGAAGTGCTTTCGTAAGCTATGCGGACTTACCGAACTTAGTCTTTGGAGTTGTCCTTTTCAAAAGAAATTATGAGCGCTCATAGTTTCGAAGCCTTAGTTGATAT